>BLSH010129786.1:2792962-2828006 GCA_018402905.1 Glandirana rugosa | reverse complement strand
GTTGGGATTCGAGGACTATACGGAAAACGTCTAAGATTTAATCGGGGTATTACATCACAATACCCACCTCCCCCACCTTTCCCCCCGACCGTATATTGTCTACTGGGTCCTATTCTCTTTTATATTTAGGTCAGAACAACCATTGTCCCGGAGTAGTGGATATAGTCCACTTTTTCACGGTTGCATACAACTTTTATGTACAGACATACTTGTGACGTCGAGTATCGTTTTATTTAATTAATCGATAGGACTTTATTCGATGTAAACGAAACAAAGGTGGAAAACAAAAAAAGATAAAGTATCGCGTCTCAAAAGGAAAAAAACAATCACTTACAACGCACATTCATTTATTAATAGTCGTTGTGAATTATTTTATCCTCAACTTACTTTTTTATTAATATCATCTGTTATATGCCAGCCCCCCTTTCCACCCCCTCCACCCATAACACTACATTATGGGGCTAATTTAGAATCTGCAAAAGGCATATCAGGAGCTTAGGGTTGAAATGTTGAAAGAGACAGTTTACCCCTTCTAGGGTTGCCACCTCATCCCTTTAAACACAGGTTCTGAGGCTACTTTAATGCAGATAAGGCACCACGTGACTGTAATTACCACCTTAATCGGCCACAGAACCTGTGTAATTAATATGTGTTTGGTTTTAAAGGAATGAGGTGGCAACCCTAACCCCCTCTGAGAAAGTAGTCACGATCTGCTGGGCAGTGAAGCGCTCAGCCTCCCACCAGAACGTTAGAAATGCATTTAGGTAGAATTAATCTTTACATTTCTTTCTAGTTACTAGTTCTCAACATTTAATGGATGCTCCAAGTTGGGCAATCTTTTATCACTTTCAACTAAAACACCAGGTTAAAAATATGATCTTATATATAGAACTTTTCACCTGGATAACATCTTCAACTTCAGCTCTGATTACAGGTCCAAGTATACCAAGATGTTCTTCATATTCACCATCTATGGCAGGTTTTGTGAAAGTGCTATCAAGGTACTGCCGAAATATCACTTTCTTATAGACTGTTCCTTTAAATTGACTGACAAGTTTTTCATTAACATTGTACCTTTAAAGGAAACATAATGATTGAAATATGACTTTTGTACAATCAAAAAGGACACCATGTGAAAAAATGGCAACTTTGGCTGTAGTGATAGCAATCATTTACTTTAGGTATTCTGTTTCTGCAACTGAAGTTCTTCAAAGGTATCAGTGTTACTAGGTATAAGTAGAGGTCATAAAGGGGAAAAACAACAGACAAGTAGGACTGATAGGCGATAGACATACAACAGTGATACAAATATCAAATTAAGGGACATGGAGTGCTATCATGTTAAAAACTTACAAAGATTTGGTACTGGAAATTTTTTCTCATTATGCTTAGTAAAAGTTTCCTCTAAAGAGATGCTACAGTTTGAAACAGTACAGATTGTATTGCTCTTTGAGTAATCCCACAAAACAAAGTTGTTGTCTGGTATATATAATAAAATGCACCCACGCCAGGACTGGATGTATTAGTTGTATGGGCCACTGCTGTATAAGTGTGTCCTTAACTGGACAGAGATTGATAGCTGAAATAACAGCGCTGACCTAAGATATACCAATATAACCAAAGATTAATTTATATGTGTCACCATAAATGAATTATATTACTGACTAGTGCTGTTAAAACTATAAGCATAAAGTGCTATTAGTGTTAAATCAATACATATGCCATACCAAAAAGTGCTGTATTGACAAAAAAGTGAACGATGTGCATTATCAAAGATAAAGTCTCTTATATTGAAATAAAGTCCTTTGTGCTCTTGTGCTCAATTGATAGGTGACTTTGGTGTGTCCATTCCAAGGGTATATCTCACTCACCAGAGTTGTTGGACCCACTTACCATATGGCAAATTGGGTTAAATAGGCTTGTAGGTCACTTGGGGGGGACCTCTCCCACTGGCGTGATATCCCGCTGTCTCCTTTAAATAGGATGGTGTCCAAATGATGGCTCCGCCAGTGGGGGTTATACCAGATGTGTGAGGGAAAAGAAACTCTTCATAGGATGGTATTATTTACCAATTTTATTTGCACATAGGTAAACTCATTAAAATCACTAAAAATGTACTTTAAAAAGCTGTAAAAAACGTCCCCATGCAAGGGGTTTATGACCGGTGCAATCGTTCCTACAGATAGGATGCAGCTGATGGGAACGACGTGCCGTCTCCAGTTAGTATTGTTATACTAACCGGCAATGGCACGCAGATCCCAACAATATCACCCTATGAAGAGTTTCTTTTCCCTCACACATCTGGTATAACCCCCACTGACGGAGCCGTCATTTGGACACCATCCTATTTAAAGGAGACAGCGGGATATCACACCAGCAGGAGAGGTCCCCCCAAGTGACCTACAAGCCTATTTGCCGAATGGTAAGTGGGTCCAACAACTTTGGTGAGTGAGATATACCTTTGGAATGGACACACCAAAGTCACCTATCAATTGAGCACAAAGCACTTTATTTGAATATAAGAGACTTTATCTTTGATAATGCACATTGTTCACTTTTTTGTCACAACAGCACTTTTTGGTATGGCATATGTATTGATTTAACACTAATAGCACTTTATGCTTATGGTTTTAACAGCACTAGTCAATAATATAAATCACTTATGGTGACACATAAATTTATCTATGTTTGGATATACTGGTATATCTTTGGTCAGCGCTGTTATTTCAGTTGTGTGGTATAGTACCTGCTAAAGTTACAACAGCCATGAATCTAATTTGAATAGCAAGAGTCAGCTTTTTACTGCTCATTGTGAATCTATGTCATGGGGTTGATTTGCTAAAGAAGTAAAGGCTGTTCACTTAGCAACATAAAGTTACCTGTTTTCATTTGGAATAGCTAATTATGGCCTAAAAAATAAAAAAAAAAACATGATTTTCTCTAGTACCTGATTTGGTATTGAAATTGAACAAGGTTTCACCTTATGTACTAAGCCAGTGGTCTCCAAACTATGTCCCGCGGGCCAAATGCGGCCCTTTGCTTGCCTTTATCGGGCCCTCAGGGCACCATTTCTCCACTGACACTAGCAATGGGGCACTATTTCTCCCAATGACGCCAACAATGGATCATTATTCCTCCAAATGACACCAACAATGGGGCACTATTCCTCCCAATGACACCAACGATGGGGCACTATTCCTCTCAAAGACGTCAACAATGGGGCACTATTCCTCCCAATGGGACCAACAATGAAGCATTATCCCTCCCAATTACATTAACAAAGGGGCACTATTCTTTCCAATGACACCAACGATGGGGCACTATTCGTCTCAATTACACCAACGATGGGGCACTATACCTCTCAAAGACACCAACGATGTGGCACTATTCCTCTTAATGACACCAGCAATGGGGCACCGCTCCTCCCAATGACACCAACAATGGAGCATTATTTCTCCCAATGACATCAACAATGGGGCACTATTCCTCTCAAAGACACCAAAGATGGGGCACTATTCCTTCCAATGACACCAATGATGGAGCACTATTCCTCCCAATGACATCAACAATGAGGCACTATTCCTCCCAGTTACACTTATGATGGGGCATTTTTCCTCCTAATGACACCAACGATGGGGCATTATTCCTCCCAATGACACCAACAATGGGTGATTATTCGTCCAATACCTATGACAGGGCTCTATTCCCGTTCCTACTGAACAGAAGTGCTATGTTCTTTTTATTTACACCCACTGACCACCACATCAGAGACATTGTTTAGTCCCACTGACATTGGGATTTTTTCTAGTCCTGGGGGACCAAAGGAAGCTAAGGAAAATTCAAATGGCAAAATGAACATTACCTTTGCTAAACGAATAGTCTTTAAGTCTTTAGTAAATCAACCCCTTTGTGTACTTGTGTAGTAACCAGGTGGCAGTGCTGCAAGGGGATGATCTGAGTTTGATACTTACGTATTCAGGGCTACCCATGATGACCTTCATTTGATACTCATGTTTTCGTGGCTACCTCATGAGTTTTACAACACACCTCTTTTTTACAAATACTAGTTTTTTTTAAGAAGGTGAAGCATAAGACTCATATAAGAATTGCTACTATTGCCAAATGCCTTTTGCCCCAATCTTACTTTTCTAAGTGTGTGCAAGTGTCTTCTAGGGGAATATGAGGTACTATCCAGAAACAACGGGGAGAAAAAAGGTAGAACATTTTTAATATAGGAGATGTAGAAGAATAGGGGATGTGCTGGGAGAGGCTAGATAGTAGTCAGAGGCAATTTTTAGGTCTGTGAGAGAAAAAGAATATGGGGAGTAAGAGAGAGGGGAAGGGAGGAGTTGAATATATAATCTTCAGCAATGAAGGGGGTTACGGTGTGTCTACTAAATGGTCTACCTCATTTTGTAATGTTCCTTTTTTTTGCCATGTGTCTCATATTTATACTTTTCATTGCACATTGTCTACTGCCTGGTGTTCATGATATCGCCCCCTTGTGGTGGCCTATAAATTCCAAATGAGGCAGGCTTTATGGGGCTGGTCGGTCTGTGTATGAGAAGAGTCAGGATAACTTGTGCAGCTATGTAATCGCACTTTATTTTCCACAGCACCTTGGTGGGAACCTACTTGGGGTTCCAGGAATTGTACTATAGCTTTTGAAATGGACTATATCTAACTAACAAAGGTATGGACCAGACCAAGAGGCAAGGGCACCAGGGGTAATATTACTGCTTGATTAGAATGTGATGACATGCTATGCTGTTACATGTGAAGAATTATGTTGGTAAACAAATTCAGTTGATGAACAGCTTTGCCTGGTCTGAGTTATTCAAGAAGTATGTAGTGGTGTATACACAGTGCATTAAAAAACTTCCTCTGGGGAGAGAGATCAAACAATATATTGGGGTCAGGGAAAGAGAATTCTACATGGGCATGTGAAGCTAAGTTATCCTTTGTGGAGGTGTCTCAGTTAGACAATCCTCGTGTGTTGGAGATTCAGAATATAAGGCAGACCGGGAAATGTGTGACTTGCTGGGGGTGACAGAGGTCTCTGGTAGTGAAGGGATCGGTGTGCTTAGATTACTTTCCTAGCGGTCGGACCCCATATTAGGTCCAGCTGCGGTAAGGGGCTTCCTTAGAACGTGATGTAGGAATATAAGTAAAAAGAAAGAGGGCGCACTGGCCTATTGCATTATCCAACAAATTTATAAAAAATATCTGCTAAAACCAAAAAGAGGTCTACTCACAAACATAGACTTGGAGGCTCTGAAGAAGAAGGTTGGTCCTTCGAAGCGCGTCAGCCAGCAGGGTCCCATATGAGACCCCCTACATTGGCATGGTAGTCCAAGCGATTTGAGAGAGACTAACCATGCATGTGGCTTTATGAGCGAGTTTATATTTGTGAGTAGACATCTTTTTGGTTTTATCAGATATTTTTTATTTGTTGGATAATGCACTAGGCCAGTACGCCCTCTTTCTTTTTACTTATATTCCTACAGCATGGCCAGGATGACCCCAGTCCTAGCGGGCAGGAAGGCATCTAAGGAATTATCAATTTTTTTACCTAATTATACAGCGCTATGAAGTCAGTTCACTGATGCACAGGAGTATGTTGTTATTTGTTAGTGTACTTCCTAAGGACCTGGTCTGGGAGTCATGGGGGAGAGTCACAAAGGGTCGTAAGCTGGTGGACTTTGAAATATGTTCTGCCACTCTTGCTTAGCAAAGCTACTGCTGCTGATGCCAGGCGGAGAAGGGGATGCTCACCTGTAGTGTCAATAGGAAAGAACCATGTAATTTAAATGTTAAAGCAAAGCAGTGACAGTTCAACAATAAAACCGACCTTTATTTTTTCATAACAAAGAAAAAATCATGACAATACAAAGAAAACACAAAAACAGCAAACAAAATGTCAAAATGAGAGAAATCAAGTAATGTAATTACAAACGTCAAAATATGTACCTTATAGTCCGTCCAGAGTAATCCCACTGCACTTCTTCAGCTGCAATATAGTATATTCTCTTTGTTCCTTTTGAGGTCCGTAGATAATTCTCTATGATCCTGTCAGGGTTGGTATAGCGGTTAACATCATCTTCTGTCATTGTTTTGTATGGTTCTTCATATGCAATCATAAGATTAGGTTTCTCCTGAATGCTAGTGTTGAATTCTGCATCTGCATCATACTCTTCATATTCACCATCACCACCTCTGGGTACTCCAATCACTATTTCTTTTATAAATTTAGAAAAACCTCTGGGATTGAATCCTCTGGGGGATAACATCATGTTGTTGTCCTCAGTAATGTTCTCATTGTTTGAGGTGTTTGAAGAGGCATATTCGTTGAGCTCATATTGAGTATTATTAGACAAATAGAAATTATTATAGCTACCGTTAGCAGTCCGTTTTCCTTTTATTTTGCTAACTCTCTTTTTCCGTTTGACATATTTGATATTACTGGTATTATTTCCAATGCCATGAATTTGGAATTTTTCCATTTTCTTTGCATAAATTATTGTACGCTGATTTTTAGCTTCAGTTTGAGAGCTTTGTGGTATGTCATTTGAAAATGTATTTGACTGATTACCTGATTCATTTACATCATCTGTTTTTTCTTCAGAGACTATCAGTCCTGATTCCTCCTTCGATTCAGTTTCATTACCATGAGGTTCAACCATTATGATTTTCATTATGTCTTCAAATATTTGAGAGCTGTGAATACAAATATAGTAAATACATTCATTAATCATTAATGTATATAAGAAGTATTACTTCATATGCACTGGGTTAATTGGCCAAGAAGCAAAAGAATAAGGCACTAAAAAGAGCACTCCAGGCAAAAGACTAATGGGTATATTTATAATATATTTGTTGCCCGAAAGTCAGTAACATTTGTGCAAGTGGGAACAAAATGTTACCATATGTTTTCTAATAATTAACTCCCGTATCATCAGCGCCATCTAGTGACCAAAATGCTGTATATTTTGTCATTGGGGTAGGTCAGAACACGTTGCTACATTTTGGCCACTGGATGGAGCTGATGATACAGGGATTAATTATAAGAAAACATTTGGTGAATGTTTGTTTCTGAGATTGGTGCAACAAATGCGTGATTATATCACTTGTCCAGGCCCCGCCCAACATGTTTCACTGTAAACAGCGTCTTCAGGAGATAGAGTGCACATTTCTCTATCTGTACACATATATATATGTTTCATTTTTATTTTTTATTGAGGATGACTTATCCAATTACATCACATATGCCTTTAAGGCTTGAGTGTCTCTTGGCACCTTTAATTATTATTTAACTACACTTTATATTTTTATTGTATTTGATCTGGATTGAATGCACTTTAACACTATTAGCACCTTCTCACGGCTAGGTACTATTATATGATATATTCTTATTGCATGCACATTTTCACTTTTGGATTTTAAAGGGACAGCACGCTGAGACTGGACAGCTCAGATCTTATTACAAATGCTTTCTGGATATTCTTGCACCTCTTTTGCGAAATGCATTTAATTATCTCTGCAACCAACATTCTTTTTGACTGGAATCACTCCCAGCTACCATCTCAATGATCACCAAACCCAACTCTGGAGATATCAATTGGTCTAACTTTCTACCAATCTCTTTACTGAATGTTGACATTAACCACTTCAGTCCCAGAAGGTTTTACCACCTCAATGACCAGGCCATTTTTTGCAATACGGCACTGCTTTACCTTAACTGACAATTGCGCATTCGTGCGACGCTGTACCCAAATAAAATGGATGTTCTTTTTTCCCACAAATAGAGCTTTCTTTTGGTGGAATTTCATCACCTCTGTGGTTTTTATTTTATGCACTATAAACAAAATAATAGTGACAATTTTGAAAAAATATATATTTTTTACTTTGTGCTACAAAACATATCCAATAAAAATATGTAAAAAATCAAATTTCTTCATCAATTTAGGCCAATATGTATTCTGCTACATATTTTTGGTAAAAAAAAATCCCAATTAGCACATATTGATTGGTTTGTGCAAAAGTTATCACGTCTACAACTACAAACTATGGGATATTTATGATGCCATTTTTAATTTTATTTTTACTAGTAATGGCGGCGATCAGCGATTTTTAGTGGGACTACGACATTGCCACGGACAAATAGGACACCAATATCAAATGAATCAGAGAAAAGAATCAGCGCTATCCACGTGTATATCAAACAATAATAAAAACAAACTAAAAATTAAGTAGCTGCTTTCACTTACAGTGCTTCCAATACACCTAACAAATTGACAAAACACAAAAAAGTGCTGTGCTACTAAATATGCTGGTGATCCAGTGCCAATATCAAACAAGGTTATATAAACTCAAAAATATAATTAGCACAATTTCCAAATAAATATATAGTGATCATAAACATATAATAAATGTTACTATTCACAAAAATAGTCATAAAAATACAATATAATTGGTCCAGTGCTAATCTCCAAATTAGTGCTTATATAATTGAAACGTATTAAACACATAGAATAGAAAGAAAGTCCATAGCTGCGTCATAACTGTAACTTGATAAATTAATTCACAACCGCCGTCCACCCACACATGCATAAACATCCAAAGGTGCTTGTGCTCGCGTCCACCAGTGTATAATGTCCGCTAACCTTACATTTTGACCCGTTTCACCAGCTGATCAAGAACAGCGGTTACCCTCTGGGGAAGTAAAGATTACTCTGGCGTGATGCTGGCACTTTTAATCTTCAGTCACCCACACTTCCATTAGCCTCCTTGAGCCTCCAAATCATTTATAAATGATAGATATGTGAGGAAAAAGAGGCAAAATCTAGTGCTCTCCGTATAAAACCAATTTATTTTCCACGTAAAATAAATAATAAAAACTCACAAGTGTGGCACTTCAAGCCATGCTAGCTGATCAGGCATGCAACCATCAATATCGCATAGACGAGATGGCCGTGATGTGACATCAGCATGCAAGCTCTGCCCCTATACGCATTACGTTAAGTTGTAGCCTTCTTCAGTAGGGGTCAGTAGACCCCTACGGAAGAAGTCTACGCCTTGACATAATGTAGGAAATAACATTAAAAAAATATATATTTACAAAGTGTCCATACATGAAAATCTCAAACTACTGTGTACCAACTATGCCATATGCTGCTATATTATATACAAGAAAAAAAAATATGAATCAGTCAAAATTCCTCAGTGAATTGAAAAAGGGTGCTCCATCAACACTATTATGCTGCTATCCTAATGTGCAAAAAAAGTAATTCAAAACGTATTAGCTTCTAGTGTGTGCTGTCCACACTCCTGGCAGTGTAAAACATCCATTGAGTTCCACCACCAATCACAATCCGCTCTTACCCCCTCTTACCTCCCATTCCTTATATTAACTTTCCCCCTCTTACACCTTTGTTTATATGATGTCTTGGAAATATTGAGATTAATTTATATGTAATGATGGTGTCTTGAGGACTTAACTTTTTGTATTTGAGTGTTATACATCATTTTACATCATTAATGACCCTTAAGGGATTCAAACAGTTCTCTGATCTTTACAGGAACCTACCATTTGCCTCTTATTTTGGTTTCTGCATTTTTTGATAACCACTGTGCACCCCAAAGTAGGTAATTTAGCTTTAACACCTTTTACGTCTAAATTTAAAAGTGATCCTCATTCAGAGGGACTAATCTCTCTTCTATATAACACTCTGACCTCTAAACAAATGCCAGAATCCTTAAATTAGGTCCACAAGTGGGAACAAGATCTTCAGCAGTAAATAGACCATGACCAATGGGATCAGATCTGGACTACAACAAATTCCTGCAATGTGACTGGGGTCAAAACTACTTATAGAACATTACTCTGGTGGTACATGGTTCCCACCAGGTTAGCACACATTAACCCTGACACTTCTCTACACTGTTTTGGTGGCTCTTTGGAGGTTGGTTCCTTTATTCACACTTGGTGGACTTGTCCAGTGGTATTGAGAAACAATAGCGCTGAATCCTCTTGAAGCCCTTTTCAATAGGAAACCCAAGGGGTTGTCAAAATCTTTCTTTACTCTTATGACTCGCGTTTTAACAGCCACAAAACAAGTGATAAGGAAAGCCTGTCTTTCTAAACAATTATCTATATCTGAGGTTAAATTCCAGATCCATTGGATAATGCTGAACAAGAAATTGAGGGCCAGGCATCAGGGCAATATGTCTAAATTCCATTGGGTCTAGGAACCGTGGGTCTCCAGCTATCTTCTGCAAGACTTTGCCGCTTCATGGAGCTGTAACACCATTCATTTGCACATACTCAGATCTATGATGCGTGACCCTCTTCACCCCTCCTTCTTCCCCTTTTCTCCCTTTCTCTCACTTCTTCTCACTCTTTCACTCTTGTAACAGCCTCTTCTTCATATTTTTGCACTAGACTCACTTGCTTACAAAAGAAAGGTTTCTTGACCTTAAGGGAGAAGTATGGGCAATGCTTTTTTTGGCTATACTTCTCTTATGAATCACAGGAGAGCAGTTCATTCTGCAATCCTGTGATCCATTTTCAGTCATTAAAGCCCACTGTAAGCTGATGTCACACAGCCAGTCCAGGCTGGGGAAAGATCCCGACTTTGCAGTCGGGATCCACCCAGATACCTGGACCTGCAGCTGGCTCAGATTCTCAGCTGCGCCACTGGGAGACTGGGCAAGGCACTCCCACCCCTCCCCTGCCCAGCACTCATCCTTCTAGGTGGGTAGAAGGTGTTTTTGTATAAACCCCATACTTCTCTTTTGTCATCCATGCCAGCTGTTCTTTGACATTGCTGTAAATAATGTTTTCTATGATAACAACTATCATTTTGCCTGTCTTACTACTTATACATACGGCTGTCTTGTGATCAATTATTTCTTGCAGTCTTAGATTTATGTCAACCGTTCACGGATTTCTCAATAAATAATACTGAACATAAAACTTAGTTACAAAATAATATAAGGTAAGGTTTTAAGATGGTCAAAAAACTGAACTCAGTACAAGGAAGGTTAGCACCGGTTTAAATTTAAACATTCCTCACAACAATTCCAAAATATAATGTGTTAATCAAATGCAATTGTAACTAGCCAAGTGAAGTTTAACAAGCTTAGATCTTTAGTAAAAAGATAATTCCAATCATAAACCAAATTAACATACCCCAGCATCTCTTCAATTTCTCTGTCATGGTAATCAGTAATACTAGTCTTTGTCTCACTTGGTCTTGCCAAAGATGTGGATGTTATGTCATCTATAGATTTCAGGGTTGTGAACTCTGGGTAACTCTTTGGTGGAAAGGTTGATGCTATTGTTGGTGAGTGGTGCTGATCGCCATTTATTTTCATGGATAAACTATCAGTCCTGGTCTGTGATGTTACATCAATTGTAAAATTGCCTTCATACACTTCCATAAATCCCGCTGTTCCACGTGGCAACTGAATAGTGTCATTTTCTGGAACAGTTTCTTCCCATTCCTTTGATTTGTTTTCATTATGCCTGACGTTAAAGGACATATCAGTGTAATTTAATGCCTTTTCCACATCCCTTTTTGCAACACTTATAGATTGTGTGGCTTCTGAACGGTTGGTCTTCTCCATTGCTTCTATGTGTTCTCTTTTTGTACCGTTTGTAGAGTCTTTAAAATATAGATTGAATTCATTTTCTGCCTGAATAATGCTTTCTTCCTTGTCGGCATCTGTGCTGTGTTCCTTTTGTGTGCCATTTGTTGATTCTTCAAAATATGTATTGAAATAATTTTCTGCCCGAATAATGTTTTCTTCCTTGTCAGCATCTGTGCTGTTATGGTCATGTATATAGGCACCTTGTGTTCTGTTAAATGTTTCTTCACCTTGATCAGGGACAGCGCTTTGTAATGTGTCTGTGAGATTAAATCCTTCAGTAGAATTACCAGGACTTGTGGGAACAACATGTTCTTCAGCTGAAACTGACTCCTTGGGAATATCAAGACTTCCCCCCAATTTGACATTCGTATTATCTGAATCTTCAGTAGACTCAGATGAATCACTGTCATAACTTCCTGATGTGCTTGTGTTATAAAGAACAGCAACATTTTTTATGTTCGTCTCATACATATCATCTATAGCTAAAGCAGTAAGATTCAATGTTTCTTCTATGGTCTCTGTATTGTTCTTCGAAGACCTAATATTATACTGTAGGGCCATCCTATCATTGTAGTCATCATCATCTGTAGGAATGTCTAATTCCTCATTGTCATCTGTTTCTGTTCTGACATCTGGATAATTAAATGAAAATTCTTCATCTTCAAACTCTTCATAGTCTATAGCAGCAATACATTTTGCATCTCTGAATCTGACATTCATGCCAGATTTTTGTTTATAGTTGAAATTACCAAAAAGCCATACACCTGCAATAAAAAAGTATGAATGTAAAACATGTAAAATAATTGTAAGTACAATATCTAGAATTAAAAAGCACAGCTAAATGTTAAAATATTTTGTTTAAAATTATTTTTGTGAAAATGCTGAAAAAATATTTTTTAAGGACTGCATGTATTCATCTTAGCTTGTTTTATAAGTTACATATACAGAAGTGTACATTATATTTTTTTCTGGAGATTTGGTAGAATCTCCTCCAGTGTTAGACCAACTATAGGTAGACAGTCCTCTCACTCAGATTAATAGATGGCAAGTGATCTACCCACTACTGCACTCTTAACAGCTGGAAGTTAACATTCATTATCTAAGAACTCCCATGTTACAGGGGAGTAAGAGCTGTGATATTGGACAATTTGTCTGTCACTGCTTTGGGCAACTTAAATACAGGCTACTGTATCCTACTATTCCTTATTAAAAAATCAATGAAGATGTAATAGGGCATGTAATTAACCACTTGCTTACTGGGCACTTAAACCCCCCCCCCCTCCTTCCCGGACCAATTTTCAGTTTTCAGCGCTGTCACTCTTTGAATAATTGCGCGGTCGTGTGGCGCTGTACCCAAACAAAATTGATGTCCTTTTTTCACACAAATAGAGCTTTCTTTTGGTGGTATTTGATCACCTCTGTGGTTTTTATTTTTTGCACTATAAACAAAAAAAGAGCGACAATTTTGAAAAAAAAAACATTTTTTTTTTACTTTTTGCTATAATACATATCCAAAAATAAAAAATAAAAAAACAAATTTATTCCTCAGTTTAGGCTTATATTCTTCTACATATTTTTGGTAAAAAAAAAAAAACGCAACAAGCGGATTTTGATTGGGTTGTGCAAAAGTTATAGCGCCTACAAACTATGGTAATTGGTTTATGACGTTTTTCTTATTATTTTTTTTTTTACTGGTAATGGCGGCGTTCTGCGATTTTTATTGGGACTGCGATATTCCGGCGGACATGTCTGACATTTTTGACACATTTATACAGCGACCAGATCTAAAAATAGACACTGATTACTGTATAAATGTCATTGGCAGGGAAGGGGTTAACACTAAGGGGGCAATCAAAAGGTTAAATGTGTTCCCTGTATGTGTTCTAACTGTGTAGGGGCGGGGCTGACAGGGACATAACAGATCTCACTGATCCCGATCACAGGGATCAGTAGATCTGTCATGCCGTGTTTACATCGGCGGTTCCCCATTCTAGCTCTCTGTGAAGGAATCGTGGGTCTCCGACGGACATCCGCCCGTTCAAGCAGCGTGCGGTGGCTGCGAGAGCGAGCCTGGAGCGTGCAAAGGGGAGGACGTCAATTGACGGCCTCCCGGAAATTCAGATCCGCGCTGTAGCCGTCAATTGGCTATAGAGCGGATCTGAAGTGGTTAAATGCTTTAGTAGATTATAGCAAATTTCCAGTCATTTTTCATCTATATTAAAAGAAAAAAAACAAAATAAAGATGTATAGAGGTCCCTAAGGCCAGTGAGCCAAAATCTTCAATGTGTCAATACAACTCAAAATATATTTTTACAGTTTAATTCAACATTGGCTCTCTACAAAAAAAGCATAAATGGAACCATTACTCAGCTGATATAGCACTTATGGAAGGAGCACTAAAAGTCCAAATTAATTTATTAGTTTCTACTAAAAAACAGCAAACACATTTCGAGGGTCAGAAACAACTCTCTCTTCATCAGAGCTTCAGTTAAAATAAGATCCTTCAATGAACTCAAAATAGTGCTTTCCTTTGTTAATCTCTAGGGAAGCTAATTTCTGGATCAGAATTACTGGCCAGCAGTATCTGTGTGAGCAAGCAAGACACATCTTCTTTGACCCCCAAAACACGGTGGCTATTTTTTAAATATAAACTAATAAATGTATTTGGGTTTTTTTATCCTTTGGTCTGGTGCTCCATGTGTGCAAGCTTTTTTTTTTAGTAACCTGTTGGGGTACCCACTGGAGGGTACCCTTGTTTGTTGTGAGCAGCTTAACCTGAGCCAGTGGGCTCTCTGAATTTTTTGTCTTCTTATTACTTTGTATGAACTCACATCAAAATCAGAGAGCCTCATGGATGCTTTTTTCTTCATTGGATTCAGCTGATATTGTCTAATTTATGGAAAAACTCATAAAATACCCATATTTAAATATAGTCCACATAGCAGATAAAAACACAAACAAGTAAGTAGCAATTTTTATTTATGTCTGATTTGTGAACTACCTTCAATTTACATCATACAGACTACAGTTTTTGTTACTATTGTGTAATACATTGTACAATTATTTTGGTGAAGGGGAACATCTGATGTATTCATTACTAATAAATAGATTTATCCCCCCCCCGAATCATCATATATTTGTGCTACTGTTCCTTATCCCGTTGAACAAAAAACAAAGCTGGGTAGTATTGATACCTAAGTAATATTAGCACGAATCATGCCATAGTTGCACTCTCTTAGAAGTTGAATGCATTGGGTGAATTACTGAAAGGATAATGATCATTAAAGAGCTTGATTGGGACTTTCTGGGATTTTCTTGCCTTACCTGTTTTGGTTTCTTATCAGAAAAATACAAATGTTTTAACCATCGGTAAAGGAGTAGCTTACCTTGATTATTCATTTCTACACTAATGCTCTCACTAGTCATTGGAAAGAGAGTCACCAAATCTCCAGTTCCTCTTCTGTACCTAAAGGTATGTCCATTAATCTGTAGAGTAAGAGTTTCATCCCAGACTCCCACACTTGACACATGCCATTGAACCACATGGTTGTAACAGAATCCCAGGATTGCATTTTCAAGAGAATTTCCATTTATAGCTGAAAGAAAAAGAAAAGTTAAAAGAGAAAAACAAAAGAAGGAAACTGAAAATCTACTTTTCAGAATGTTCCACATCCTGCCTCACTGTATATAGTTTGCTTAAGCAAAATCCTTTATGTGCATGTGTTGCAAAGTTTTCTGCTTGGAGATTCTGCAACAGCACTTTCTGTTTCAGACAACGCTAAGCCACCACCTAGCGATTAGCAGTGTTGTCATCCTGCCATGTGCTCTTCTTCAGTTGGCCATTGTAGTGCCTATGTGGTCTGTGCATATCTCCTGCAGTTAATTGCAAGGTGTTAGCTTGGTGTGACAGGAAAATAGCGCTCGGTCACACACAGGATCAACAGATTGTAAAGCTAAAATAGTCAAAGGTGATGAGAATTGGCTTCAGCTCCATCCTCCACCTGTAGAAGAGCCCCCCCTCCCAAAGTAGCTTAGTGTTGTCAGCTTGAAATAGGAAGTGCTGCTTCTGGTAGGCTCTCCAGGTAAGAAACTTAAAAGATTAACAAAAAATGATAGATATTATGGCATAGTGCTATAGCTGATACATTATTGTTGATGACATGCTTTACTATATTAAAAAGAAGTTTAGAGACAGTCAAATTGGCACCACAAACAAACTGGATTCCTACACAGATCTGAAAGAAATACACAAAACACATCAAGATTCAAGGAAGAATACACGTGCCTATTGTATTTGGGCAATAATTGCTTATCCTGACGATCACCTTTAATAAAATGAAAAATCCAATGTAACTTACTGTTAATAACATAGGAATTGTAGAAAGTTTTGGGGTCTTTGGCAAGCATCCAGCTACATGTTTTTAGCTTATTGACTTCATAGTACCAGCTTTTATTCTCATCAAACACTGCAAACATTGCAATTTGCTCTTCATCTGCTTTTTCCTGGAAGATGTAGGCAATTATTACTGATCTAAATATAAGTCACTGTAATGCAAAGTCAACTAAAAGCCAATAAACATAGGCTGATAGAAATAGGGCCCCTTAGTATGTTTATATTAGTCATTATATAATGATGTCTTAATTTTTTATGCTACGCGATATTTGTGCAGATATTTACAAAGTCTAAATATTGTAGAATAAACAGACTCTTTTTTAAGTTAATAAAAAACAAATATATATAGCCTCAAAATGATTTTTACTTGGCAAACTGTGATACCCCATACTGTAAAAAGGCAACAAATTATACATTTTTTGGATGGCCCAAAATAATTGTGTTCTTATGTGTAATGCAAAACTAATTTACCAATGTACATGCATCGAAATGTACCTGTATGTATGTGCTTATAAAGAAGTCTTTTTAGTGGTTTTGTACTTTTTTCAATATATTTATTTATTTTTTAAATATATTTATGTTTTTCTTTATTACTAGTGCCAGTGCCAGGCTGTCTTTATGGAGACATCAGTGGTCTGTTAGATCTCTGCTTTCAACCCATACAGATTGGGGACAGAGTGCCCAGAAAAGGGCCACCACTTGCTGGCATGTAGAGGTGATCCCATAACTTCAGCTACTCAACTCACCTAGCTACACTATATAGAGAAAGGCCAGCCGTTACATTTTAAACAAGCTACTGCAACTATGTGCTTGTTTTTAGTCTATAACTGACCCACCATAATAGTCTTGATATAGATCGATAAGCAACCTGTCAGCGTTATCAAATCACATTATTATTTTAATTAAAGAAGAAAATGTTTCTGTACCCCAGTGCTAAGCTAAAAAACCTAGGTCCTCACTTTAAAAAGTTTGTTGTTTTTAAGCAGCAGTACTGTAGGTAGATTAAAAAAGGCTGTTTCTATAGAAAAATATTATTATTATTCAGGAGTTATATAGTGCCAACAGTTTGCACAGTGCTTTACAACATGATTACAAAATTATATATATATATATATATATATATACAATGTACATTGTTTTCTTTACCCAAAAAACATTAAAAAGAAAAAAAATATTTTCTGTTTCATGAACAAAGAAACAATTGAGTCTTAAAATTATCGCACCAAGGGCATTCCAAGCTGACAAAACACCAAAGGGCAACTTAGAACAGAAGTTATGTCTCCCAACATGTTAATAAATACTGTATTTTTGAAAAATAAAAAGCCTACAGATCTTTCAAACCTCTTTTAAGTCTTCGCATATCCACCAGTTGGTGCCTCCTCAAATTGTGGACTAAAATTCTTAGCCGTCCCAAATAGTTTGCCCCAAGTGCTCTTTGAATTCAGTTAAACTACCACCAGTTGTCAAACCTGAAATCCCTTTTCTAAAGTTATAATCACTGTCTATAAGCACAATTATTATTGTGAATTAACCAAATAGGTCAAAAATATTGTTTGTATGCCAGAGGCTATTGGAGATTGATAGACAGTAAATCTTTTCAGATTTTTATTTAGCAAAAGCCCAAATTACAGTAGTTTATATTTTGTAATATTGTAGTGTTACAGAACATGTGTTTCTTGATATTACTTTTCATATAAAAATTGATATTTAAATCAGAAAACAGACCAGAGTGTTATGGTATTAAACTATCATTTTGTGAACTTGTATATTCTAACCTAAAGTTTACTAGTAAGTATTTTTTTTCTTATTTAAATGTTATTTCCCAACTTTTCTATGTTACATCGTTCATTGTAAATTGGTGCTCAATGTTACCTGTATTCCTCTGGTACTACTTAGTGACAATGACTTGCAAATTAGAAGTGTTCCAAGCAGCCCAGATGCCATATCCTTCAAAATGTTAACAGTACTGTGATATATTCTTGTCAAACATTGCGGATCATTTCTTTTCGGCTCATCACTCTCCAAAATTGTCCAGTAGTAGGTGACTGTTTCACCAGGCATGACTGTATTATTCTGCATCTCCTCACCTAGTAAAAGCATGCATATTATAACAACAGTGGATGTCCTTTAGATAAATAATCTAGCTTGTACCACAGTAGCATAAACAGCTAGGGAATTATAACAGATTTGCAGATTTTAATGGTTTTTCAAAAAGAAAGAATAGCGCCAGCTGCTCCCTTTCTGTTTATTGAAAACAACGTACACAGCCTAATGAGCGGAGAAGGAAAACTGTGTGGTTTGTCTCTCTTCTGGCTATTTCAGCTGCATGTCACATTTGAACTTGGTAACATGGGCTTTCTCAGGAAAGCAATGGTATCTTGGGTAAACTGTAAACAGGAACCTAAAGTGTCACCCACTGGCTTAAAGGATAAATATGGTCCTACATTGGACTTGATAGAAATCCTTTGGAAGGATATTTTGGACTGTGACTTTAAGAGTATATTAAGTTTGATAATACTGTATATAAAAACATAGATCAGTCTCTCATAGCAAGAGGCTGGGAAGAGTTTTTCCAGTTGGTGTTAGACATCAATAAATTCCTTGCAGGGTTCCCAACTTTATCATTCAAATCAAAAATTTAAAAAAAAATTAAGATAGAACCTCACTTCACGATATTTTTAGACAGCATGTGATATGGAAGCAATATACAAACCTTTAAGATCAGGTACGAAGCCTTTAAAGATCCTCTGTAATGACACTCCGTGTGGATATATATTGTGAGGCTGACTAGCCATATTCTTAAATACAACCTGAAACAAATGGAAATCTTTATCACATTAGATATTCATTTGTATAGACTTTTAGCAAGAGTTATTTATTTTAAGTATTTGAATAAGATTTTATGGTGCAGAAATACATGTACTATCTGAAATAGACACCTGAGTTCTAACCTTTTAACATTCTATCCAAAACTACACCTTAACACAGAGGGTTTACGTGTTTTCTTGATTTCTACATTAACACATTTAAAAAGTCTATAAATAAATGACATAGCTGGTAATGCATACCATAACTGTGTCTTTAACCTCTGCTCGAATGATAGGCCCAATCAGTCCATGTTCCCTTCTTGATCGTTCAGGCTCAGTTGGAGTTGTAAAAGTGCCATCCAAAAATTCCTGATAGATTACTTTTTTATAGGTTTGATGGCAGGATGTGCTAAAAAGGCATATACAAAGAACAGATGTGTCAATCACATTTATTTTCTTTACTCATTCACAATTTTCAAATCTACAAATGGGTTAGAGCCCCAATCCATCACTATGATTTAGTCACTCATATTTAACATGTCCTATCTTAATGACAACTAAAGTGGTTATGATTAATTGTATAAACGTATTTGAAAGTTTAGATGTTTATAAATTATTTTGTTCAGTTATTGTTAGGAATCCATCTTTTACTAATAAACATGTAATACTTGCTAGGCTATCTAATAAGAAAGCCCAGCATTAGTTCTGTATTACAGTATGTGTAATCTGACTAAAAGTAAATAATATTTTTTACACCACAAATTAAGAGATACAGTATGATCTTAACCTGTTCAGATCCGCGCAATAGCCGATTGACGGCTACAGCGCGGCTCTAAAATGCCGGGAGGCCGTCAATAGACGTCCTCCCCTTTGGCTCGTGCTGGACGTGCTCCCATCGGCTCCGGTGGCACGCGCCACCGCGTGAGAGTGCCCGCAGGTCGGGCGGACCTGATGTCCGCCGGAGACCCACTATCTGCTCACAGAGAGCCAGAACGGGGAACCGCCGATGTAAACACGGCGGTTCCCCGCTCTGTGAGGGGTGAATGACAGATCTATTGATCCGTGTCAATGGGATCAGTTAGATCTGTTATGCCCCTGCCAACCCCGCCCCCCCACAGTTAGAACACACCCAGGAAACACATTTAACCCCTTCACTGCCCCCTTAGTGTTAACCCCTTCCCTGCCAATGACATTTATACAGTAATCAGTGTCTATTTTTAGATCTGATCGCTGTATAAATGTCATTGGTTCCAAAAAAGTGTCAAAAACGTCCAACATGTCCGCCGCAATATCGCAGTCCCGATAAAAATCGCAGATCACCACCATTACCAGTAAAAAAAATAAATAAATAAAAACACCATAAACCAATGTCTATAGTTTGTAGACGCTATAACTTTTGCGCAACCCAATCAATATACGCTAATTGCGATTTTTTTTAACCAAAAATATGTAGAAGAATATATATTGGCCTAAACTGATGAATAAATTTGTTTTTTATTTTTTATTTTTGGCTAGTTATTATAGCAAAAAGTAAAAAACATTGTTCTTTTTTCAAAATCGTCGCTCTTTATTTGTTTACAGCGCAAAAAATAAAAACTGCAGAGGTGATCAAATACCACCAAAAGAGAGCTCTATTTGTGAGAAAAAAAGGATGCCAATTTTGTTTGGGTACAACGTCGCACGACCGCACAATTGTCTTTCAAAAAGTGACAGCGCTGAAAACTGAAAATTGGTCCGGCAGGAGGGGGGTTTAAGTGCCCAGTAAGGAAGTGGTTAAAATGGACCTTCAGTCATTTTTTCAACTTTCCATCTATTAAATCTTCTGCCCTTGCTGTTTTAACTTTGGATAGTAAAATATTTTTTTTCTGCCAATAAATACTTTATACAACCCATTCCTCTTTCTTCTCTGGTCATTAGTCTAGGCTTATGACATCATGCACAACTTTCTCTTTCACTCTTGTGAGAGCTTGCCAGCAGGGGAGGGGAAATGAGCGAGCCAATGAGTTCTGCAGGGCTGGAGGTGTGACTCTATGTGTCTGTGTAAATCCAGGACGTGAACAGACAGCAGCTTCAGCTGCCCACAGCTAAAATGGATGCAGCCAGACTTAGTGGAGGGAGATTTATGCAGCCTATTTGGCAAGTACAGAATCACAGCATATATTAAAATAATATGCAAAGAGGTTGGAGGGAAGCTTCAGATTGGCAAAGATTTTTTTATTACAAATTTTATGAGCAGACTGCAGTTCCTATTTAAGTAAAGTGTTAATCTTCCTCCTCCTTTTTTAGTTTTTTGATGCATATCATTTTAAGCAGGTGTTAGCTCCCATTTTAGAGAAAGCCTGCCTGTAGTGATGTAATGGGTGGAGTTAGTGCATATATAAATGCCAGCTGTGGGTGGGGCTCAGTTAGCCTGGGGTATGGGAACAGGACACCCCAGAGCTGCAAAGATATAATCCAGTACTGAGCTAATCTAAAGGGCCCTGTGCAGGGCTGAATGTGGCATAGATCATGTGAGGACTGCTGCAGTTCCCTTGTCTCCCTTTGGCCTTCTTTTGCAGGTCTTGTAGCGTGGTGCATATGGCATTGGGAGCATGACAGCATCTTCTAAATGTGAGTGACAGTGAAAACTGGGAGTAGCTGTCATCTAGGAGTGTACCTAGCTGGGTAGAGCTATGGACCGAATATTTGGGAAGAGACTGGTATACTAATGGAAGCACCCTATCCCCCTGACCCTCTGCTGCAGGTTCTGTGACCCAGTGATAGAAACCTAGAGCTATTGACTTAGTATATGTAGTGCTACCCCCGCAGGAGCCGATGGTAATATTAGGTCCTTTGCTTTTTCTCTGGCCCTAGGCGGAACCTGACTCCTGCTGACACCACCAGAATACCTTGACTTGGAACTCCCAGCAATCCCAAAGAAGGCGCACACTAGAAAATTAGCAGACTGTATTGCAGTGTATTGTATTGTAATGCAGTAAACTCAGGTACCTTTAATGCTAGGCTCTGCGTGTACTGCAATACCCAGAGCATAAACAATAGCTCTCCAACTAAGAGATTATGTCCCAAGTGACTGTGGAGAACTAACAACTGGTATGACAGGCTAGTTTACTTGAGGGTTCTTAGACCAGTGGACTAGGCGTAGGCATGAAAAATAAATACACTACCAGCAAACCAGTTCTGCCCCTAACTATGTAACCAGGTCTGAAAGGTTCTTTGTAGTTAGCTTCTGCCGGCACAGTTGGGACCCTTTAACATTGGTGTGCAAAAGCAATGAGATGTTTTTGGGGTCAGAAGCAGTGAAATGAGGAGCTAAACTCATAGATGGGTATGCCCCTTTAAGATGGATAGCTAAAGACAAACATGTTTAAAGTGATGGGAAGAGCACTGCGGAGGGAAGGATTGGGAGGAAATGGCACTACAGGATTATTCGGAAAGTGGGAGTGTACAAGGCGTTATCAAAGTCAGCAGTCTGGTGTAAAGTCAGCTTTGGCATTCTGTCACTGGCGTTATTAGTTACTGCTCTCAGGTGAAAGTCACAGCAAGTGTGCTTAGCACATAAGTAGAGAAGTGTCAATGAAGGTTGAGGGTCTTTCTTTGGGCTGGAGTTGAAAATAGGGATTAACTGTTGGTCATGATTGTTCTACGAGTCAGTGACCTTCTCACCAGATCCCTCTGCAGCAGTCCACATGCAACACTGAGTTGTCTGTTTCAGTGGGGGGCCGCCTTAAACAGCGATGCAGCAGCGGTCAAGATTAATGTGGCTCAATCGGCGACTCTGGATGATGGATGCTCCACCTCAGGTTAGCTCCCCGGCTCAGGATCAGCTCAGCAGTCCACCCCTTGGCTTTGGTACAGCTCTGCTGAATGCAGCCCGGCCTGGCCTGACTCAACACAGTACAGCTAAACACACCTTCCTGGTTGGCGCGTCTCTCTCTAACTGCCTGGCTCATTCCTAGGCTTTTTGTTTAATATCGGCTCTCCCCTTTTCTGGTGCTTTTGGGCCTTGCAGTTGTGACCCAAGCTGCACAGTGTTCAAGGTCCTCCTCCAAGATTACAATTCCCAGACTGCTTTAGGCATTTATATTAAATTTTGTTTAGGCAAAGTAGTGGACACTGCCATCTTGGAGGGTTGCAGACACATGCGTAAATTAAGAAAATTGTGACTGGTTCATGAGGAACTGGTCAAAATTCACTCAGAGTATGGCCAGCTGTAGGTGGTAAAACTTGAGAAACAAAATCAACATAAAATTGTTGTTGTCCATCCTGACCTTTTTGGAAAAAAGATAAAATGCTCTGTTACCCATCTGTCTTAGAGACACAAAACCCAACCTTACTAGTAATTCTTATGTCAAAGATTAGCAGATTATTGATATACAAATTCTTTTTCCTGCTTACAAGGGGTAAGAGCTGCAGCCCCTACAGCGATCTCACAGTGAGGTTGATATACTAAAAGTAAATAGTCTGTTCACTTTGCAAGGGAATTTTGTTCAGAGCTTAGTGAAGTTCTGCTGACTTTCATCAACCAATTATGCTCCTTGCATGTGGTTGGGTATTTTTTACGAGAGTAATTTCACCACATTTACTTTACAAATTCCCATGCAAAATGAATAACTACCATATCTCACAAAAGTGAGTACACCCCTCACATTTTTGTAAATATTTAATTATATCTTTTCATGTGACAACACTGAAGATATTACACTTTGTAAAGTAGTCAGTGTACAGCTTGTATAACAGTGTAAATTTGCTGTCCTCTCAAAATAACTCAATACGGCCATTAATGTTTAAACCGCTGGCAACAAAAATGAGTACACCCCTAAGTGAAAAAGGCCAAATTGGGCCCAATTAGCCATTTTCCCCCCCGATGTCAATGTGACTTATTAGTGTTACAAAGGTCTCAGGTGTGAATGGGGAGCAGGTGTGTTAAATTTGGTGTTATCACTCTCACTCTCTTATTCTGGTCACTGGAAGTTCAACATGGCACCTCATGGCAAAGAACTCTCTGAGGATCTGAAAAAAAGAATTGTTGCTCTACACAAAGATGGCCTAGGCTATAAGATTGCCAAGAGCCTGAAACTGAGCTGCAGCACGGTGGCCAAGACCATACAGCCGTTTAACAGGACAGGTTTGACTCAGAACAGGCCTCGCCATGGTTGACCAAAGAAGTTGAGTGCACATGCTCAGCTTCATATCCAGAGGTTGTCTTTGGGAAATAGACATATGAGTGCTGCCAGCACTGCTGCAGAGGTTGAAGAGGTGGAGGGTCTGTCAGTGCTCAGACCATACACCTCACACTGTATCAAATTAGTCTGCATGGCTGTCATCCCAGAAGGAAGCCTCTTCTAAAGATGATGCACAAGAAAGCCCGCAAACTGTTTGCTGAAGACAAGCAGACTAAGCATATGGATTACTGGAACCATGTCCTGTGGTCTGATGAGACCAAGATAAACTTATTTGGTTCAGATGGTGTCAAGTGTGTGTGGTGGCAACCAGGTGAGGAGTACAAAGACAAATGTGTCTTGCCTGGTGGTGGGAGTGTCATGGTCTGGGGCTGTATGAGTGCTGCTGGCACTGGGGAGCTACTGTTCATTGAAGGAACCATGAATGTCAACATGTATTGTGACATACTGAAGCAGAGCATGATCCCCTCTCTTTGGAGACTGAAGCGCAGGGCAGTATTCCAACGACCCCAAACACACCTCCAAGATAACCACTACCTTGCTAAAGAAGCTGAGGGTAAAGGTGATGGACTGGCCAAGCATGTCTCCAGACATAAACCCTATTGAGCATCTGTGGGGCATCCTCAAACAGAAGGTGGAGGAGCGCAAGGTCTCTAACATCCACCAGCTCTGTGATGTCGCCATGGAGGTTTGGAAGAGGACTCCAGTGGCAAACTGTGAAGCTCTGGTGAACTCCATGCCCAAGAGGGTTAAAGCAGTGCTGGAAAATAATGGTATCCACACAAAATATTGACACTTAGGGCCCATTTTGGACATTTTCATTTAGGGGTGTACTCACTTTTGTTGCCAGCGGTTTAGACATTAATGGTTGTGTGTTGTGTTATTTTGAGGGAACAGCAATTCAAGCTGTTATTCAAGCTGTACACTCACTACTTTACATTGTAGCAAAGTGTAATTTCTTCAGTGTTGTCACATGAAAAGATATAATTAAATATTTACAAAAATGTGAGGGGTGTACTCACGTTTGTGAGATACTGTAGTTTGCTCTTACTAAATTAACCCAGTGTTTTGGAACATAAAGGGTTTGATTTACCAGAGGCCAATAGACTGTTCACTTTGCAAGGACAGTTGCACTGTGCAAGGGGATTTTCCCCAGAGCTTATTGAATGTGGTGTAATTTCACTTTGCAAAGAATACCCAATTACATGCAAGGAAAAAAAAACAGCATTTTTGCATGCGATTGGATTATAGACATCTGCAGAGCTTCACCTCATGCATTAAGCTCTGGGAATTATTCCCTTGCAAAGTGCATCTTCTCTTGTAAATTAGCAGTGTATTTGTCTCCAGTAAATAAACCCCAAAGCCTCATGATCCCCCTGTGACAAATGTGTGCAAAAGTAGTGTGGCATAACTGGAAAGGTCAGAGCTTTGCAGTGCCATGCATTTAGTCAATATTTAATAGAAGAAGCTCATAACGCGTACAGGATGGATGGGGGGGGGTTGTTGCCATTGATGTTGTTTCACCAATTTGTATCAGTGTGGTGAGTTGATGATGAATTTTTTATTTTTCATAAACCATTGGTGTATCCATCTTACAGTGTACACACGTATCTTTTCATAGATTAAATCTACATTGAAGATAACCTCAGTGATCCTATGAAGGCAACCTGTTTAGGGTTTTGTATTGCTAGGCAACTGTTTCCTAGGATAATTTTGTACAAAGGCATTTCTGGATGGGAATCCAGGTTGCATTCCTGCCAGTTGTCTCGGGCACCAAAGAGGGTACAGTGTGGAATTGGGGGCAAAGAAAAAAAGGGGGGGTAAAGGGTAGTAGGGGTTAGACTATATGGGGGGTGTTATTATGGGGCAGGGTCGAGATATATAGGGGAGAGGGGGTGTGGGTCTCACCGGCTACCCTCTCCCTCCAGTGCCCCCCAGCTAGGGTAAATCAAACCAGCCACCTGTTGATTTTGGGTTGTTCAGTAAAATGTTCAATTACTATATCGCCCAGTCAGGTTATAGCTTCTGGGTGAGAAATTCCTGATAAAGCTGCGTGTTTTTAAAGGTGTTCCATGTTTCCCAGGTCAAAGTATATTGTGTGAGTTTATCTAGGTTAGTGTAGATCAGCTCCTCCATCTCTGCCACCCGGAACCATTCGGCTATAGAGGGCGGTGTTGCTGACCTCCAATGAACCGGAACCCACATCCTGGCGGCATTTATGAGGTGCATAGCCACCGATCTGTAATACCATCTCTTCGGAATCTTAGTCAGATGTAGCAGATATTGTCCCCAGGAGTAATCCAGGGGGAGGGAGGTCACCTTCGTTATCACTTCATGTACTTTTTGCCAGTAGGGTTGCAACGCTGGGCAGCTCCACCATATATGGAGGAAACTGATCTTCTCCTTGCTGCACCTCCAGCACTGGTCAGAGACCGTGGGAGAAAATTTGTGCACTAGGTCAGGGGTTCTATACCAGCGTGTCTTTAATTTATACCCGTTCTCCTGCATGGAAACATTCAGAGATCCTTTGTGGATGTATAGATTGATCCATTCCCAACTGTTTTCATCTATCTCTGTATCCAAGAGCGGCTTGTACAGAGGGACTCAAAAAGTGTGTCTCTTGTGAAACTTTCCTTGCGAGTATGGTCATTTAACAAGTGTCTAAGTTACATATAGGGCCAAAAGGGAAAGTGGTCCGGGTCCAGTTCTGCTACTTCCAATTGTCTCAGGAACAGACCTCTGATGAAAAAATGTTTAGCTAAGATTTCCCTGCGTGGCCACTCCGCCTGTAGGAATCTTTTGGAGAGACCAGGAAGAAAGTTTTCCCTAATGGGTGTAATCGGGCTGATAGGAGCTGAAACAGAATATATGGAGCAGGCTCTATCAAATGCCTGAAGGGTAGGACCAATGATTGGGTGACCCGTGACCAAGGGCGGGGAGAGGTTTCCCTGAACCCAGGTGGTTGAACGCAAAGCCATTGCTGCCACTAGGTTTTCCAGGGTCACCCAGCTTTTGCATCGGGAGTGTATTTTCCAGTCCACCATGCGGGCTAGATGTGTGGCCCAGTAGTAGCGCTGGATGTCAGGCAAACTTATTCCCCCCTGGGTCTTAGGTAGCACCAACTTGTTCCAACTTATCCTTGCAGGTTTATTGTGCCAGAGGAAGGTCCTACAAATAGATTTGTATGTGCTGAAAAAGGAGGGAGGGAGGCATATCGGTATGGTTTGCACAGGAGGCGTGGGAGAACTGTCATCTTGAGGATGGACGTGCGTCCGAACCAAGAAATGGTGGATTTTTCCCATTTCTGGATGTCCTGTCTGATGGCTTGTAACTCCGCTACAAAATTCCTAGTATATAGTTCTGACAGGTTTGCTGGTAATTGAATGCCCAAGTAAGTAATGGCATCCTTTTCCCATCTGAACGGGAAATTGAGTTGACATTGTTGGGCCAGCTCTGGTGCGAGGGAGACATTTAGTGCAAAGGACTTTGTGTAATTGATTTTTAAGTTCAAGACCACTCTAAAGTGCTCAAGGACTTGTAGGAGATTGGGCAAAGATATCAGCGGGGTAGAGAGGAAAAGGAGGACGTCGTCCGTGAAGGCCGCTACTTTATACTCCCGATCTTGTACTTGTATCCCTTTTATATTAGGGTTGGCTCTGATACAGCAAAGTAGGTGTTCGAGGGTGAGGATATACAGTAGGTGGGAAAGAGGGCATCCCTGCCTGGTGCCGTTGTGAATGGAGAAGGTGTCTGACAGGTGTCCATTCACTTTCACCCTTGCATTGAGGTTCGTGTACAATGACATGATGAACGCCTGCATGCGGGTCCCAAGTCCGATGGAGCCCAGTACCGCCTCCATATAGTCCCAGGCCACACTGTCAAATGCCTTCTCCGCGTCCATAGACAGGGAAAAACCTTCC
This sequence comes from Glandirana rugosa, assembly GCA_018402905.1. NCBI lineage: Eukaryota > Metazoa > Chordata > Amphibia > Anura > Ranidae > Glandirana > Glandirana rugosa. The sequence continues at coordinate 2,800,054 of BLSH010129786.1, read as the reverse complement.
TGTCTGGAGGAAGTGAGCCAGTGATGTAAGTTTAAGCTTTGATGGTGTTGTCCCTGGCTTCGCGTCCAGAGACAAACCCCACCTGGTCCAGGTTTACCCAAGCTGGTATATGATGGGAGAGACGTGTTGCTAACATTTTTGCAAAGAGCTTGATATCTGTGTTGAGTAAAGATATTGGGTGATAACTGGTAACATTTGCGGGGTCTTTCCCATCCTTGGGGATAACCGTAATGTATGCTTCTAGTAGGAGTGCTGATTTACAGGGTACGGATCCTAGGGAGTTGAAGGCCCTAAGAAAGTGAGGTGTCAGAAGATCAGGGAAGGTTTTATAGTAGGCGGCCGTAAAGCCGTCCGGGCCTGGGCTTTTGCCTTGTTTCGTGTTTTTTAGTCCAACTAGGAATTCCTCCAGTGTCAAGGGTGCTTCAAGGACTTTTGCGTCAGCTGTTGACAAAGCTATGGGGCTATACCGCTGGAGAAAGTCTCAGATCACCTCAGAACGCTTTGGGGATCCGGTACTATCGGAACTCTGTGATTGCAAGTTGTACAAGTTTCTGTAGTATGTTTGGAATTGTTGGGCTATTGCTTCGTTTCTAGTGTGCATCTTAGCTGAGGAATCGACAATATGATGGATAGTGGTGGTCAGTTTACGCATTTGGGTCGCCCTGGCTAAAAGTCTGCCCAGTTTATTGCCTTATTCATAGAACAAGAGGCGTTGTGTGAGAGTTATTCGACGTTGGGCCTTTTTATAGTGTTCATCTGTCAGGAGTGCGCAGGGGTCTGCCAACTCCTGTGCGGTTTCGGCCACCAGGGAGAGCTTGTGAAGTGCCTCCAAAGAGCGAATTTTGGAGGTCAGGTCTTCCACCAGGGCTAGGTGTTCTTTCTTTCTCTGCGTTGCTCAGGAGAGAAGGAAACCTCTAATGATGCATATGTGTGCCTCCCTTTGGGTCATCAGGGAGACCCCAGGAGTATTGCTGTTATGGAAGAACTCCCTGATTTCCTGTTTCAGGAGTTCTAAGTTGCCGGGGTCTGCAAGGAGGGAGGCATCTAGCTTCCAGAATTTTGTGGATGTAGTCGTGTCTGGGAAAACCAGGGTCATCGTGATGGCATGGTGGTCAGACAGAAATTGTCTCTCAATTGAGGCGTGATGGAGAAATTTCATGTCTTTCTGTTGAATGAAGAGATAATCTATTCTAGAGTAGCGACTGTGGGGCGCGGAATAAAAAGTATAGTCTCGGTCTCGGGGGTAGAGCGTTCTCCACGTATCATGTAGGGTAAGGGACGCTAATTGAAGTTTGATTTGTCTAAGGGCAGTGAAGGTCATGGTCGAAGTGTCCGTGGAGGTATCAGCCAATGGATCTAAAGGAGCATTAAGATCCCTCCCAGAATCAGCAGTCCTTACTTGAACAGCGTAAGTTTCATAACGACCTCCCACATGAAGGCCACCTGCTTGATATTTGGGCCATATATGTTGGCCAATGTTAAGGGCCTATTGTTCCACTTGCCCTTTAGAAATATAAACCTCCCCTCCAGATCAAGTAGCTGATCTGTGATAACAAAATCAAATGATCTCGATAGCAAGATAGAAACTCCTTTTGTTTTGGATTCCTGACAGGCAGAGTGAAACACCCTGGGAAATCGGTGATTATGGAGACGAGGTATAGCGCTAGCCTTAAAGTATTTTTCCTGCAGGAAGAGGGCATGTACCCTAAGCCGGTGTGCTTTCGCAAGCACACTACTGCGTTTTTCCGGTACATTCAGCCCTTTTATGTTGTGAGAGCATATTTTCAGAGATAGAGGAGCTGATTGTGTGGGAGGGTTTGACATGTCTCAGCCGTGCAGAGCAGTGGTTCCTAAACGTGAACTTTGAGTAGCTGGGGGTAGTAGTTAGGTAATGGAGGTAGCTGCATGGGGTGGGGAGAGGTCCTAGGATAGGGGTTAGTTAAATCCAACAAGAAACGTGCTGTAAGGTGTCCTACTTGGGTGGAGGGTCCTTTAGGGAGAGGGGAAATTTGACTATGTCAAAGTACCGGAGGTGGAGGCAGTCCTGCTAGTCCACCTGAACAGAGAGAGAGAACGGTTTGGTGGGCCGGAGATTTCAAGGGGGTCCAGCCACCTTGGTGTGGGGAAGAAGGTCTGTACCGGAGCACTAGCAGACCGCGACAGTCCAGGACTACCAGCTTAGATGAGTCTAACAAAATGGATAGACATCCACAATTAACATTTAACTTCCTGGCTTAGGGGGAACTGATGGGGGTATCGCTGGCTTTCAAATCATGGAGAAAATGGGACACTTTGAGGCCCCCGCCCGTCCAAATCCCAGCGTGGGTCCCGTCTCAGCGAGTTGTAGGGATGGTTGGCCGACCGGGCCCCCCCCCCCGCGATTCCCCCGTCCCTAAGAGTGCACCCTGGGGCCAAAGTCTAGGCGGCAGTTGCCGCTATGGTCCCGAGGGTCACACCTCGGGGCGGGCTCACCGACGGTGTGTCATAACTGAGCAACATACATAACAAGCGACCTTGTGCCTAGGTAGGCAGCTACTAGCAGCATTAGGTTAGGGAATTGAGCCCTGCCTGGAGTTCAGGGGCTAGATGGCTCAAAGTTTAGTTCAGATATGAGCACGTGGAGGGCCCTATCACATAAGCGGGTATTGTCAATGTAGCTCAAACTAGTTCCGAGCCAGGGGACCTTATCACATACAATCACAGTACACCACATCAGGCATCAAGCTACATCACATTCATCCTCAGTTATGGGGGTAAGGAGGCATGTCCCCTCGACCTGCACTACAATGGTTGTGCTGACTGGTCCTCGAGGGGAGAGAAAAAAAAGGGGGGGTTCTTTAGGTGTTTCAAGGCACCTCACACACAGTCCCGGGTGGGGAGAGTATTACACAGTTACTTGGGGAAAATGAAGCAGATTACCTTTCCTGAGTCATGGTTAGAAGGCTTCGGCAAACTGGCTTACTAAACAAAAAGAATGTTCAGTACTGTCCTTCGGGCTGTAGGCGGGTGTTTCCATAGCAGGTCTTCAGACACTCTTGGATCGTCTGCGGTTCGGTAGACTGGTAGGTAGAGAGGAAGGGTTGCCCGTAGGACAGGTGTCATGTGTTGCTTACCAGTTCGAAAAACTGGCTGTATTGAGTGGCGGTGCAATTCCCCAGCATACCATTCCAGGTCTGCCGCCCAACTGCTCAGGTAAAGCTCCGGGACTGGTGCAAACCAGTTCAGGGTGCAATTGCTCCATGAGAGGTGGTGGCAGGTGAGGGGAAGTATATTGTCCTCCGTTGGGAGCTACTGTCTTTCCCCTGGTGCACTGTGGTATGGCGTCACTCTTGAAGGGAGAGTTGGTGTCACCTTTCGTATGGAGGGCCTGGGCGCTCGTGCGCCCTGGTGTATCCATAGTTCCAACTCGGTGTGAGTGGTATCATTGGGTCCTCAGTCAGGGGTGACTCAAGTCTCTGTAGTGTGTTAAGGGTCTGTGAGATAGTACACAATACGTGAGCAGCCTCCAGTTCAATAAAGGGATATGCTAAGTTAATGCTGCACAGATCTCATAGGAATCAGGGAAAAACTGTGGTCAAGGGGTCCCAGCACCATAGAACTGTAGGCCTACCCTTACAAACACTGGAACTGAACTGAACATACAGGGATGGCCTATTAGGTGTCGGGTCCTCTCTTTAAGCGTTAGTTTTCCGCCATATGGAAGATGGGGAGGCCCCGGTTTCTCGATCAGTGATGTCTTCCAGGCCTCTTTGCAATGAGTAGGAGGCTGACCTGCGGCGCCTTTGCCTATGGCGTTGTGACATTGGGGTCGAACCTGCTTGCAATGGGATCCAGGGGCCCGGCTGGATGAAAGCGCTGTACCATTCGGGGACAGTCATTCTTGGGATACCCAAGGTGTCGCAGAATTCTGACAGGTCTGCCAGTGTGCGGAGGGACACCGTTCTGCCACCCGCCGTGACAGTCAAACAGAAAGGGAACTTCCATTGGTATATAATATCTGTCCCTCAAGACTCACAATAAAGGTCTGAGCTCCCTTCTGTGTTGTAGAGTGATAGCCGACAGATGCTGGAAAATTTGTATTGGGGTGCTCTCATGCTGTAGCTGACCCTGATTGCGTGCCTGTCGCAATATATCCTCCTTCAGAATGAAGCTCACTAGGCAACAGATGATGTCCCTAGGGGGTTAGTGTCCCTGCCTCTGGGTCTAAGTGCCCTGTGGCAGCGTTCCATGTCGATGGGTATGTGAGGGGGTCTGCCCAGGAAAGTGTTAAGGATCACCCAGATCGTTTGCTGTGCCTGGGGTTCTTCTACCGATTCTGGGATGCCCCTGAAGCGAAGGTTGCACCTCAGGCCTCTGTTGTCTATATCTTCAAGATGGCGGTGCATCTCGATCAGGTGCTGTGCATAGAAGCTGACAACATTCTGTACCTGTTGAATGGCCGCCCCGTGTGTCACCGCCGTTGTCTCTACTTGTTCCACTCTGGCTGCTACTCCCCTGATATCTGCCTTGAGGTGCGTTCCTGATGTCTAGTGTGACCGCTTGTAGGTCTGCCAGGCTGATTAGGGGAGATGCTTGTGTCATCTGTGTCTGTATACCACCGCTTGGGCGCTCTGGATGCATCGGCGGGCTGCTGCAGTAATCGAGGCCGCAGTCTAGCGGCTGCGCGTAGGCCCGAGTCCCCACATGTGGCGGTCTGAGAAGCGCCGGGATATTTTGGCTGAGCTGCGTCGGTGTTCCCCCAGGCCACCGATGTCCTGTGTGCTTTGCCCTGCCATCTCAGCTGGTGTGAGGAGAGGTCAATCCGCTGGAAAAGGCTCTGCTAGCAATCCTGGATGCCAAAGCTCTCTAAGCGGCCATCACACTCCGATGCCAGGCCACACCTTGATGATGAATTTTTTTGTGAGTGTTTTTTATCTCTAGTTAATTTAATAAATATACAGTAAAACCTTGGAATGAAAGCATAATTCGTTCCGGAAACATGCTTGTAATCCAAAGCACTCTTATATCAAAGCGAATTTCCCTGTAAGAAATAATGCAAACTCATTTGATTCGTTCCACAACCATTTATTCATACGTCCTTCAGTCTATAGTCCATATAAAAATATTATAGAAATGTGATAGGTTGTGTAGCCATAAATGTCCATCCACAAATGGCTGCCTCAATAAGGGGATTAGAAGCAAAATCCAGCAGCAGCAAGAGAGGCGCCTCTAAGTGTAGAAATATGGTTACACATTTAATTAAGGTACAACATTTAGCAACTCACATGGTTGTTAAAAGAGGCACTAAGTATGCAGGCATCCGGGTAAAGCTGTCCACAAAGACCATCCTCCACACCTCTGGTTCTCATTGCTGTCAGTCTGCAATCGTGATCGGGAAGACTACCCTGCAGTAGAGCGATCTGAAAGCAAGGCTTGAATCGCTTGTGGAGCACAGTGTGGAAGGGATGACACCAATGGAGGTGCAGAGAATGGTCTATTTACCCCGGATGCCTGCATACTTAGATGTGCCTCTTTTAATCATCAACCATGTGAGTTGCTAAATGTTGTACCTTCATTAAATGTTATCATATTGCTACACCTAGAGGCACCTCTCTTCTCTTTTATACTCAGTTGTGATGTGACGCTACTCTTATATCAAGACACTGCTTGTATATCAAGTCTCAATTTATAAAAAAAAAAAAAATGCTTGTCTTGCAAAACGCTCTCAAACCAAGTTACTCTCAAACCAAGGTTTTACTGTATATGTAGTAGAGAGCACTATGGTTTCTCCATTTTTGTTTTTATGATATATCATACGATCATCGAGAGTGAGAGGTGGAGGACTGATATTCATGGGTGCTACCATCCAGTATCATCTTAAGTGGAGGACACTAATGCTGTTTTGACTCTGTGGTGGGGTCAGGAATTTTGCCTAAAGGTGGTGGGAACTGAATACGTTGATACAACTATTGACTGTCAATATATTTACACTACGGTGGACATTTTTTACGAATGGGACTTTGATGTATACATTTTGGTTATCACATGATATAACCCGATTTTGATTTTGTTATTAATCTGATTTTGATTGCGCTGCACTTTTTTGATGCACTTTGAAATCCATATATGTTTCCCTCATACCTATTCAACACCTAGACACAATACACAATTTTACCAGGTTTTTATAGTGTGGACAGCACAAGAAAAACCTGTATAATTTCCCAGTGCCTCTGATAAAAGGTTTTCCTATCAATAGGCCCTGAAGTTTAGAACCATCAGTTTCATATTTATGAATGTGTAGAGAATATTACCTTTTAGAGTCCTCCGAAAGATGATAGGTATAATCCCAATCAACTTCAACTGCAGCAATGTAGAGATCCCTGCTTTTAAAATATCGTGTTTGGTAAACTGTTTTTTTGCTGCGTTGTTTATTAGTACATGTTTCAACGTTCAAAAAGGCCTGCATTCCAGCTGGGAAAAAAAATAGATTTGGAATAAAACTTTTTAATAAATTGTCATATACAGTATCTCACAAAAGTGAGTACACCCCTCACATTTTTGTAAATATTTTATTATATCTTTTCATGTGGCAAAACTGACACTGTGTGACACTTGCTGCAATGTAAAGTAGTAAGTGTACAGCTTGAATAACAGCATAGAATTGCTGTTCCGTCAAAATAACACACACACACAACCAGGGGCGTCGCCAGGGGGTGGCTATGGGGGCTGGAGCCCCGAGTCTCACGCCCTTAGCCCCGAGCCTCCCGAGGGGCCCTTAATGGCGGCGTCAGGTCTCCCGCCCGTCGGGCGGGAGACCTGACTGAAGCCGCATGCGAGCGGCTTGATAGAGCCGCGAGCAGGCGAGCGGCTTGATAGAGCCGCGAGCGGGCGGCTCCACAGAGCCGCCGAGCGGCTGCTTTCAGCCGCCGTGCGGCTACAGTCAGACCCGAGAGAGAGAGGGGCGGGCGAGCAGAGATGACATCATCTCTCTGCCCGCCCGCAACACTGCTATCCCTCCCTCTCTCTCTCCACAGTGCCGCCGACTCGCATGGCGGCGGGGGGGAGGGGGGACGAGGAGGTGGAGCGGGATGGATGGAGCTGTGGGGGATGGAT
>BLSH010129786.1:2712541-2767246 GCA_018402905.1 Glandirana rugosa | reverse complement strand
AAAAAGAGGATGCAATTGACTGTCCGCGTCGAGAAGTACTGAAACACCCCTGCAGGGGTTCGACACAGTTTTTTCTCCCCACCCATTTGCGTTTGTTGACATGGGTTGACTTGGAGACTCCTCCGCGGTTTACGCGGATGTGACGGCGGACGTCTTGAAACGCCGGTTTTCGTCGTAGGTTTCTACGTTTGTGTAGTTGACACATTTTGAATCTCTTTTCACACTTGGCTCCGGGTTCACCGGCGGAACGTGTGGACGCTGTGGCTCCGGACCACAGACTTCCGGGTCCTTCATGATTGGCGGGCCCATCTTACTCTTCTACCCGGGCGGTTAGTACTTCCTGGGCCTTCAGACACCAGGCCTCGGTGTCGCAGGTGTGCAAGGCGGCCACTTGGGCCTCGGTTCACACTTTTCTCTAAGTTTTACACAGTTGATGTGTTTGCATCTTTGGATGCTGCTTTTGGCCGCAAAGTTCTGCAGGCGGCAGTGTAGGCGCATTTGGCGCCTCCTCAGAGGTTCAGTTGGGTACAGTTGTTTGCGTTTACCCACCCCTCTTTTTTGACACAGCTTGGGGACGTCCCCACAAAGTCATGAAGAGCTGCGCCTGTCAGTTAACGTAGGAGAAAAAGGGATTTTATTAAAACTTACCGTAAAATCCTTTTCTCCGAGTTCACTGACAGACGCAGCACCCACCCCTCTGGGCTCTGTTTTGGTACGGCTTGTGTACAAACTGGAGAGCTCCTCTGGGAGGGGGGTTTTAATGTAGCAAAAGAGGACGGCCCCCAGGGGAGGGGCCAGCTGATTTCTTTTCCCTGCCTAGTTAACTCCTGGTAGGACGAACATAAAACCCCACAAAGTCATGAAGAGCTGCGTCTGTCAGTGAACTCGGAGAAAAGGATTTTACTTTAAGTTTTAATAAAATCCCTTTTTTTTTTTTTGGAATATGGCTGTAACATAACAAAATGTGGAAAAAGTGAAGCGCTGTGAATACTTTCCGGATGCACTGTACAATGCTGTCACCTTTTCTAATGGGATTACACTTGCACTGACCTGGCAGACATTTATCCTAAAACACACGGAAAATGCCCAGTTTTCAAAGTATTTAACTGGACTTAAATTAGAGCTGAACTCAAAAAAATCAAGGTTTGCCATATTAAAGGTTACATTTAGAATGTTCAAGTGGAACTACACAGTATCTAAGCAGCGCAAACCAAAACCCCCCATTTAACTTATTAATATTCAAAGCAAACTCCCCCTATCCATCCATGTCTAAATGCTTTATTTTGTTGAGAAATCAATTTGAAAACCACTCCCCACCTAACATTTTTGAACGTGGCCATCTTAAGTAAGGGCAAATGATTCATGTACCGTTTACTTCCTTGAATCCATCTGCCCCTAGTTCAGACATGCAGGCAAGAGGTCGTGCCTAGTTGAGAAAACCCATCCTCCCCTCCTGAAGTCTCCTGGGAAGTATGACATAATTTCCCTAGGCTAGAAACTAGGCAGTAACTGAAGAAATGTAAAAAAAAAAAGTATAAAACAAGTTTAATATACAGTATCTCACAAATGTGAGTACACCCCTCACATTTTTGTAAATATTTTATTCTATCTTTTCATGTGACAATACTGAAGAAATGACACTTTGCTGCAATGTAAAGTAGTGAGTGTACAGCTTGTATAACAGTGTAAATTTGCTGTCCTCTCAAAATAACTCAACACACAGCAATTAATGTCTAAACCGCTGTATGGTCTTGGCCACCTTGCTGCAGCTCAGTTTCAGGGTCTTGGCAATCTTCTTATAGCCTAGGCCATCTTTATGTAGAGCAACAATTCTTTTTTTCAGATCCTCAGAGAGTTCTTTGCCATGAGGTGCCATGTTCAACTTCCAGTGACCAGTATGAGAGAGTGAGAGCGATAACACCAAATTTAACACACCTGCTCCCCATTCACACCTGAGACTTTGTAACACTAACGAGTCACATGACACCAGGGAGGGAAAATGGCTAATTGGGCCCAATTTGGACATTTTCACTTAGGGGTGTACTCACTTTTGTTGCCAGCAAATTTACACTGTTATACAAGCTGTACCCTCACTACTTTACATTGTAGCAAAGCATCATTTCTTCAGTGTTGTCACATGAAAAGGTAGAATAAAATATTTACACAAATGTGAGGGGTGTACTCACTTTTGTGAGATACTGTATATATACCTTTCCTGTCTATTTACTAATGCTAGTAGCATAAGGATTACAAATTGTCAATGTTGACTGAGAGACTGATGTTCCATTTTAATTATGCCTAAGGAGTACCCTTCCTCCTGATAAATAGTATTGCACTTCTTGGCGTGTTAAGCCTCGTACACACGGTTCGACGGTCGTATACAACAGGTCGTACTAACGACCGTTGTATGCGACATCGATCGTTCGTATGCGCGATTAGAACAGTCGCACATACGACGGTCGTACAAGGGAGTTGTATGAGCAAACTAGAAAACTTGGTCGTACCAACAAGCGCTCATACGACCGTTGTATCGTGTGTACAGAGACGTTGGTACAACAAGTTGTATTGTGCAAAACACGCATGCTCTGAAGTCAGGAACGGCCGGATGCTAATTACATGCACCTGAACGTTCTTTCTGCGGTCGTACGATCGTGTAGTGCAGTCAGTATGCAAGTTACATTATGCACCATACGATTTGAGATGATCGTACGTGCGATCGTCGTCCCGTGTGTACGAGGCTTTAGTGTGCGCATAGCTGTATATATGGAGTATGAGATCTAAGGCGCTGCTTGAGATCAATGCGGAACTCCACCCAAAAGGGGTTCTCTGCTTGTCTGCCCGCCCAAGTAGGGAACTGGCTGTGAAGCCGCAAGGCTTTATTGCCGGTTTTCCTTAGCCAAGATGGCGACATGATAGCCAAATTGGCTCGGTTGAAGACATTGAGATCCCTGGACAGCTAATATCTCTCATGCTGCCTGTCAGAACGGGGAACCGTTGTGCTTACATAGGCGATTCCACATTCATCCTGTGTAGTAGGCGATCCCACAACTGCGCAAATCACCGTATATATATATATACATGCCGGTTCGCACAGGAGAGCTACATTACCAATGTGAATGTACAGGAGTCGGTCGGCAAGCGGTTATAGAGGAGCTCCAGGCTCCTTTAGAAAAATTTAAAGTCAGCAGCTACACATACTTTACAAATACTGTAGCTGTTGACTTGGAATCCAACGATGTCGGCACCACAGCCAATGTTTGCATCCGCTCTCGGGTGCTGCCCCCGCCATGATCTGTAAGGGAAACCGGCAGTGAAGCCTTGCAGCTTCACTTCTGATTTCTTACTGTGCATGCACGCAGCGCTCTGCGCTTTCTGATTGGCCTGGTGGCGGGCAAGGAGGACCTTTTGCAGCTTATGGTGTCACCCAGACTCCTCTGCATATAAAGGTGCAGAGTATTTCCCAGTCAGGCTTTGCAAATGCAAGACTGAGATGGTGTGGAAGGACGGAGGGACAATCTGAGTTGCATGGTCGGATATTTTCAATGTGTGCGAACGTTATGGGGAACTTCCACTGCTTGTAAAGAAGATTAACACTGCCCACTGAACTTGTCACAGATCTTTGCGGTGTTACTACCATAGCCCAATAATCTATTACATGTGATGCTTCTACCTGCCTTCTGTTCTATACCAACGTTTCCTCAGCTGTAGATCCATGACCTCCTAAGGGTTCCCTAAGAAGAGGTTCCACACCAGGGCTGCCATTGCAGCAGACTTATATTTGGTAGCTTTAGTCTTCCCCGAACAGCTGCATCTGAGTACTGCCAGGCTGATTTCGATCAACCCGGCCATATGCTTGACCACTTCCCTACCGCCGTATGCAGAATGACGGCCGGGAAGTGGTTGAGTTATCCTGACTGGGTGTCATATGAAGTCCAGCAGGAGAACATGCCGGCGCATCGCGGCGATCGATGGTGTGGTGTGTCAGTCTGACGCACCCCATCTCCGATCTAGGTAATGGGCTTTTTCTTTGGTCGCGTCTGCAAACGCAAGTAGTGGAGAGCCGATCGGCGGCTCTTGTGACGGGGGGGTCTGTGCTGATTATCAGCGCAGCCCCCCCTTGGATCGCCACACTGGACCACCAGGGAGCCGACCAGGACCACCAGGGAGCCCACATTGTGATGCCACCCAGGGACCACCAGGGATACCACCCTAGACCACCAGATAAGGGGCACACAATGCCCAATAGGGTTGGCACTGTGCCCTTCTGTCATGCTTGCCAGTGCCATCCCTATAGTTGCTGCGATACCAGTGCCGCCTATCGGTGCTCATCAGTGCTACCTATCAGTGCCCGTCAGTGCTGCTTATCAGTGCCCATCAGTGCTGCATATAAGTGCCACCTCATCAATGTCGCCTCATCAGTGCCAATCAGTACTGCCTCATCAGTGCCCGTCAGTGCAGCCTCATCAGTGCCCATCAGTGAAGGAGAAAATGTAATTATTTACAGAGTTTTGTGACGGAAAAAAATATTTTTTTTCAAAAATTTTGGTCTTGTTTTATTTGTAGCACTAAACATAAAAACCCCAGAGGTGATCAAATGCCACCAAAAAAAGTATAAATACAGATTGCGTTATTCAAATAGGTGACAAATCTCTAGTGCAAAAAATTTAAAAAATAACGGTATACGGATATTGTCCACATTTAAATATAGATATGTATGGGTCTATATAGACCGTGATATTAAGGTGGCAATAAAATTCATAAGCGAGTGCAAAAAAGCAAAATATGTGCAAAAAACATTTCAATCAAGTCCAAGTTCATATATAGTTGATAGTAGGTATCAAGAGTAAAGCCTTGTACACACGGTTCGAGGGTCGTACGACCGAACGGACCAAATCGTATCTTGGCTGATGTATCTAGCATACTGACATGCACTACACGATTGTACGACCAAGCTGAATGTAGTGAACGTATAAAGAGAAAGTTCAGGTGCATGTAATTATGATCCGGCCATTCCTGACTTCTGAGCATGCGTGTTTTGCACAATACAACTTGTTGGACCAACTTCTCTGTACACACGATACAACGGTCGTACTACCGCTTGTTGGTACTACCAAGTTTTCTAGTTTGCTCATATATATATATATATAATATGTTATAACACAGATATAGGGCAACTTCTTGTTATAATACAGAGTGGATGGGAACTTTTTATACAAGTGGCTTAACAAACACTTTAATAAAGTTGTTAAGAACCAGTGCATTCTGGGAGGATTCTCTAGAGGAAGTTAGTCAGAAACCAGTGCATTCTGGGAGGATTCTCTAGAGGAAGTTAGTCAGAAACCAGTGCATTCTGGGAGGATTCTCTAGAGAATGTTAGTCAGGAATCAGTGCATTCTGGGAGGATTCTCTAGAGGAAGTTAGTCAGGAACCAGTGCATTCTGGGAGGATTCTCTAGAGCAGGCATCCTCAAACTACGGCCCTCCAGCTGTTGCGGAACTACACATCCCATGAGGCATTGTAAAACTGACATTCACAGACATGACTAGGCATGGTGGGAATTGTAGTTCCTGAACAACTGGAGGGCCATAGTTTGAGGAGCCCTGCTCTAGAGGAAGTGAATCGGCCACCATTTTAGTATCTACAGGAACACATGGAAGGCATGTTTTTCGTCATCTCTCGCCATCACCTGTCATCAAGCTTAAAAAGTGAATTCTTATGATCCTATTCTGTGTTCTAGAGCATTGTTTCGTCAACATATGCAATATTTGTACTGATTGATGTTTATTTGATCTATTTGTAGTTTCACCTGGCTTGTGCTAATACATTTAAGATCAAAGAAATGTGGTATCTGAAGTTTATGGAGCAGGAAGGTTTAGCTCTCTGTCCTAGAGACAGAACAGTCACCCTCTCACCAAGTTGCTTGGCCTTGTAACCCATTCCAGCCTTGTGTAGGTCTACAATCTTGTCCCTGACATCCTTGTACAGCTCTTTGGTCTTGGCCATGGTGGAGAGATTGGAATCTGATTGACTGATTTGCATCTGTGGACAGGTGTCTTTTATACAGGTAACCAGCTGGGATTAGGAAGCTCGACACCTGGGAGCCAGCAATCTTGCTGATTGATGGGGGATCAAATACTTATTTCACTCATTAAAATGCAAAACAATTTATAACTTTTTTGAAATGCATTTTTCTGCATATTTTTGTTGTTATTCTGTCCCTCACTGTTATAATAAACCGACCATTGAATTTATAGACCGATTGTTTCTTTGTTAGAGGGCAAACGTACAAAATCAGCAGGAGGTCAAATACTTTTTTTCCTCACTGTAGCTTTTATTTGTAGGAAATAGAATGATGCAGATATCATACATGTGTGGGAATTGAAGATAATTTGTGTCTCACACAGCTGGTGCCTCCCAAGTGAAGTGGAACAAAAAGAATGGGAATTTCCTGGCCACAAGCCATGATGGAGATGTGAGGATCTGGGATCGCAGGGTAAGGGTCGTTGCTGGCAAAATCTTATATATACTTCTCCTCCACACCTAGAACCCTTTGTTTGCAGAATATTTAAATTTATAATCTTCTTCATAAAATTGAGCCATTTCTGCCCCGGAAGGATTTACCCTCCATGACCAGAGCACTTTTTACGACTCGGCACTGCGTCGCTTTAACTGACAATTGCGCGGTCGTGTGATGTTGTACCCAAACAAAATTGATGTCCTTTTTTTCCCACAAATAGAGCTTTCATTTGGTGGTATTTAATCACCTCTGTGGTCTTTATTTTTTCCGCTATAAACAAAAAAAGCTACGATTTTGAAAAAAGAACATTTTTTTATTTTACTTTATGCTATAATATCCAAAAAAAAAAAAATATAAAAAACAAATTTATTCATCAGTTTAGGCCAATATATATTCTTCTACATATTTTGGTAAAAAAAAAATCCCAATAAGCGTATATTGATTAGGTTGCTCAAAAGTTATTGCGTCTACAAACTGTTGGAAAAGATTTATGGCTTTTTTATTTTTATTTTTTTTACTAGTAATGGCGGCGATCTGCGATTTTTATCGGGACTGCAATATTGCGGTGGACAGATCGGACACTTTTTAAAAAAAAATTTGGGACCACTGACATTTATCTACTTAACCACTTTGCCACCAGGCCAATTCTGACATTTCTCTCCTACATGTAAAAATCATAGTTTTTTTTTTTTGCTAGAAAATTTCTCAAAACCCCCAAACATTATATATATATATATATTTTTAGCAGAGATCTTAGGGAATAAAATAGCGGTCATTGCAACTTATTGTGCCACGCGGTATTTACGCAGCAATTTTTCAAACACGTTTTTTTTTTTTGGAAAAAAAAAGGTTTATGAATTTAAAAAAAAAACCAGAACAGTAAAGTTAGCCCAATTTGTTTGTATATTGTGAAAGATGATGTGACGCCAAATAAATGGATACCCAACATGTCACGCTTTAAAATTGGGCCCACTCAGGAAATGGCGCCAAACTTTGGTACTTAAAAATCTCCATAGGCGATGCTTATTACTGGTTACATGTTTAGAGTTACAGAGGAGGTCTTGGGCTAGAATTATTGCTCTCGCTCTAACGCATGTGGCAATACCTCACATGTGTGATTTGAACACCGTTTACATATGTGGGCGCGACTTGCGTATGTGTTCGCTTCTGTGCGCGGGGGCGGGGTGCTTTAATTTTTTTTTTTATTATTATTTATTTTACCTTTTATTTTTTTATTTTTACACTTTCTCTTTCAAATTTTTTTTTTTAATCACTTTTATTCCTATTACAAGGAATGTAGACATCCCCTGTAATAGGAATATTGCGTGACAGGTACTCCTTATGGAGCGATATGGGGTCAATAAGACCTCATATCTCTCCTCTAGGCCGGAAAGACCGAGATAAAAAAAAAAACAGCAATCTCGGTCTTTTCAGCCGAGTTCACGGGCATTGTTTACATCATGTGACCCTGACGTGACGTAATACGTCACTCCCGGGCCTCCGAGGCGCATCGGTCATCGGTCATCTCTGCGCTCAACTTGCGACGGATCTGTTCTCCGGGCCGCCGATGCCACGGGCGGCCCGGGAGAAGCACCGTAGGGAGGCGGGAGTCCCCTCCCATTGCCGATAAGAACGATCAAGCGGCTGAACTGTGCAGAGAATCGCCGGCGGATTAAAATATCTGAATTGTGCATGTACGGCATCATTCAGATATCACCACTTGAAGACATGGTCCTCTTTGGACGTCCAGCAGTTGACAAGTGGTTAACCACTTCAGCCCCGGAAGGATTTCCAGCTTTAGGACCGGAGCCCTTTTTGCGATTCGGCACTGCGTCGCATTGACTGAAAATTGCGCGGTCGTGCGACGTTGTACCCAAACGAAATTTGCGTCTCTTTTTCGCACAAATAGAGCTTTCTTTCTGGTGGACACTTTTTTGGGACCAATGACATTTATACAGCGATCAGAAATGTAAATATCCACTGATTACTGTGTAATTAACACTGGCAGGGAAGGGGTTAACCTGCAGGGGGCAGTCAAGGCGTTAACTGTGTTCCCTGTGTGTTTTTTCTAACTGTATGGGGGCTGGGCTGCCAGGGGCACCAGAGATCTAACTGATCCTGAGTACAAGGATCAGTAGATCTCTCACATGCTGCCTGTCAGAACGGGGAACCGCCGTGTTTACATCAGCGGTTCTGGCTCTGTCACAGGCGATCGCCGGCGGGCAACGAGTCTGCCCTACCCGCGGCCCCACACCTGACCCGCAGGCACGAGAGCGCGCCGCCGGTGGCTGTGAGGGGGCGCGGGGAGCGCGTCAATTGAATGCTCCCTGGCAAAGCAGGTTCGTGCTAATCGGCTATAGCGTGGAACGTCTGAAGTAGTTAAGGTGTAATAAATTGTTTTCTTTTTGCAGAGACCAAGCACTGCTGTAGAGTATATTGCTGCCCACTTATATAAAATCCATGGACTGGACTGGCATCCTGATAATGAGCACATCCTGGCCACTTCCAGCCAGGACAACTCTGTAAAGGTAATCTACCTGGGAGGAAGTAACCTTCTCTACTCCATTTAGAGCACTTCTGAGCTTTAGTAAAGGGATGCAAAGGAAGGGATACAGGGATACATGTGTGACTAAAGTCCGGCCTCAGGCTGAGCAAAGGAAATTCAACAGATTCCTCCATTCATGCTAAGCAGAGCGGATGGTCTAATCTCCCCGCTGGCTTTTGTATTCCCACAGCTGTCACAATATCTGATCTGGATGCAGGCGACGTTCAACAGACAATTTTTCACCCAGCTACTTTAACAAAAGTCAGTTGTTTATTTGACTTTTGTTGAACTGGGTGGTGCCAGCTGGGCACTTTGTATGGCAGCCATAAAATTGGCCATTGTTGACTGTTAGCCAATTTTAGGTTTTATTTAACCACCTGAATACCGGACACTTTTACCCCATTCCTGCCCAGGCCAATTTTCAGATTTCAGTGCTAAAACACTGACAATTTAGCAATCGTGCAACACTGCACCCATGGACACTGACTGGTGTGGTAAAGATTAACTACTTCAAAACCGGGCACTGTCACTACCTTCCTGCCCAGGCCAATTTTCAGCTTTCAGCGCTCTCACACTTTGAATGACAATTATGAGGTCATGTAACACTGTGGCCAAACATGGGCACTGATTGGCATCGCTTATGGGGCTGCGCTAATAATCATTGCACTGATTATCAGTGAGGATATCTCCATAGAGAAAAGGTGCTTCTGGGCTCTCCTCTCCTCACATGCTGTCAGTGTTAAGAGAGGAATGCCGATAACCGGCACTTCCTATTTACACTGTGATTGAACACAGCTGATCACATGGGGAAGAGCCTATGTTATAGGCTCTTTACCATGATCGATGATGTGGTGTGTCTGAGCGACACACCACAACACGGATCGCATCGCTTGTGCGCCACGCACGAGCGGCCGTTCTGAAGGATTTCATATGGTGTCCACTCAGAATAATGAAACCCCCGCTTGGCCGTCAATCTGCTATAGGCCGGGCAGGAACTGGTTGAGGACACTGAGTTGGTTGGGATTAGGGACACTGACTGGTGACAATATGTTAAAAAAAAAATAATAATTTATAAATTCATTATAATTTATAATTTATTTATTTTTACATACTGTCATCAGAGTAGTGCAGTGTCACCATACTGACACTATACTACTCTGGGGGGGTGATCTGGATTTTGTTTTTATTTTTTTACACTAAGATTACTAATTACAGTGGTGATCACTGTAGTAGCAATCATTATAACTGTCATAAATGGCTTTCATTCAGGACTCTTGTTTAGTGTTGTCATACTGTGATTGGCCACATCTATCACTTTATACAGGACTGCTGTGATTGGCCCTGTACACCATGTGATCACTGTGACCATTCACAAGATCACCATAGTAAACAAGCTATCATGAATTCAAAGCCATTTTACCGTTGCTTACCTGTGAACATGTGATCGCTGTGATTGGTCACAGCAATCATATGGTACCTGGGCTAATCACAGCAGCTCGGTACCGACCTGGTGGACACAGCGGTAGCGGATTGTGCTGCTGCGCGTGAGTGAGTGGATGTCCTTTGACATCCACCCAGGATAAGGAAGCTCCTGATCGGCCGTCATTATTACAAAAGGCAAGGTGGGAACTCGTTAAAATGTATCTTACCCAAGGACACAAATGTAATCTATTTCAGCTTACCAGTCCTTGGATTTGATGGCTGCATTAGTTCTCTTTTTAGGCTTTTTTTTTTTTTTTACCTGCTGGTAACACATATCCTGTCCTAGGGTGACAATGCTCGCTCGCTGTACTGATCTATGGAAGGATTAGTAAATAGCTGTTGATCTTGCCAAATTTCTTGTATAAGAAGCCCTCCCTGTTTAGTCCTGACCATGCTAAGCACAGTAACAGATCTGTGTCAGTGTGGTCAGTTTGCATCTTTGCTTCTGCCCTGCAACATACAGGATCCCACACTGAGGTACAGCATGCCTGCATTCTCATAGTCCCCTGTTAAAGTGGTTGTAAAGCCTCAAGGTTTTTCACCTCAGTGCATGCTATACGTTACGGCGAAAAACCTTCTGTGCTGCAGCCCCCCTCCCCCCCGCTTTCTCACCTGAGCCCGGTCCAGCAATATGCATGAGCTCAGTCGCTCCAGCTGCTGTATCTCTCTTCATTCGACTCCTGCTGCTGTCAACCAAATCCTGAGACGCGGGGGGCAGGGCAGAGTCCCGCTGTCTGTGTCAATGGATTCTGCAGCAGGACTCGGGAGCGAGCCCGCTCTGGTGCCCCCAGGGAAAGCCACTTTCCTTGAGGGCACCCAATGAAGAGGAGGGGCTTGAAGCGCTGGCGTGGGACTCCCAAAAGAAGAGGATATGAAAAACTATAATTATTAGGTCCCTTCTCCATTGCAAATTTAAATATGATTAGGTGCTTTAAGGACACGCACACTGTTTCTTTTCTTAGGCACTTTGGCGCTGACACTGTTTGTTTTTGCTTTCAGTTCTGGGATTGGCGGCAGCCCCGGAAATGTTTCAGTGTCCTGGCCTGTCAAGTGCCTGTGTGGAAGGCTCGCTACACGGTAAGATTAGCCCCCCATGTTTTACAAGATGGAAGATATTTCACAGTCCTGGGTTTACCACTTTGCAGAGTGGTACAATAAAGCTTAACAACCCTGCTGCAGTTTGCTAAAGCGCAGCTAATCTGCCGTTTTTGTGCTGATCCTCTGCTCTTTCCCATAGACTTCTATGAGGTCCTGCGGTTTTGGTGCGGTTTCAGAAAGTATATCAAAACTCCTGTATCTCTGGTGCGCTTTTTGAAACCGTGTCAACACCGCGGGACATCATAGAAGCCTATGGGAAGGCGCAAATAACCATCATGTATCAGGGCAGCGTCTATCAACCCATAATCCAATTGGCTGACTTTGGTTGAAAAACCCTGCAGGCTCTACACTGGTGGAATTTCCTTCAATCAGTGCTGTACCATCAGGCCCAAAAATACCTTCTTAAACAAACCCTTTTTTTGTTTCTCATTTTTTCTTGGGTATCATTAAAGTGGTTGTAAAGACTCAAGGTTTTCTACCTTCGTGCAATCTATGTAACTTTCTGTATGCAGCAGCCCCCCAACACTTACTGGAGTCCCATCTCGGTCCAGTGATGTGCACGAGAGCCTCGGCTCTCCAGGGTCTCTCTCGCTCCTCATTGTCTGAGACAGCAATGATAGCCATTGGCTCCCGCTACTGTCAATCACAGCCAGTGAGGAGAGATGAGGGGTGGGGCCAAGCCATGTACTGTGTGTGAATGGGGACACAGAGCAGCGGTTCGGGTGCCCCCATATCAAGCTGCTTGCTGTGGGGGCACTAGGCAGGAGGGAGGAACATGGAGCACTGGCGGGGGACTTGAGAAGAGGAAGATTGGGGCTGCTCTGTGCATATCTATTACACAGAGCAGGTAAGTAACATGTTTATTATTTAGGCTCCATTCACGCCTGAGCTTATGAATTTCTACTGGAGTTTTTCGGGTGTTTTTATATTTATTTTTCGCAGCCTTTTTTTAAGTGTTTTAGAATTGTATTACAAGCGTTTTACAGCTTTAGGCATTTTTCTTATGCCAATAGAAAGCACTAGGCGAAAAATAGCCCATGGGACTTTGAGTGAGGTGGGAACAGGGGCCAGAAAAGCACGTGCAAATATGTGTTAAAAAAACATTATTTATTGAGTTCATCAGCAAATACATGAACATTTGAGCCAAGCCATGTGATAGCTGTGGCCAATCACAGACATAAAATCCAAAATGTGTCAAAACGTTAATGCATTGTTAAAAATTGTAAAATATACAAAATATATCTATACAGGCATCCATAACTCAATGCATTTCGCAAGTCTGTGCTTGCTTCCTCAGGAGTAGATCTTAGGTGCAGTATATCTATGAAACAAAGTAACAATTGGAAATGTCACAAAAAAGCATCTATCTGAGAGCAGGAGCCCATATGCAACAGCCCCATACTCACAAAAATAGCTTGGCCAAGGTTCCAAGACAGGTGTGGTCCCCCAAAAAAGGAATGGCCACGGAATGCGTCTCCCCCGGGAGCTGAAGAGATGGAACAAGCAGCATGACCTCATGGAAGCAGGAGGAGGGTGGGCATAGAAAGCATTAGGGGAGGAGAGGGAGAGGAAATTAGGGGTGGAGAGCTGTTATTTCAGCAGAAACCGCTTGTAAAACACTCAAGTTGGACATTCCATTGAAGCTTATGGGGCCAAAAAAGCTAGTAATCTGCCAAAAAGAAGCTCATTTACTTTTTGGAGCTTTGGGCATTTTGCTCCAGGCGACGGAACGCTCAGTTGTGAACAGAGCCCATTGAAGTGAATAGGATTGTTAGGCGTTTTTGGAGCTACAAGCTTCAAGTAGAAAACCGCTCCGGGGGCCTCAAAAAAACAAAACAAAAAAAAAACAAAAAAAAAGAACCTTTTAATGTTATTTTAATATGAGAATACTGCCTCCTGATAATTATAACCTTGGTTTCAGCCCTTCAGCAACGGCCTTGTGACAGTTATGGTCCCACAGCTACGCCGGGAGAACAGTCTTCTACTCTGGAACGTCTTTGACCTTCACTCTCCAGTTCATATCTTTGTGGGACATGACGATGTGGTCCTCGAGTTCCACTGGAGAAAGCATAAAGAAGGTTGGTCTTCACAATACAGTGGTGTCCCCCACACCCACTAAACTTTATTAGGCCTACTCTCATATGTAACTTGCTGAACCCTTATCTAAACTTTAAGGCTAGCCCTACATTTAGACCCCTTTCATACTGAGGTGCTTTACAGGCGCTTTTTAGATACAAATATCACCTGTAGAGAACCTCTTAATGAAAGTCAGTGTGTCCTTTCACACTGGGGCTGCGTGCTTGCAGGATTGGAAACAAACTCCTGCAAGCAGCATTTTTAGGGCAGTGCGGGAGCGATGTATACAACGCACCTCCACCGCCCGGCCCATTGAAATGAATAGGCAGCGCTTCCGAAGCGGCTGTAGACCGCTCTGGAAGTGCCGCGTACCAGCACTTTTAACCCCTAAAAGCTCTCCACTGCTGCTCGCGCCGCTATAACATTAATCAAGCGCCGCTAAACTAGCGCCTTTCTACCACTGATGCTCAGGCAGCCCCAGTGTGAAAGGGCTCAAAGCAATTTTCTTTCCTTCAACCACGGGTTGAATCTGGTGCCGACTTTAGTCCTATCAGGGACTTGCTACGTCTAACACCACCTGCAGCCCATCATATTGACATCACATTGCTATATCTGTAGGATTTAAAGTGGATCTTAACGACATCTGAGCACCACATACCAAAAACACTATTTAACTCACTTACTGACCGCGTCATGTTTACTGCGGCAGTGTGGCTCTATATCCCAAATCGCCGTCTATAAACGGCGATTTGCGCATGCGCGATTTGTGGGCGAGCACACGCCGCCTCATGCCCGCGGGACGGTTGGACTCGATGTCCGCCAACGACCCACGGTTGCCTGTGAGAGAGGAAGAACTGGGAACCGCCGTTGTAAACACAGCGGTTTCCCATTCTGACAGGCGGCATGATGGAGATCTACTGGTCCCTGTCACTGGGATCAGTTAGGACTGTCATGCCCCTGCCAGCCCAGCCCCCACACAGTTAGAACACGCCTAGGGAATACAGTTAACCCCTTCATTGCCCCCTGCAGTTTAACCCCTTCCCTGCCAGTGAGATTCATACAGTAATCAGTGGCTTTTTTTAGATCTGATCACTGTATAAATGTCAGTGGTCTCAAAAAAGTGTCAAACATGTCCGTCGTAATATCGCAGTCCCGCTAAAAATCGCAGGTGCAATAGTAAAAACCCCATAAATGAATTCTCATGGTTTGTAAATGCAGCTTTTGCACAAACCAATCAATATACGGCGATAGCGATTTTTATTTACCACAAATATGTAGAAGTGTATATATCGGCCAAAACTGATGAATGCATTTTTTTTTTTTATATATATTTTGCAAAAATATATATTTTTTTTTTTCAAAATTGTCGCTCTTTTTTTGTTTATAGCGGTGATCAGAAGTGACGCAGAGGTGATCAAATACCACCAAAAGAAAGCTCTATTTGTGGGAAAAAAGGACGCCATTTTCGTTTGGGTACAACGTCGCACGACCGCACAATTGTCAGTTGAAGCGACGCAGTGCCGAATCGCAAAAAGTGCTTTGGTCCTACAGTGGGAAATCCTTCCGGGGCTGAAGTGGTTAATACTTAAAGTGGTTGTTAAGCCACTCTAACCTCTATATACTATCTACGCTGTCTCCTAATGCTGTGTCCCCGTGTGTGATTTAAAAAAATGCAGTATATCCCGGATTTCTGAGTGCCTTCAGGCGCTCGCCTGACCGGCCGGTTCCCTCCTCTCCCTGTCTAACAGTTGCAGTGGGTGGGGCCTATAATCCCCCGCTGACTTTAGTCTGGATGAGAAGAGGAGAGAGTCGGTCGGTCATGTGAGAGGTGCTCAAAAACGAGCTATATACCGCATTCTTTATTATAAATCCAACACACCGGGAGACAGCGTGGATAGTATATAGATGTATATGTTATTCCAGCAGCAGGAGGGGAGGGGGAAGGCACGGACATGAAGCTGACAGGCAGGGAGGGGATGGGGGAGAGGAGGACAGGAGAGCTGCGGATGACACGTAAACTGACCACAGTGTCAGGGATCAGCAGCCATGATAAACTGTGGTCAGTTTACAGGGGGGATGGTATAGCCAGGCAGGATCAGCCAGGTATTTCAGGTAATTGAGAGGGCCAAATTACACAGCACAAGCACTGTGCTATATAAAATGCTTTAAAGGGACAGGATCCATTTTTTTTTCTTTTTACGGTAACAAACACTTTAAAGCAAACTCCCCATTTCATCCGTCTCTCCATGCATTATTATATTAAAAAACACCCCTCTAGCATTTCTGGCCAAGGCCATTTTGAGTATAGCAGTGGTTCTCAACCCTGACTTCAAGTACCTTTAACAGGCCATGTTTGCAGATTTTCCTTTATCTTGCACAGGTGCTTTTAAATCAGAGTCAATGGCTTAGTATTTTGGACAGCTTATCTAAAAGAAATTCCCAAAACATGGCCTGTTGGGGGTACTTGAGTACAGGGTTGAGAACCACTGGAGTATAGTATAATTTATGTAGCATTTACTTCCTGGAATCCATCAGCCCCTAGTTTAAACATGCATGCAGGAGAGTGTGCTTAGCTGAGAAAACACCTACCGAAGACTCCTGGGATGTATGGACCTCATTTGCCTAGGCAGGAAACCAGGGAGTAACTGAAGAAATGTAAAAAAACAAGTAAATATGATATATTCCTATCTATTTACTAATGATAGCAGCATGAGGGTTTACTGTAAAATAATTGCTGTTGATTGGGATTGTGAAGTTCTACTCAGTTCCTCCTGTGATACTGGTATTAATACATTTGTGTTCTTTAAAGTAACATAGCATGTCTGTAATTTATGCAGCTTTACCTAGTGCTGTGCAGTCAGTTTTTTTTTTTTTTTCCCCCCCTTCAGGACAGAAGGACTATCAGCTGGTGACCTGGTCCCGGGACCAAACACTACGTATGTGGAGGGTGGATGCTCAGCTTCAGCGGGTAAGATTGGCTAGTCACAGCTGAGAATCTGAATCTTTATCTGCCTATTCTCTGTAAAAAAAATATATATATATTTATCTAAAAGAAATAAACAAACAATATAAACCATATAGAAAATAAAATAAAAATCAAAAGGAGATTAAAGTAAGTACATGGTACATAGGCACAAAATGCAGAATTTAGGAAGTAATCCAGAGTAAGCAGCGTTGCATTTTGTCTGTAAATATTGGTAAAACCTCATCTTAATTGGTCCCTGACCAGCACAGGTAGAATAAACAATATAGTTAACAATGGTGGGGGGGGAGGTGGGTGAGTGTCGAGGAAACCGATCAGGTATGTTATGAAAATGTAGGTTTTAGCCCAGGCCCCCCAGACTTTACTAAATTTTTTAGGACATTTTCTACTCCTTATGGGGGAGCTTATATTGGGTCAAGACCGAATCTACCATAGCCCTCCACTGTGGAACCGTGGGGGGTTCACTCTGCTTCCATTTATATAGAATAGCCTTTCTGGCATAAAATGTCACATAGAATATAAACAACTGACTATGGATATAAGCGGTAACAGTGTCTCGCATTCCTAACAGGAGGATCCTGGGATCTACAGTTATGGACATGCCTATAGTTGCCTATAGTCATACCTCCCAACTTTTTGAGATGGAAACAAGCGACGCCTATTAGCAAAATTATGTAGCCATAAGACACACCCCCTGCCACACCCCCTAAAAGAAGATTAAACAAAAATATATATTAAACCCACAAGTGTTTTTTTTTACTACTAAGATTCCTTTATACTGGCCTATGAAATTTAAATATACAACAGTTTTAGAATTTGGATGAAAGGTTTAGCACTGGGAAACACTTTATGAAAGATAAATAGTGCATTTTATATACAACTATATAGATCAGACCAAAATGAGGGACAAATGAGGAAAGAGGGGCATTGACCCAAATCAGAGACAGTCCCTTGAAATCAGAGACATAAAAGTGCCTATTTGGGTGTGACATTTAGGACATTGCTTGGTCTGAGCAGGATATATCTTTGAGAGTCTTTTGAGGGGTTTAATATGCTCTATGCAGAAATTTGCGTTGGATATATCTATCCCTGGCTGATATCATTAACGGTATATATTGCTGAATCCCTTCATTCCAATCCTCAGTACACATTGTATTCCACTTAAGAAGTTGCTCACGTCCAAGGAACTGGCATCCATTTTTGCTCGGGAGATCTTTCGCTTACATTGGCTACCCAAGGCTATCGTCTCGGACAGGTGTAGCCAGTTTGTGTCCAGGTTTTGGCGAGACTTTTGTGCACAGACTGTGCACAAAAGTCTCGCCAAAACCTGGACACAAACTGGCTACACCTGTCCGAGACGATAGCCTTGGGTAGCCAATGTAAGCGAAAGATCTCCCGAGCAAAAATGGATGCCAGTTCCTTGGACGTGAGCAACTAATTCAGCTTTCCTTCTCTTCTGCGTATCACCCGCAGTCCAATGGGGCAGCAGAATGAGCCAACCAGTCCTTTGAACAGTTTTCAATTAATTAATTTCATTACAACTGTGGTCTGACCTGTTACCTTGGGCGGAGTTTGCTCACAATAATGCCATCCATACCGCTTCCCGATTGTCTCCATTTATGGCGAATTTTGGTTTCCAACCATCCATGTTGCCTGACTCATTTGTTACTCAGAGAATTCCTACATTAAAGGAGTATCTCCGTGGTCTTCGTTCCACTTGAGTACAGGTCTAAGAGTCCTTGTGACGTGCCAATGATGGGTACAGACTCCATGCAGACCGCAGACGCCTACCTGCACCTTCCTACCAAGTTGGGGAAAGGTTCTGGCTGTCATCTCTCAACCTCCGACTCCATGTTCCCTCACTGAAGCTGGCAACATGGTTTATTGGGCCTTTCCATATTCTTCATAAGATAAACTCAGTAGCTTACGCTTTAGACCTGCCTTCTAATATGCAAATTTTTAATGTATTCCATGTCTCCTTACTAAAACCTTTGGTATACAACCTCTTCAACACCTCGGTACCACTTCCTTACCCTATTCAGGTTGAGAACCAAGAGGAGTATGAAATACAATCTATCATTGACTCCCGTAGGTACCGTGGGCACATACAGTACCTGGTTCATTGAAAAGGGTATGGTCCATAGGAGCGCTCTAGGGTTTTATCCTTGAACGTACATGCACCTGTAGTCCTCCGTGCTTTCCATAGACTTTACTCCTCAAACCTGGTGGCCCTCCGGGATGGAGGGGGGGGGCATTGAGGAGGGGGTACCATCAGGGCTGGGCTCAGTCCTCCCTTCTCAGAGCAGGCTGCTCAGCTGTCGGTTAATAGCCAGTGCTCAGCCTCCACAGTTAATCACCTGATGATCATATCCTGCTCGTCAAGCCTCTGCTGGTTATTTAAACTTCCTGGATCAGATCTCCTACGCCTTCACCTTGGTCAACATATCCGCTTGCTGTTTGTGACTATGCTGATCTGATCTCTGGATTAAAAACTTAACCTGGACGACTTCCCTTCTGGTTCCTGACCCTGGCTGCAGCTTCTGGCTCACTGATCTCTGAACTCCTGTTTTGCTGGCTTGTTCCAACTACCTGCTCCGGTAGCTGAACTCTGGCTATGTTTTGACCACGTTTACTCTGTTTATACTATTCTACCATTTTATTAAAAATTTGATTTTTTTTTTTTTTTTTTTTTTTTATACTGCACTTCTGCCTGTCTTTCATGGTTCCTGACACCATCATTAAAAGATTGTAAGTTTCTATTTTCTCTGGATCTCCACCTTTGTCCACAATTCCAGCATGAGTATTCTACCATTTATCAAACCATGTGCCTCATAAAAATCCAAACCCATCAAAACATTGAGCATAAAAATAAAAGTCCCCCCTCCCCTGCACCACGCTTCAAACATGGGTGTGCCTTACTCCCAAAAACCAGCAAGACAACTGCCATGTGGGGTTGCGAACAGTGAGACACGAAAGTACCTCAGTCCATACAGTGAGAGTCCACCTGTAAACCTAAAAGGATGCATGGTCCCTGCAAATTTAGTAGATCACCCGGCTCACTCCAGGGGCACAATACTTTAAAAACAACAAACAAAAACAACTCGTTGCAAACCAATTTCAGCATGTCTCAGTGTTTGCATCAATATCAGTAGTGGGTAGAGAAGAATAATTCCAGGTTATCAAGGCTAGAGTGATTATTCTGCCCATCCGTCATGCTCCGCATTGAGGTGCAGGCACCAAAAAGAGCATCAAAGGCCTCACGCAGGCGGGAGATTCCAAGTACATCTCAACAGCTCAAACAGTGACTGTTATAATTATCAGGGCTAGTGCAGGGGCATGTTCTTCATCTTGAAAAACAGTCAAGAATAAACCAAGG
Source organism: Glandirana rugosa (assembly GCA_018402905.1). Lineage (NCBI taxonomy): Eukaryota > Metazoa > Chordata > Amphibia > Anura > Ranidae > Glandirana > Glandirana rugosa. The sequence goes on along the minus strand of BLSH010129786.1, from coordinate 2,747,169 downwards.
AAAGAGCCTGTGATGGTTTTAGCCCATAGCATAGTACAAGAACAGAAAGGAAAAAGTTTCCAAACCTTACAGCAGGTGTGTAGAAGCTTAACGGATAAGAGATGTCAAACTCTAGGCAGGACTTCTAGCTATTTCAAGGCATCTTCAGGAGATGTGAAAAATCGAACCGTTTCTCCATCTTGCACCCACAGTTGAGCTTGAAAAAGCATGCTGTATTTAAAGTGATACTAAAGGTTCATGTTTAAAAAAAAAAAAAAATGACAAACATATTATACTCACCTCCTCTGTGCTGCGGGTTTGCACAGAATGGCCCGTATCCTCCTCTTCTTCTGGGGTCCCTTGGCGGCGATCTTGGCTCCTCCACCGCATCGAGTGACCCATCAGGGAAGCACTTTCCCTGGGGTCACACGTGCGGGCTCGCTCCCTAGTCCTACTGTTGCTTGTATTCACACATACAGCGGGACTCGGCCCTGCCCCGGCTCCCGTGTCACTGGACTGGCCAATGGTTCCCCTGCTATCAATCCATCCAATGAGGACCGGAGCCAGCAGCTAGAGGGACAAGGCTTGTCCCTGGTGCGGGGTTGGTTCAGGCTCCGGTAAGTAAAGGGGGGGGGGCTCTGGGGGGGTCTGCTGCTCTAGAAAGGTTTTTCACCTTAATACATAGAATGCATTAAGGTGAAAAACCAGGAGACTTTATAACCCCTTTAATCTTCCTGTTGTGGAAATTAAGTTTAATAGTCGAAACAGGGCTGGAGCTCATAATTTTAGCTGCTTCATACCGCAAGACATCCAGTTTCCTAGCTTCTCGCGGGACAAGAGCTTGGCCGTGGAAGTTGAATAGGCGCAATATATATATATATGTTCGTGGGGGAGCTCCCGGGGGTCCTCGGGCAGCAGGTATCCTGTGTGCTCTCTCAACCACAAAGTAGGGCGAGAACTGCGCTTGAAGAAGGTGTGTACGAAGCAGCCATTCTGTAAAGGCCCTTGTCACAACTCCAATGGGGTCTGGTGACAGGTGCGTACCACTGGAGTGCAATTCGCACCACAAGGTTGTGGACCTATGTCTGACTGCTGCTAGGTAGTACCAGCTGATACGGGGAGAGGGCTCCCTAGAGCACGGACACTGAAACTCAGGGAGCTAGTGCATCGGTTCCCCCAGGGCGCGGAATCTAAGAGCCAGTGGGTGTTCATCAGAGCCTTTAGTGGTGAGGATGGATTTGGCTGCAACTGGATCCAGTTCACGGCCCCCTGGGTCCCCTAGCTCTCGCTCTGCTGGCCCCAGGTGATATAGGGGAAGCAACAGCACAGGAACACTAAGAATAGTCAAAGGAAAAGCAAGGGGTCATGGCAACCAGAAGACAGGAGAAACCGAAGACAAGCCGAAGGTCGAGGTAACGGGCAAGAAGTGATAGTCAGACAAGCCAAGGATCAGAATACGGATAAGACTCAGAGCAACCGAATAGACAATCGGACACAAGCCAAACATGGACAAACGTTGATCAGCAATGCAGCCTTGTACTGCCAGGCTTATATCCTGTTACCAATTAAGGCCTGGGGCGCAGACCAGCTGAAGAGGCCCACACAGGTGAGGAAGGCCCGGCCTCTAACTGGACACATGCAGCAAAGGTAGGCAACAGATGAGACGTGTTAGCTGGTTACATGACAGCCCTGGGATCAGTGCCCTCCACCCCTTCTGGAAGGCCAACTATGCGGAGGTTGTTCCTCCTGTTACGATTCTCTGCATCCTCTGCTTGGGATTCGAGGGCCTTCATTTTGGTTGGTAAGGCATGGAGTATAGCTGTATGATCGTGGATAATGTCTTCTGACTCCCCTGTGTGGCGCTCCACCTCGGAATTTTTCCATATCCCTTCGTATCAGCCCCATCTCCAGCTGCATGCAGTCAATTTTACCCGTGAGGGTGGTTTGGCAAGTGGTTGTAGCCTGCATCAGGGCTGTAAAATTGGCCTGTTCGAGCAGCACGGGCTCCGTGTCCTCCTCTTGGGAAGCCATATTGGCAGTTCTGGCAGAAAGCACTCCCGCTTCGCTAGCAGTTTGTTTGCTTGGTAGTGGAGGTACGAGGGACAGAGGAATTCCTACCTCTGGTCATAACTGTCAACAAGGTGAAGCCAGCTAGGATCGGTGCAGCTAATCGTGCAGTTTGCAGGGAAATTATTCAAACATACAACAAAGGTCACTGCCCCCCACCTAGAACTGGCCTTTACAGCAAGGAGCACTGGAAGGGCAGACGCATAGCAAACAAAACCAAAGGATTTCCAAGCTCAACTTTCCGACCAGCCTGTGACCAACCGAATTGACCTGTCTAGTAGTATGCGTTGATAACAGGGGTTTAGTTGCACACATTTGCAAACGCATGCGTAAGCGGCCTCTGACTAATAAGAGGCTCCACAATGGTAGCACATGCATTTTAATGAATAGATGGAGGGCAGTCATCCCTGTATCTGCAGACCCTACCTCTGACTTAGAAGAGGCTTAACAATGGAAGCACATGCATTTTAGTGGATAGATGGAGGGCAGTCATCTCCCCTCCATCTATCCATTAAAATGCATGTGCTTCCATTGTGGAGCCTCTTCTAAGTCAGAGGTTAGGGTCTGCAGATACAGGGTGCCTTGCCGGGGCCTGCAGCTTACGCATGCGTTTGCAAATGTGTGCAACTAAACCCCTGTTATTAACGCATACTGTTAGGCCAATTTGGTTGGTCGCAGGCTGGTTGGTAAGTTGAGCTTGGAAATTCTTTGGTTTTGTTTGAAAAACGGATCAAACAACCTCAGAAGGGACCGGAGCTCACTCAATATGCGACTGCTCCAGTGACCATCTTGGACACGCCCCTTATCTGCCTATTTGTATTTTTTTTTATGAAGAAATAAGTGCACTTGCAGCTCATTTCTAAATGGCAAATCCATCTTTTAAATTTTATATATCTATTTATTTTTTGCTGTTCCTGCTGTCCCTTAGAGGTATCCTGGGATCCGCAGCTGTAAATTCAGATTACAATTGTCCTCCATGGATGAGTAATGAGTGAGCATCTAAAAGGATCCTTAGGATGCCTTCTTGTGTATAACAAAGCAAGACATTGTAGCCGCCTAATTTCAGTAATTTTTTTTTGTAAGGACTGAAAGCTGCTGACATTGCTATTTCCACTGACTGATCCAATGTGACCGTATTTTCTTTAATCACAAAGTTGTGCCTCTTCTGGTAGAACCTTAAAGTGTCACTAAACCCACATCATAAAAAAAACTCTCAATATTTAGCACCCTGGTGTTAGGCAGGATTGCTGACAAATTTAGTCTGCTAGGTGGTAACCAGCCTGGCTAATTGTTACGGAGATCCACTGACCTTTTCCTAAATCGGGGTTTGATGCACTTCTCTCTTCTGTCACTGGGTGGCATTTTTGCCTGTGGCATTAGATTTACAAGGGCATAGTAAATCCAGAGTAGGGGTGGATAGGTTGTCTTAGCCAATTGGCAGGGGTCTCTTGCCCCTTGGCCTGCTAGGAGAGTCTATTTATTTGGGAAGGGTCAGGTGATCGTTGTTTTGTGCCATCTAGATGGCTGTCTAGGTGGACATGTGTTGAAAAGCTCCCGGCTGCTAAGCCAAAAGCCTGAGGTCTATTCGGGAGTACCTGGCTGCTAGGCGGTCTGAGGCCTATCCAGGTTGGAAGCAAGCAGCGCTTGGTTGGGGCTTCCGGCTAGAGGCAAATGAGAACCAGAGTCAGAGGTAAAGGGGGCACAGTCGCCAGCAAGGTGATAATCTCTCCTGTTGTCAGTGGCCAGGTTTTGTGGAAACTGAAGAAGTGCCAGAGCAGCCTTTTTCACTAACCGGTAACAGTGCAGAAGTTGGGAAAGCTGCAACAGAGTCAAGCCAGGGACCCAGTGGAACAGTGCGGGTGACGCTTGCAGAGGATGCAGCAGGTTAGCTGAAGAGCCAAGTCCAAGACCCAACAGGACAGTATGGCTGACACTTGGAAGCCACAGCGGGTTAGTGGTGAAGGAGCTCAAGGGTTCCTGTGGCGGCTGGGATCTGAAGAGTCTAGTGAGAGATGGTGAGCTCAGTGCGAGGATCTACAGGATACTGGGAGTTGTGACCTGCATTGAAGTTTAAGTTACAAATTCAGTTGTTATAGCAGACAGTGGTGTACAGATACAGTTTGCTGCAATCCAGCTTAACCACTTCCTTACTGGGCACTTAAACCCCCAACCCCCCCCCCTGCCCAGACCAATTTTCGGCCTTCAGCGCTGTCGCATTTTGAAAGACAATTGTGCGATCGGGTGACGTTGTCCCCAAACAACATTTTTATCATTTTTTTTCCCACAAATAGAGATTTCTTTTGGTGGTTGATCACCTCTGCGGTCTTTATTTTTTGCGCTATAAACAAAGCGACACTTTTTAAAAATTAACAATATTTTTTACTTTTTGCTATAATACAAATCCAAAAAAAAAAATGATTCATCGGGTTTGGCCAATATATATTCTTATATTCTTACGTATTTTTGGTAAAAAAAAATTGCAATCGGCGTATATTGATTCGTTTGCGCAAAAGTTATCGTGTCTGCAAACTATGGGTATTGATTCATGACGTTTTTATTATTATTTTTTTTTTTTACTAGTAATGGTGGCGATCTGCAATTTTTATCGGGACTTTGATATTGGGGCGGACATGTTGGACTTTTTTGGGACCAATGACATTTATACAGCGATCAGAAATTTAAATGTCCACTGATTGCTGTATAAATGTGATTATCAGTGAAAGGGTTAACACTAAGGGGGCAGTGAAGGGGTTAACTGTGTTCCCTCATTGTGTTCTAACTGTATGGGGGCTGGGCTGGCCGGAAGATAACAGATCTAATTGATCCCGATCACAGGGATCAGTAGATCTGCTATGTCCCCCTTCACAGAACGGAGAACCGTCGTGTTTACATCGGCGGTTCCCTGTTCTGCAGCTCTGACAGGCGATCGCGGGTCACGAGCGGACATCAAGTCCGCCTGACCCGTGGGCATGCCCACACAGCGTGCGGCGGCCGTGTGCACAGGGGACAACGTCCCGGATATTCAGATCCACGCTGGAGCCGTACTTTGGCAATAGTGCGGATCTGTACAGGTTAAAGGCCCTTGAACTGTATAGCTATCTATTCTTCTATTCCTATTTTTGTCTCGGAGTCTGCCAAGTGTTTTGCATCTGCCTAAGGGTTTCCAGGCCCTAACCCTCTCTCCCCAGTTCTGTTAATAAATAAATACATCTCTTTTTGCATTTACAAAGTAACTGCCATCCAACTTACTGTACCTGCACTACACCCACTATGCCAATTAATCCACACTGTGAAGATGGATGTCCGCTTTCTCTGACTCTTGAGGTCACCATTAGGCCTGTAAGGGTCGGGCCATGGCTACAAATATTGTATTTCATGCTGTTCATACTCACTCATCACTGAGATTCCTTTTCAGTATTCTGCAAAAATCCTGGTTGATGCTGGTTTCTATCGCCCACCCTTCTGTCCATGTCCCCAATTCAGCTAGAGATTTTGCAGCTGTGGTGGCAGCTCTGAACATGCTTCGTTTTCAGTGAGTTTCTATGCTGAGCATTTCCTCCCTATCAGATCTGAGCAGCCCATGTGACTATAGAGTCACTCATGTGGGTGTATACACAGTGGTAAAAGACAGCCCACTTCCTCCCTTCTCCTCCATGCCCACTAATCAGCTAAGCGCAATGGGGACGGGTTATTACATGTAGATTAATGGAGGCCTCACCTCCCTCCTATTCTAAGACACAGGCTGGAGGGGGCGTGACACATCCTGTCACTGGTAGAATGCACATATTCTCTGGTCTGTAATCAAATAGGACATTTTCAGGATTACAATAGCCACTTGTTACTTAATCCCAGAATTTTAACATCTATTGTCATTTCCTGATCAGTAGTATGCTCTGTGGTCTATTGCCCCTAGGCACTGGTCCATTGTACACATAGATCATACCAAGGTTCTTAATGTACATAACTTATAATTTAATACCAGTTATTTATATGCTTTGAGTCATTCTGCAGCGCCGCACCCTTTTTCATATACTATTCATCCCTCATCTTGGTCTGTTGTTGTGCTGGCTGCTTCAACCTAGGTAGCGCAATATCCGTATTTCCATCCACTGGTAGAAATATGTCAGCACCATGTTGTTGCCCAAAATAATAGATTTGAATGCAAATATATATTTGTATGGCCATTTGTATTTTTACTCAGTATTCCAAAGGATTTTTTTTTTCATTAAAATAATTACAGAGCTGTCATCCATATACAGAAATAGAAGGGAGAATGTACATTAAACAGCATGTTTAGTATCACTTTAAGTCACTGACCTCTATTTTCCTTTCTAGCTGTGTGCTAATGATGAGATCATGGATCTAGTCGAAGGGCTGATGGATGGGATGTCTATAATGCCAGATCAAACATCTATGCAGCCTCAGGAGCAGATCTCTGTCCCCTCAGAAGAAGAAGGTAAGTGAGTTAATCCTGGCTAAGATGCAGATTTTCCTCTAGTGATATGTGTACTGTTATGTGCACCTCTCCCAGCATTGGGTGGAGGGGGGTACTACTGCTTGTTAGAGGATTTAGAAGTTCACCTTTAAATAAATAAATAAATGGACTTTATGTAGGCGAAGAAATGTGAATTTACTTCTTTTTTTTTCTTAAGAGCCTGGAAAGCATTGCACATTCTATCAGCAGATCACTGGTGCAATGTCAGGCTCCTGCAGACTGTCAGTGTAGCTGACCATCCAGGAGTATTCAATGAATTGCAAGAGTGCTCACCAGTGAATTCAGTTCATTGAGTACTACAAGCTGTAAGGCTCAAAGGCAGATAGTACTTGTGGTTTATTCAGTCACAGAACTCTGCGAATGAATGATGTGGCCATGTGGGCGGTGCCCTACATTGCCACGCTCTCTTCAAATTGTGGCAGCGGGTATGGGGAGAAGATTCCTGGCCCCATGTCACCAAAAGGGAGGAGATCGAGGGGGAGTGGCTGCAGGAACCGGAACATGTTTCACGTTCTACCTTGAAATCAGGTGGAAAGTGTAACATGTTCCCAAAGGTGAACTTATCCCTTAAAATCGTTTTAATATAAGCCTTTACACTTGTGCTGAACAGACACTGTAAGAATTTCCCTAAGTGGGTGGCCCTGTTGGCCCTCCCACCTGACATCCGTCAATTGAAAAAGGTGCTAAGCGGAAAATTGTTGACCATAAACAGAATTAGTTAATAAACAAAATTGTTGACCATAACCTCCTTGACCCCCTACAGTCTGGCTTACGCTCGCAGCACTCTACGGAAACCACCTTACTAATGATTTACTAACTGCCAAAACCAATGGCCACTACTCTATACTCCTACTCCTTGACCTCTCTGCGGCCTTTGATACTGTTGACCACCAGCTCCTTCTCGATAAACTCCGTTCCCTTGACCTTTAAGACTCAGCTCTATCCTGGTTCTCCTCTTACCTATCACAGCGCTCCTTCAATGTTGCCTACAACTGTCTCCTGGTCTCCACTGCCCCTTTCTGTAGGGGTCCCCCAAGGCTCTGTCCTTGGACCCCTTTTCTTCTCTATCTACACCTCCTCCCTTGGTCATTTGATAACCGCCCACGGCTTCCAATACCACTTATATGCCGATGACACACAAATCTATCCGTCTACTCCTCACCTCACTCCTTCAGTCTCCTCTCACATTACTAACTTGCTAACTGGCATATCAGCATGGATGTCACACCACTTCCTTAAAGGAAATCTCTCTAAAACCGAGCTGGTAATATTCCCCCCCGCCCGTGCCCCCTTCATGACTTTTCCATCAAAATCAATAATGCAGCCATCAGTCCCTCCCCTCATGCCAGGGTACTAGGTGTAATCCTAGACTCTGACCTGTCCTTTCAGCCCCAGTTTAAAATTGCTGTCGAACGCTTGTAGACTTCACCTCTGTAACGTCTCTAAAATACGCCCCTTTCTAACAAATGAAACCACCAAGCTCCTCATTCACTCCCTTGTTATCCCTTGTTATCTCTCGCCTTGACTATTGCAACTCCCTTCTCATTGGCCTCCCTCTCCATAGACTATCCCCTCTTCAGTCTATCATTAATGCTGCTGCCAGACTTATCCACCTTACCAACCTCTCAGTGTCTGCCACCCCTCTCCACCAATACCTACATTGGCTCCCAATCGCCCAGCAAATAAAATTCAAAATACTAACCACAACACACAGCCATTCACAACTGCCCCAAGCTACATCACCAATCTTGTCTCCAAATATCACCCAAACCATCCTCTCCACTCCTCTCAAGACCTCCTACTCTCAAGCTCCCTTGTCACCTCCTCTCATACTCGTTTCCAGGATTTCTCCAGAGCCTCTCCCATCCTCTGGAACTCTCTACCTTAATCTGTCCGGTCCTACTCTAGCTGCCTTCAGGCTATCCCTGAAAACACATCTCTTCCGGGAAGCCTATCAAGCCTCCAACTAATCATTTATCACTTCCATCAGCTCACTCATCACAGTTACATACCTTTTTGTACCACCCCCCCCCCCCCATTAGATTGTAAGCTCTTCTGAACAGGGCCCTTTTAATCCTTTTGTATTCTATTGTATTGTCCCCCTTTTATATGGTAAAGTGCTGCGTAAACTTGTTGGTGCTATATAAATCCTGTATAATAATAATAAGGCGCATCAGTTAGAAGGATGGGCAGTGTATCAGTGTATGGCCAGCTTTATTGCGTTGAAACAAAGGCCTCTGAGCAAAACATACATGTATTTAGAGCAGCAGGGGTTTCCAGACAGTTTTGCTCTTTGCTAGCCTGTATTTGGCCGTGGAGCACTATTCCTCCCAATGATATGAGTGACTATTGTTACCACTGACATCAGCAATGGAGCACTATTTCTTCCACTGCCACCAATGATGGGGCACTATTCCTCCCAGTGACATCAATGATGGAGCACTATTCCTCCCACTGACACCAATGATGGAGCACTATTCCTCCCACTGACACCAATGATGGGACACTATTCCTCCCACTGACACCAATGATTGGGCACTGTCTCCCCCCCCCCCCCCCGATATCATTGATTGGGCACTATTCCCCCCACGAACAGCAATGATGGGGCACTATTCCTTCCACTGACACCAATGATGGGGCACCATTCCCCTCACTGACACCAATGATGGGGCACCATTCCTCCCACTGACATCAATGATGGGACACTATTCCTCCCACTGACCCCAATGATGGGGTTTTGCTCCACCGCTAACTGACCATCAACCCTGAGGCCTTGTTTATGGTTACTGATACTGGCCCAGTTCATTTCTACCCCCACTGGCCACGATCCGGCCCCCTTAAAGTCTGAGGGACAGTAAACTGGCCCTTTGTTTGAAAATGTGGAGACCCCTTAGTTAGAGACTACTGGATTTCTAGGCTACAGGTACCAGGATGTACTTGATATACCTCAAATGTGGCAAAAGAGTACATAATTTGCTTGGCAACCGCCTCACGTAGGAGTATGGCGGCAGAACGGCTCTCCTGTATAAGATCACGTATCTAATATGTGATCCAGCACTTTTGGGTAGGAGGCGAGCACATGCTGGCAGTGCTGTGAATAGTCAAAGCACAAGCTGATCAGTGGGTGCCGGCCAATGATTGACCGCCGGCAACTGCCCCTCAGTGATGAGGAAGACCCTTCAGAGCTGTCTGGTCAGTGGGAATGTGCTGGATTTTGTTTCCCTGCAAAACACATCCCTTAGTAAAAGCACCTCCCACATTACTCACACACTGGCTTTGCACACCGTTAACCTTTTGATCGCCCCTAATAACCTGTTCCCCAGCCATAAAAATATTTACCCAGTCCAAAAGTGAGAACTACCCCCAGTGAAATAGTAACCCGACAAAGGTTCTTCCCCTTCTCTGCATTACCCCCAAATTAAAAAATTAGCTAATGTTTGGCTTGCAATAAAAGACTTTTTATTAGGAACGAGATTTTCTTCCGTGTTCAGGATTCAGATTTCACAGTAATCAACTGTTTTTAATATTATATTTATTTTTGAAGAAGGTTCATACACTGGGAACACCACATCAGACTTTCACGTGTAACTCCACTTTTGTTGAGAAAAAAACATCCCTCTCTGGGTAAACTCTGTACATTGCAGGGATTTTATCAAACTTTTTTTGCAGATTCCTACTTTTTGTTATTCTGAAGAAAAAGCTGGCTGTTTCCCTGTAGCCATGTTCAGAGTGAGTCTAATGGGAGCGGCTTCATAATTAGCAGCCAGCTGTTGCAGGGCTCTATTTTCGAAAGCTGCAGGGCCTGCATCCTTTTCGATGTGTCCCCTTTGGGAGTATCTTACCGAAAATTAAATTTTTGTTGCAGGGGATGCTAAAAATCTGACTTGTATCTTAGTGCAGAGTTCTGGGAAAATCAGTGAGCCAATCACAGAAAAAAGAAATTATTTTTGAGGGGCATTCTGTGTACAGAAACAATTCCAGGTGGCCATATTGCATTGCACATTACAGAAAATTACAGAGCTGCAGTCTGAAAAGGAAAGGGAACTATAGCAAGGGCCTGGAAAAAGCCGGCTGTATAATTTTCGTAGGTGAAGATCACTTTGACGACCCTCATGATCCATAAAAAAAACAGTGTCCTCCATGACTCACATGTTAAATTCCTCAAAATATGGGTGGTGGTCTTATGAATTCTTATGCACCCAAACAGCCTAGGCCTCTCAAACTAACCTGACCCCATCCCCAGCCTGGGGGAACTTGTTATTCCCACCTCCTCTTCACCTCTCCTCCTACCCTTTCTATTTCTGGAAAAAAAGGATGTAGTTATTGGTGCGAATATGGCCTTTAATACATATAGCGAAGGAGGGGATCAACTCTAATAAAACCAGATATCAATCAAAGGAATAGTGGTGTCATAAGTCTCTTGTGCTAGCGTCCATGTAGCATAATGGTCCTTGGATCCAAATAAAGCTCACTTAAGCATGGAAGGTCTCCGAGGACCAAGTGTAATATTGTCCTGTGCAGCTGGTCCTGGGGGAGGTCCACAAGGGGACGCTGTCTTCCTTCAGAGGGAGCAGGCTGGCCAGCGCGGGTGGATTCCGGCGCTACGGGGTTCGAGCCACACTGGCAGAGGTGAGATGATGTCTCTTCCCGGAGGCTGTGTTGACGAGAAGGTTACGGCGACGTGTTTGAGGAGCATGCGCTCCTTCTTCAGGCCTTTACCGTAGCCTTCATGGCCAGGGCCGGCCCTACCATGGTTCCCAGTGGGTCCATTGGACCCAGGCAGCACTTTGAGAGGGGCAGCAAATTAATCCACAGCCGCTTCTCCTTCTCTTCTGTTTACCCAGCAAATTGATGACCAAGATTTTTTTTCCAGCAGTTTTGTGTGTCATGATGACAACTGCCTCCCCGGGTCGCCCCGTCTGCCCCTATACTACCATAGCCTGTCTATATATTACCCTAGTGTGCCCATTTACTTTCCTAGCCTGTCTATATACTACCTTAGTGTGCCCATTTACTTCCCTAGCCTGTCTATATACTACCCTAGCCAGTCCATATACTACCCTAGCCTGCCTATATACTACCCTAGCCGGTCCATATACTACCTTAGTGTGCCCATTTACTACCCTAGCCTGCCCCTATACTGCCCTAGCCCACCCCTTGGGATTGAACATAATGGTATGTCATCATATAATTTTGCATATAGACAAGGTGCTGTTGCATGTAAATCTGACTTCCTGATAAATTTAATTTTAGTTTTAATTGTCATGATATAAAATAATGGGTGTGGGGGCCTTTTGGTGGGCGTAATTTTTTTTTTTTCGGGGGGGTCGCAGCATTTCCTTCTTGGACCCAGGCAGTATAATGTCTTGGGCCAGCCCTGTTCATGGCAACACAGACTCCGGGAAGAGACATCCTCTCCCCTCTGCCAGAGTGTGGCTCAAACCTCGTAGCATCTGAATCCACCAGTCTGCTTCCTCTGAAGGATGACGACGTCCCCTGTGGACCTCCCCCAGAACCATCTGCACAGGACGATATTACACTTGGTCCTCTGAGACCTTCCATGCCTGCTACACTACTGTCTTTGTGAGTAGTTTTTTTTTATTTTTTTAGTGCAAAAATACATTTTAACTTTACAGCTGCACTTAGAAGGCGCTTGTGTCTCTCCTTGTATGCGTTTCTATTCCTGGGCCTCTTGCCCGTTGCTTTCCCTCTCCCCCCAGTTGTTGGTTTTATTCTCCCGCTGCCCTATGCCCACCTTCGCCCCCAAGTCTGCAGGCTCAGGCATTCCACATTGACCCCTGGCCTCGGCCTGAGGGTCACTGTTAGTCTATAATCCTATATCTTCTAGCACATTTTTCTTTGTGTTTGGCGTGAACTTCTGTATTATGTTTTATGTTTCTATCCCCAGCGTGGGAATTTGTCATCTGGTTTCCCTTTTATATGTCAATAAAAACATTTTACCAGAAAAGGAAAGGTCATTTTTTATCACATTCAATAACAATAGGACTTGTGTCACAATTGTTTACATTATTATTATTATTAATAATATATATATTTTTTTAACCACTTCAATGCCGGACACTTATACCCCCTTCCTGCCCAGACCAATTTTCAGCTTGCGGCGCTCTCACACTTTGAATCACAATTACTCAGTCATGCAACACTGTACCCAAACAAAATTTTTATCATTTTTTCACACAAATAGAGCTTTCTTTTGGTGGTATATAATCACTGCTGGGTTTTTTATTTTTTGCAACTTAACCACTTCACCTCCAGAAGAATTTCCCAGTTTAGGACCAGAGCACTTTTTGCGATTCGGCACTGCGTCGCTTTAACTGACAATTGCGCGGTCGTGCGATGTTGTACCCAAACAAAATTTGCGTCCTTTTTTTCTCACAAATAGAGCTTTCTTTTGGTGGTCATTGATCGCCTCTGCGTCATTTCTGATCACTGCTATAAGCAAAAGAAGAGCGACCATTTTGCAAAAAAAACACAAATTTCATACTTTTTGCTAAAATTCAAATCCAAAAAAAAAAAATCTAAAAAAACATTTTTTTTCACCGGTTTTGGCCGATTTATATTCTTCCTCATATTTGTGATAAAAAAAACGCAATTGGTGTTATTGATTGGTTTACGCAAAAGTGGCCGCGTTTACAGATGGTTTTACTAGTAATGGCAGCGATCTGCGATTTTTAGCGGTACTGCGATATTGCAGCGGGCATGTTGGACATTTTTGACAATGGGACCAATGACATTTATTCAGCGATCAGAAATTTAAATGTCCACTGATTACTGTATAAATGTCATTGGCATTGAAGGGGTAACCTGCAGGGTGGCGATCAAGGGGTTAACTATGTTCCCTGGGTGTGTTCTTACTGTGGGGGGGTTGGGCTACCATGGGCATGAGAGATCTAACTGATCCCAGTGACAGGGATCAGTAGATCACCCATGCCCGCACTAACAGAGCAGGGAACCGCCGTGTTTACATCAGCGGTTCCCCGCTCTTTGCCTGTGGCCGCTCATCGCGGCTCGCCGGCGGACGTCGGGTCCGCCCGAGCCACGGGTACACTCCTCAGGAGTGCGGCGGGCGCGCGCCCCCCCTAGCGACCATCCGCAGATCGCCATCTTTTTATGGCAATTCGCAGCCAGCATCCACACTGCCGCCGTGAATACACGGCAGGCGGTGGGGAAGTAGATAAGTGAAAAAAGAGGGAAAGTTTTGAAAAACACTTTTTTTAGTTTCTATGATAACATTTTGCAAATAAGTAATTTTTGTTCATAAATTTGGGCCAAAACCTATACTGCTACATATCTTTGGTAAAACATAACCCAAATCAGTGTATATTATTTTGTCTGTGTGAAAGTTTTATAGAGTCTACAATTTATGGTGCCAATCATTGAAAATGAATCACACCTGATGCACTGATGGGTGATCTCATATCTTTAGGCCCTGAAATGTCAGAAAAGTACAAATACCCCTCAAATGACCCCTTTTTTGAAAAAAAGTAGACATTCCAAGGTATTTGGTAAGAGGTATGGCGAGTTTTTTGAAGTTTGTATTTTTTTTCCACAATTGGGAAAATTAAGAAATGTATTTATTTTTTTTATACACAAAATTGTCACAAGTTATTTCTCACGCACAGCATATGCATACTTCCAATTACACCCCAAAATACATTCTGCTACTCCTCCTATGGCGATACCACATGTGTGCGACTTTTTCACAGCCTGGCTACATAGAGAGGTCCAACATGTAGGGAGCACCGTTGGGCGTTATAGGAGCATAAATTGGACATCTAATTTCCTAATCACCTATTACACTTTTGAAGGCCCTGGAGCACCAGGACAATGGAATTACCCACAAAATGACCCCGTTTTGGAAAGCAAACACCCCAATGTATATTCTATGAGGCATTATGAGTCTTTTGAACGGTTTATTTTTTCCCACAAGTCTTTGAAAAACGTGGAAAGAAAATGAAACCGCTTTTATTTTTACACAAAGTGGTCACTTTATAAGATATTTCTAATACATAGCATGTACATAGCAAAAATCATCCCCCAAAATACATTCTGCTACTCGTCCTGAGTATGGCGATACCACATGTGTCAGACTTTTACAAAGCCTGGCCACATACAGAGGTCCTACATTGAAGTAGTACCTTCAGGCGTTCTAGAAGCATAAATTGCATATCTAATTTCATTCCTACCTATAACACTTTTGAAGGTCCTGGTACCCCATTTTGGAAAGCAAACACCCCAAGGTATATTCTATGAGGCATGGCCTGCAGATAGGTACTCGGGTACTCTGATGGGCTGCAGATAGGTACTCGGGTACTCTCATGGGTTGATGACAGGTACTCGGGTACTGTGATGGGCTGGTGACAGGACTCGGCTACTCAGATGGGTTGGTAACAGGTACTCGGGTACTCAGATGGGTTGGTGACCGGTACTCTGATGGGCTGGTACTCAGGTACTCTGGGCTGGTGACAGGTACCCGGGTACTCTGATCGGCTGGTGAGAGGTACTCGGGTGCTCTGATGGGCTGGTAACAGGTACTCGGGTACTCTGATGGGCTGGTGACAGGTACTCGGGTACGTGATAGGTACTCGGGTACTCTGATGGGCTGCTGACAGGTACTCGGATGAACTGATGATAGGTACTCGGGTTCTCAGATTGGCTGGTGATAGGTACTCGGGTGCTCAGATGGGCTGGTGATAGGTACTCGGGTACACTGATTGGCTGGTGACACGCCTGATCCATGATTGCGGCGCTGCGGGCCCCCTAGTAGCGGCGTAATACCGAGGACATCATATGACACCCGCCCAGGATGGGAGATGCCCATCTGCGGACGTCATTTGACTAGAGCCCGGTATTTAAGTGGTTAACTCCCATGAATGTGCAGTTACCCTTTCAGAATAGTGAAACTTATAGATGTTACAAACCAACAAAAGACTAACCATACAATATGTACATAGAATCTTAGAATGTGTGGGAGTATCTCATTTCAAAAGTAACCTGGGTGCATGATGAGGCCGATCTAATCTTACATAATAAAATCTTTGTCTGTACAGTTGCGTTTTCCGAAGATTCACCATCAATTCCAGTAACTGTGGGTGACCCCGAGCAATCCAGCCTCCCCCAGACACTTCAGCAGGAATTTTCCCTGATCAATGTACATATCCGCAACGTCAATATTGAGGTAAGTGGAGCCCCCCCCCCCCAGCACTGTGCACCTGGAGCTCCTAATTCTCAACCTTTGTTTTTTTTTTTTTTTTTTTTTATCCTCCTGTTTCCTCTATTCTTCCTTTCCTGCGTGTTTTCTTCTTTGGTACATTTAGTGGAGTTCCAGCTGTTTTTTTTTTAAAAAAAAAACAAAAACACCCATGTTATGTTTGCATTTACACATAAATAAATCAGCATGAGTAATGTATGTTTTTAATAGTCTTTTTCTGGTAAAAAAAAAAAAAAAACGTACTTTGGTCTTCCCTGTGAGCCCCCTCCCATCTTGAGTGTGGACCTCTGAAGGCCTCTCGTTGCTTCTTCCAAGATACGACGCTTGCACATATTGTAGTAAGCGCAGGCACCCGAATACGACGAGGCTGCAGGCGGAGGATGCCCATTGACTCCTGGGATTGATGAAACTCGTATCCCAGGAGCCAATGCGTGGCTACCAGCCGGAAATTAAGTACCTCGCTATGGCGAGGAATAGCGGAAGCGGAGTATTGCCCAGCGATATAAGGTACATACATTGCTGGGAAAAAAAAGTGCCCAGTAATAAATTGTGCAGTAGTCACAAATGCAGGGGCGAAAAGTTTAAAGTGTGGGTGGAACTATGCTTTAAAGTGGTTGTTTACCCAGAAGAAAGAAGAAGAAAAACCTGCAAGATAAAGGCATAATGGCATGCTAGCTCATTGTGAAATACTTACATTAGATCGACGTCGTTGCTGCGGTCCCTGAGCACAGTTGTGACTGGCAACATGCCTCCTAGAGCTTCTTCCGAGTTTGTGGGCTTTGGCCATTCCAGCGCTGTGATTGGCCGGAGCCGTGATGACGTCACAGCACGATCACTGCAAAAACGGGCCGTTTCTTCAGTGCGCATGTGCCAATGACGTTGGCACATGCAGATACAGTGCATATCTCCTAAACCTGCAGGATTAGGAGATATTCACAGGAACCTACAGGTAAGCCTTATTCTAGGCTTACCTGTAGGTTAGTCAATTAAAGGGGTATACAACCACTTTAAATGCCCACTCCGGCACCAGAAATAAATACGCATGTAGTGGGGTTAAATGCTTTGTTAAATTTGTAGCTGGAGTAATAAGCTGTAATACTTGCCTTATTTCCCTCTGGCTCTGTCAGGCGTCCTCCATGATGTGTGACCCGTCCCCTGAAGCCACATTCTGAGGTTGTCATGCACAATGCAGGACCAATGGCTTTGGGATGCCCTCTCCTCCTAGTCTGCTTTGGGACAACCCCATTGTCATGGATATGAGGATGCTCAGTGTCCTGTGATGTACGATAAGGAAAATGGGATTTTTGGTTTACCTGTAAAAATTATTTTCCTCCTGGAGTACGTCACGGAACATAGCCCACCCCTCTTCCTTCATAGAGTATGGCTTGCTACAATTACTGAGACCTTGCCTGGATTTGGGAGGAGGGTTATCCTATCCTTTTTTGGAAATGTCCCGTCACGTGAACATGGCAGACAATACTATGTAATAAGATGTATTCCAGAAGAAGAATTTGACAGGTAAACCAAAATTCCATTTTTTTTTTTGGCCTGCAGTTAAAGTGGTTGTTAAGCCACTACAATAATAACATTCCATTCTGTCTGGCTATATCCTCCACCCTGTAAACTGACCACGGTAGATCATGGCTGCTGAACCTGACACCGTGGTCAGTTTACCTGCCTCCGTCATCTGCAGCTCTCCTGTCCTTTTCTGTCCTTTCTCCCCCCTCCCTGCCTATCTGCTCTGTCAGTGCCTGCCCCCCTCTCCTCCTGCTGCTATTAGAACTACAATAAAAACATCCTATCCCCACTAACATAACATTATGTGCCCCTGTGCCTGCATTATATAAAAAAGCTGCCGATTTGTACCTATATCAGGGTGTCCCCTGGCACTCACATGACTTCTTAGCTCTCTCCTCTGCCCGGCTGACAACTATAGTGGGTGGGGCCGAGCACTCCCGCTTACCTTAGCTGGGGAGGAGAGAGAGCTGAGGAAATCTAGAGATAGACAGCAGCTTAATGGCCGGATAATGAGGTGAGAGTACTGCCTATGGGAGAGCTGAGAGACCAGGCAGCGCAATTATATACTGCATTGGTGCATCATTTGCATAAAGTCATACTTTTATACTTGCTGCCTAATCTGGGGGGCTTGTACAACTGTTTGTCGATACATCCCTGCACAGGTATCAATGCACTTAAATGAGTTGTGTCTCCAGAGTAGCATGCATTTTATCTACAGGAACTTACATTTTAGATTGCACTGAAACAGCATAGAGAGAGCACTCAGGTGTATCTGAGCCACTGTGGTATGCCTCTTAGGACCTTCTGAGTCATCCAGAGTCATCAGCCTTTGGCCTTGCATTCACTCTTGGAGCAGAAGTTGTGGGCTTATTATTGTTTACACTCAACTGGTAGCAGCCCCAAAACCAAACGGGGATATGAGGTCTATCTTAGAGCTTAACGCACTGGACAAATCTCTAAACCTCCTTCTGTTCAGATAAGATTGGTCCAATCAATCATGGACCGCATTGCACCAAAAAAAGTGCAGGCACCGTTTTTGGAGCCGCACTGCATGGTCGTTTTGGTACCATGTGATCCGGTACGAGCAAATCACGCTGGTTTTGCTATCCTTTTGGAATGTTGTCAACTATGTATTGACACTGCGGTGCGGAAAACGCAGTGATCCCTGCGCATTTCCCGCACCGCATTCCATTTGCACTGTGTTTGCACTCTGCTGCATGTCCTCATACAAGTTAACAGGTGTGAAGCTAGGCTTAACCTGAAAAACTGCTTTGTAAATTCACTTATCCTTAGATTTTAAAGTACCATGCCTTAAAGTGAAAATGCACAGATAATTGGCATAAAAAAGTCCAGTAAGCCACTAATCCCTATGTTATTCAGGAATCGGCCAATGTTTAGTGATGATGTTTCCAGGTCTATGTAAAGCTCTTATTGCTGTTTTATTTCTGCAGATGGATGCCATGAATCGGTCCTGTACAGTCTCAGTCCGCTGCGGCAATCACCGGGTGCGGATGATGGTCAAGTTCCCAGTTCAGTATCCCAACAATGCCGCTCCTTCCTTCCAGTTTGTCCCTCCCTCCACCATCACATCTGCCATGAAAGTGAAGCTGTTGAAGGTAAGAAAACAAATGTGGAGACATTAATTGAGGGGACTCTGTTGCCTTCTCAATGTTTTTTTTTTTTTTCTCATGGGAAGTGGTTAATGAAGCTGACACGTCTGGGAGTGTCAAATTCATGTGTCCCCTGTAGCTTTGAATGGTTCTTCCCACAGACGGTCAATTACAGGAAACAGTAGTGATGTGGAGTTTGGAGAAAGGAACCAATCAGCACTGCGGGAAAGTTCCAGTCTGTGTGCAAACACCTGCTAGCAGTTGTATTCACTCACAAGGCCTGTCATGTAAAACCTGCATTACCCAGAAGTTCTTAATATTTCTGCCATTATTTAAATTGAATCTTAAAACTTGAGTTCCAGGGGTTCTGCCACTTTGTAAAAAATGAAGGCACACTTTTTTAAGTCCTAAAAGCTGCCTGACCTCTCCTGGGCTTATCTCTATTGTTTATATCTGGCACACGGTGCTGTGAGAGAGGAGGAAGGCACACAGAGCAGCTATGCCCACCCCTCCCCTATGCTGCCCATTCAGAGAGGCGTTTGTATTTTGTGAATGTGTTCACATAATACAAAGGCTTCTGTGAATGGGAAGGAGGAGGGGCGGGCAGCGACTCTCCAGTTCAGGATGTGTACAGTGAGGGGAAAAAGTATTTGATCCCTCTGCTGATTTTTTACATTTGCCCACTGACAAAACGATTAGTCTATAATTTTAATGGTCGGTTTATTTTACCAGTGAAAGACAGAATAACAACAAAAATATCCAGAAAAACGCATTTCAAAAAAAGTTATAAATTTGATTTGCATTTTAATGAGTGAAATAAGTATTTGACCTTTTCATAAAACATGACTTAGTACTTGGTGGAGGAACCCTTGCTGGCAATCCCAGAGGTCAGACATTTCTTGTAGTTGGCCACCAGGTTTGCACACATATTAGGAGGGATTTTGTCCCACTCCTCTCTACAGATCGTCTCCAAGTCATTAAGGTTTCCAGGCTGACGTTTGGTAATTCGAACCTTCAGCTCCCTCCGCATATTTTCTATGAGGCCACTCCAGGACCTTAATGTGCTTCTTCTTGAGCCACTCCTTTGTTGCCTTGACTGTGTATTTTGGGTCGTTGTCATGCTGGAATACCCATCCACGATCCATTTTCAATGCCCTGGCTGAGGGAAGGAAGTTTTCACCCAAGATTTGAAGAGCTTGATTTTGGTCTCATCTGAACACAACACTTTCACCCAGTTCTCCTCTGAATCATTCAGATCTTCATTAACAAATTTCAGATGGGCTGTGCATGTGCTTTCTTGAGCAGGAGGACCTTGTGGGGGGCTGCAGGATTTCAGTCCTTCACGGTGTAGTGTGTTATCAATTGTTTTATTGGTGACTATGGTCCCAGCTGCCTTTAGATCATTGATTCCTCACCGTTCTCATGATTATTGAAACCCCACAAGCTGAGATCTTCCATAGAGCCCCAGACTGAGGGAGACTGACAGTTATTTTGTGTTTCTTCCATTTCTGAATAATCGCACCAACTGTTGTCACCCTCTCACCAAGCTGCTTGGCAATGGTCTTGTAGCCCATTCCAGCCTTGTGTAGGTCAATCTTCTCCCTGACATCCTTGGAAAGCTCTTTGGTCTTGGCCATGGTGGAAAGATTGGGCTCTGATTGATTGCTTCTGTGGACAGGTGTCTTTTATATAGGTAACACGCCGAGATGAGGAGCACTCCCTTTTAGAGTCCTCCTAATCTCAGCTTGTTACCTGTATAGAAGACACCTGGGAGCCAGAAATCTTGCTGATTGATAATTCAAATACTTTATTTCACTCTGTAAAATGCAAATAAATTTATAACTTTTTTGAAATGCGTTTTTCTGGATATTTTTGTTGTTGTTCTGTCTCTCACTGTTACAATAAACCGACCATTAAAATGATAAACTGATAATTTCTTAGTCAGTGGGCAAATGTACAAAATCAGCAGGGGAGCAAATACTTTTTTCCCTCATTGTAGCTGGAAGGAACTGTGTCACTGGATTTACAGGAATAGCTGTCTTCCAGAAGTACTATTCTAAAGCTGTCAGATATACATAGGAGATAAGCCCAGGTGGTGTCATACACCTTGCTGGACTTAACTCATAGTGTGCATTCACTTTTTACAAAGCAGCTGAATTTCTAGATCCACTTTGGAGTCCTAGCTACCTTTCCCCATGCACATAAACACCCCTGTAAAGTGTATACAATGAAATGCCTTAATGTTAAAGATTTTTTTTTTTTTTTTATTATTCCTTGTAATGCCATCGGCTCCTTGTATAAAATCTATTACTTTGGCATCGGGGGCGATGATCTGTGCCAGCTCTGCATGTCACATCCATTGTGTTTTTCTAGGGGGGAAATAGGCGCTCCCACTAGTGGGGTAATGTACGGGCGGAGCTGAGAATTTTTCCTTGCCGAGTGGAAAACGCTTACTGTAAACAGTGTATGTGAGCGGATCACAACTGTGTGCTTGGCGGCTGTACCCACCCACAGAAGTAATCGTGACATGGGCACGTCACCACTTACCTTCTGTAAACTACACAGGAGAGGAAACGTGACTGGGAGCCCATTGCCCAGAGGGACAAAATAGTCCCACTCGGTCACGCAAAGCAGGAGGTCCTAATAAGACATTAAGGAGAAGTTAGGAGGACCAGAAGTATGGAAAAATAATGGTTATCACATCTGGAGCAGGCAAGCAAGTGGCTGTCTAATAATATTAGGAGCTTTGCTTCTGTAAATTGATGACAAGGACTGCAAGCTGTGTTGGGTAGAAGGCAATGGTTTGGCTCAGTAGTCTGAAATGTTCTGTATTCTGTGTCCATTTAGCCTGGTAAGTCTTGACAGTGGATTGTGTTAGACCGTTTACCCTTTCTGTCTTCCAGATCCTGAAAGACACATCTCTGCAGAAAGTCAAACGCAACCAAAGTTGCCTGGAGCCCTGCCTGCGTCAGCTAGTGTCCTGTATGGAGAGCTTTGTGGTGAGTAGATCGGGGGTGGTGGGTATGGAATCTTTTTTGCTTTGTGATAGAAGTAAATCTATCTATTTTAACAGTTTAAAAAAAACAGTTCATTTAAAGGCACCTGCAGGAAATGTAACTCACATTGTTTGTGCTCTCAACCAAACTGTCATACCATACAATGGCTGGTGTCATAACTGATAGCATGTGCAGCATCATGGCAGCTAAATATTAAATGGAGACCAAGATGGCAGCTTCCTTGGCTGAAAACGATCCTTCCACTTAAGGTTCTTACAGTGAGCCCAAGGACGCAGTTAAAGTGCTTTTTACTAAACAAAATGCTGTACATACAAACAAACTATTAAAATTATAGGAATATAATACAATACTAACGGATATACATCAACAACAAGCATGCACACTACCTATTTATACAATGGGAATACGCTAAAAGTTACTTAGCTCAGTTTATAGAGGCATCATGCTCCCTATAGAAAATCAAGGCTCCAGGCTGTAATCCTACAAGAGATTGAGCAATAGCGTTATCCTGAGGTGTGGATTCTGCTTTGGCCCTGTGAAGTTTCCTCTGCCATAGATCTTGTTCTATAATTATGGAGTCCTCCTGTCAACCTTTTTATTTAGAAAGTTTAGGTAGTCAATCCCACATGGTCGTATCCTTTCTCACTACTTTCTCTGGGTGTAACATTTCCCAATTCAACCTCTAGATGGCATTGTTTTATTATGGGTCTTATATGTCAAAAGATCAAGCTATCGTTGACCATTGATTACCTGAATTGTTGACTTCAGTTACAGAATTAAAGTGTTACTAAACCCACAACTGTAATATCAGTCATTATATGCAGTAAAGCATGCTTGTTATACTCACTGTGGAACCTAAGGGGTTTATCCTCTGCATTGTGTATAAAGGCTTTGTGATCCTGTCCTCTCTGATCCTCCTCTTTTTTAACTGACTCCAACCCATCTCGTGACAGAACAGAGCCTTTGGAGTCGGTTTGCACATGCTCAGTTTGGTGTGTATTGCCAGGGAGGTTTTATTTTCTTGGGGGAGTGCACGTGATCAGCACAGGGCATATCAGCATTGTCCAGGCAGAGGATCAGGAGAGCATAAAAACTCCTCCCACAACCTTAAGCAGACACTGATAGAAGTCACAAGACTGCTATATACTGCTAATGAGAAAATGTATTTCATAGTTTATATTTACTAAAATAATTGCAGTTTCTTGTTCTGTGTACTGTGGGAGACCAGATGTAGTGACTGCAGGGTCCTGGGGAGTTCAGGTATAGTGATTGCAGGCTCCTGGGGAGAGCTGATTTAGTGACTGCAGGGTCCTGGGGAGAGCAGATTTAGTGACTGCAGGGTCCTGGGGAGAGCAGGTTTGGTGACTGCAGGGTCCTGGGGAGAGCAGATTTAGTGACTGTGCAGGCTCCTGGGTTTAGTAACACTTTAATGCTTATATTGTTCTACATTAAACTATCCACATACAACAATAGTATCCATGCTCTCATTGCTTCAGAGCAGGGGTCTCCAAACTATGGCCCTCCAGTTGTTCAGGAGCTACAATTCCCATCGTGCCTAGTCATGTCTGTGAATGTCAGAGTTTTACAATGCCTCATGGGATGCGTAGTTCTGCAACAGCTGGAGGGTCATAGTTTGGATATCCCTACGTTTAGAGAATAGCTTGTGTAAACATTTCCATCAGTATTTGTTTGAGACGTGTCCAGTCAAACACTCAAAGTAACCTGATGTCTGCTTCTAATACAAACATATTCTTCAAAGTTAAACCTAGTATACACTGAGTGTTTTTTTTTGTTCAACCCAGCAGGCTGAACAAAAAAGAGCTGAACAATCCGATGTTAGTACAGTGATCTCCCCCACTGAGCTATTGTGTTCTGACAGGGGGACCCACCAGAGCACAACAGTCAGCACTCCCAGCCATTGGCAGTGGTAGTTTCACTGTAGTGTTGGGAGCCCGAAGCTGATTCTTCTGAACTATGCATCTTGAACAGGAGAATCGCTGCAGCGGCTATGCCCGCCCCTCTCTTTTTCTTGCCCATTTACAGAAGCCTCTTTATTATGTAAGCACATTCACAAAATGCAAAGGCTTCTGTGAATGGGCAGTATTAGGGAGCGGCGGGCAATAGCTGCTCTGTGTGCTTTTCTCCTCTCAGACCCCGGAGTGTCTCCAGCAGAGGAATAAACCTGTCAAATGTAAATAATAGAGATAAGTCAAAAGAGCTGCATGCCATCTCTTGGGCTTAACTCCTAGCGTGCCTTCACTTTTTACAAAGTGGCTAATCTGGAATTTAGCTATAAATGATTTCATGTTTAAAGTGTCTCTAATCCTCTAGGACCAGGAATCCAGTCCTTCGGACAATCCCTTCTCCTTGCAGAACCCTGTTACTCCACCACTGCCGACGTTCGCCCGGGTGACCAATGCCTATGGTTCTTACCAGGATGCCAACATCCCGTTTCCTCGAACATCAGGTGCCCGCTTCTGTGGAGCAGGTCAGTGGAATATGTCGCTGTTGCTGCAGCTCTATTCTAGTATCAAGGAGGATGGAGCATTGTACTCTATAACCTAGGTGCCTTATACCAAGCTTCCTCTTCCCTCTGCAGGGTATCTGGTGTACTTCACGCGACCAATGACTATGCACAGGACGGTATCTCCTACAGAGCCCACTCCAAGGTTTGCTTTACATTTTTTTTTCTAGCTTTGCTTGTTTGTTACATTTTCCTAAAGTTGACCTGTAATCAAAAAATGAAACTTAAACAGTTTTTTAAAAATATATATATTTATGTATAATTTTAGAAAAAAAAAAAAAAAGACGTCCTATATCAATTCTCCTAGTTTGTAGACGCGATAACTTTTGCACAAATCAATCAATAAATGCTTATTGCGATTTTATTTACAAAAAATATGAAGAATACATTTTGGCCTAAACTGATGAATACATTTTGTTTTTTTATATTTTTTTTGAATGTGTATTAAATCCCCTGAAGTGGTTAAATAGTTTTGGAAGCGCTTTTGCATTAAAAGAAAGCTCAAGAAAATGCATCCGTTTAAATTCTATGCACGTCTTCACACTGTCCCATTTCGCTTCTGTTACGGTGTAATGCACCTTGCCATTGAAGTGCAGCAAAAATGTATCAAAAACGCACCTGTGTTGCATTTTTTGATGCTTTTTTTTTTAGTCCTATGACCTATGAAACATCACTGTAAAATTGTGTGGGTTTTTCGGTGGCACCATTTTTTTTTTTTCTATAATTTTTGGTGGCCGATATATCGGTGCATCCCTAGTTATGGGCAACATCTGGAAATGTTGGGTTTGGGGAATACTGCGCTACCTAGTGGTGTGTATGGAAGCAGCTGACCCGACAACAGACAAAGTTGTAAAGAATGGGGAACAGAGAGTGCAGCGCTAGGTCAGAAGTATTCTTAAGATAAACCAAACATAAGTATACAATTAAATATACACCAATAGCAAGTGCTCGCTTTCAATGACCATACATTAATGTTCTTTCGAATGCTTGCTTTCAATGACCATATAGTAATGTCCTTTTAAAGTTCATGTGTAAATATATACGGTAACTGCGGTAGATACACAGGAAAGTAAAGCTGATGCAGTGTACTGTTCCAGATTGAACTTGGGTAAACAGTGACAGGTGACTTGATAATCAGGAGCTAGAGGTGGTGATGATCCAAAAAAGGTGAGTGAATGTACTTACCAGAAGCTGGTAAAGTACCAGCAAAGACGATGCCAAATCAGATGATCCAGGGGCGATAAAGTGACGTCACGGTGCTCAGTGCTCAAGTGAGTGCTCAAAAATGTGTGACCATCTCATAGTATGTGTGTGTGCTTATCAGAAATCAGTGGTATGAAAGCGGGAAGTACAATGGTTTCCTATGGGTGACTCCCTTCTTGGTCTGCGATGGTACCGGGGTTCCTCCAGAGAGTTCCTATGCCTCTTCTGTATGCGGTGAAATCGCTCCCATGCGGTTTGGTTAAAATGAGAACAAGGAAAAACTCCATAGCGTAATTCAATTTCTCACAGAAATGTATTAAATACAGATTAAGAACACTTACATTTAATAAATAAAGATGAGCTCATCAGTAAAAAATGCGAGCAGCAGTGTGTCAGGGGACAGGACCCAACGCGTTTCGTTTGCTAAAAAAAACGTCTTCAGGGGTGATGTTAATGTTAATTGTGTCAAAGCAGTGCACTGAAAATGTACTTTTTGGCTGGAATTCTGTGCCAATAGTCTCATTTACTAAAGGCAAATAGACTGTGCAGTTTGCAAGTGCAGTTGCACTATTTTCCCCAGAGCTTAGTAAATGTGGTAAAGTCTCACTTTGTAAAGAAAACCCAATCGGGTGCAAGGAAAAAAAAAAGAAGCACTTTGCATGCACATGATTGGCTGATGGAAATCAGCACAGCTTCACCACATTTACTAAGCTTTTGAGGAAATTAGTGCAAATGCACTTGCAAAGTGCACAGTCTTATTTACCTTTAGTAAGTGCACCCCACAGTGTGTATCTGAACCGGGAATCTCGGGCACTGCTGCCTCTGACTGCTAATCTCACAAGATTTGCAGTGGGATTTGGTTACTGCTGTGCTGCTTACTGCCCTCTACCAAAATGGCTGCTGCCGCCGCACAGACACAGAGTGCAGACCAAGGCATTGTGAGAAATAATGGGGGAAAGATCGGCTGCAGGGAGCCTGCAGGCAACTGTGGTTGACTGCTCCTGTGCTTCAGAGTTTCTCATCTACTGAGATAATTTGTGGGCCTGTTCACATCTGTCACAGTCGGCTGCCCAGAATTCCCCATGCAGGAGTCGCAGATACACAGCAAAGCTGTTACATAGACTTTGTGAAATAAGAAGTAGCTTGATTTGCATTTAATTGTGCCACTAGTTTGATGGATAAAATTGCTACAGGAACACAACAAAAAATAATCATGCTGGGATATGCTCTAGAGAGAAAGAAGGTTTAAATCGATTAAAAAAAAGCAATAAACAATCATATTCCCCTATGTAGATGCAGCATTGATTCAATGTCCCCAGCTGTTTCTACAGTGAGAACTGAGCGATCAGAGACCGCTGATTGCTCAGTTCTCGGGTCCAATCTGAGCGGAGAGCCCGGTAGCGGTCAGTCACCGCTCTGTGCTCTTCCCCTCCAGTGCACACTGGAGTGCCAGGCTGTGGAGCAAGCGGAGCAGCCGGCTCAGGCTCTCAGCGGCGTGCGGACAGACCACTCCAGCTCCCAGACATGCATTCGGGTTGAACCCGACATTACTGTTGTGATACCTGCAGGGGCTGGACCAGCTCTGTAATGTCAGCCGACAGCTGACTTTAGCTGCTGTCAGCTACATCTGAGTCACAATAGGCAGAAATAAGTGCACTTCTGTGCCCTACTGGAGAAGTATGGCCATACATCTCCTTCGGGGGTAATTATAGGTCATTATACAAAGCATATGTCCTAAAAGTCTAATTTTTTTTTTTGTTTTAGGTATTTTTATGCATACTTTTAGGACATATATTTTGAATATCTAATGTCAGGATATTGTGACAGCTGCAAGGAATTGGAAACTAGTGCAGATTTTACATGATACAAAGCATGCTGCTATGATAAAGCCTGTAACCACCAGGTGGCACTATATAGTCGTATATCATTTGTATAAATCACTAAGCCCGTGTTCCGTCAGATTAGGCGATCCGTCAAATCTTGTCACGGAAGTGATGTTCCGTCACTGCCATATTGCTACACCCCGCACTCCTCCACAATAAGGATACAGTGAGAAGGCGACAAGTGGACATCTTTTTGCACCCACCGGAGTTTAGCATTTCAGTTATTTTTTACGGTAAGCGGAGCTTATATTGTGAAAAACCAGATTTAGAAATACGTGACATTGTTTTCATGTTGAATTATAAAAGCAGCTGTGTTCTGTCATATTGCCAAATCAATCAATTCAGGCTTGCCGCTGCTTTTAAAATTCAACATGAAAACCGTGTCCTGTATTTCACTATATAAGCTCCGTTTGCTGTAAAAAATAACCGTGAAATGCTAAACTCCGGTGGGTGTAAAAAGATGTCCACTTGCCGCCTTCTCACTGTATTTTTACTGCGGATGAGTGCGGGGTGTAGCAAAATGGTGGTGACGAAATATCACTTCCCATACCAGATTTGATGGGTCACCAAATCTTAACACTGGTGTTCTATCAGAAAATGCAACCAAAGTGATGTATTGCCACAGCCATCTTGGTGCACCCAGTACTCGTCTGCAGCAAACCTGCAGTCAAAAGGCGGTAAGTGGACATCTTATTACACCCACTAAAGTCTTCTATTTCACACTTATTTTTACCAGTAAACTGAGCTTATGTAGTGAAATATAGTATGTAGAAGGCTGTGACACTGTTTTGACGTTGAAATTTAAAAGCAGTGGCAAGAACGTAGTGCTATTTTGGTGCCGGAAACTATCAGGATTCACTGCATTTCTCACACTGCATGTGCACTATATTACCAAAAGTATTGGGACGCTTGCCTTTACACACACATGAACTGTAATGGTGTCCCAGTCTTAAATGGTTACTAAACCCACAACAGTAAAATCTGTCTGTGTGTGCAACATAGCATACTTGTTATACTCACTGTGGAACTTAAAGGGTTAATCATCTGCATTGTGTAAAAAGGCTCTTTGATCCTGTATGGGCAGATCCTTCCCTCCTGCAAGGTCTGTCTTGGCAATGCCATATAAGACACAGTCAGAGTAGTCTGGCTGCACATGCTCAGTTTGGTCTCTACTGCTCGAGAGAACATTTCATTGTTCTCAGAGCTAGCCAGGTCACATTATATTGACATCACACATGTGGGCGTGTATACAGGCCGTAGTGGAAATCCCCTCCTACCTGAACACACAGCTCTGGACAAACCCTGCAGTTTAATCATATGACCGTGGTATACAGATCAGCCAAAAGGGTATATAGTGGCGTATTTTACTGTAAAAAAGATGATTTATAAGCTGGGGGGGGCAAATGAACTATTTTCATATTTCTGGGTTTAGTAACACTAAAGTAAGCTGGCCATACATTATACATATTCTTCAATTTCCTTTAGGTTTACCTTCAACTGTGTAGTAGAAGAGCCTGCCTGATGGCACACAAATTGAAAGTGATTAGATTTGGCCTCATATTATATGGTTTTGGTAAATCTAAAGAAAATCTATAGAACAAAATTGTATAATGTATGGGCAGCCTTAGTCTGTAGGGTTCAATATTCAGTTGGCCCACCGTTTGCAGCTATAACAGCTTCAACTCTTCTGGTAAGGCTGTGCACAAGGTTTAGAAGTGTCTATGGGAATGTTTGACCATTCTTCCAGAATTTGTCAGGTCAGGCACTGATCTTGGATGAGAAGGCCTGGCTCGCAGTCTCCACTCTAATTCATCCCAAAGGTGTTGTGTCGGGGTGAGGTCAGCCAAGTTCCTCCACCCCAAACTCGCTCATCCATGTCTTTATGGACCCATGGAAAGTCTAAAACTTAATTTCAGCAAAGCAAAAGAGAGAACAATCTGGTCATTATTAATACTGTCATATTCCCTGAACTCTCAGCGAGGCGCATAGGAGACCTCTGGGGTATAATGCCGCTTGGAGGAGAGCAAAGAACAGTCATTCTCCTGCCTGGTGACTCGGTCTAGGCAGAGATGGTCTGCTGCAGGATGGAGGTACCATTTCCTCAGTCTCCCTGCTCCCAGTGCTCAGACAGCCCTGGGAGTGCTGTAATTCTGTAGCAAGTTATAAGGTTACAGGCTGATCTGTGTCATACATTTGTGTACAGTCAAGAACTGCAGGAACACCGCAATTTTCATGATTTTGTCAGTTGTGAGACAGCATCTCAGTCCTGGAAGGAGATACTAACTCTGATGCCTGAACAAAGATGGCTCGGTTCTTCTGTATAGAAAAGCAGATGAAGATATTGAAGGGGCAGTACTGCAGTCTATTTGAGATGTAATAAATGCATGGGAGAGTTACACTTGCAATTTACTTAGCATGCTACACTTCTCATTAAAAATATATCTGATGCTTGCTTCACTTCAAGTTGTTGTGCTTTAGGTATTTTAGAAAATAAAGGTCAGGGGTGTCAAACTCTATTTTATTGCTGGTCACATCAGCAATAAAGTGGTTGTGTACCCCTTTTACTGATTTTTACCTACAGGTAAGCCTATAATAAGGCTTACCTGTAGGTAAAATTAATATCTCCTAATGCTGCACAGTTTAGGAGACATTCGCCCTTCATATAGCTGCTGACGTCATGGCGCCGGACCTTGCCGGAAAGTTCGCCGGAAAGACAAGCTCCTGTGACATCTTGCGCCTCCGGCTACTCACAGCGCCAGAGCCGCGAACCTGGAAGGATCCCCCTAAGGGAAGATGTCAGCTCCTTCTGCGGGGACCGAGCTGACCTGTCAGAGCTTCGTTTTAAGGTATTTCATAATGTGCTAGTATGCGGTGCATACTAGCTCATTATGCCTTTGCCTTACAGTTTTTTCTATTTTGAAGTATACAACCGCTTTAAGGGGTCGGTTGTATCTGTATGCCTAGGTGTTCAGAGCACCTAGGCCCCCCCCCTCCCCAAGTGAAGTCAAGAGTCCCCCACCCTCCTTTACATCACAGCATCTTGTGCTGCTGCCGGGAAGAAGCTGGGCATGGAACTGGGAGGCAGAACGTGCAGGGTCTAGAGGAGGACCAGAGTAGGGCTGGAGTCTGCTCAATGCAGAGACAAAGGAGTGCTGCGACTGCACAGGGAAGGGCAGGATTGGTACGAGGAGTTCTGTCCTTTCTGTTGCCGATTGCTGAGATGGCGGGGAGAGCAGAGATGGAAAGCCAAAAGTGCAGAGTCTAGAGGAGGACCAAAGGAGGGCTGGAGTCAGCTGCCATTGTCTACTGAATTCTGAAACCAGGGGAGGCGGAGACAAGGGGGTGCTGCGGCTGCACAGAGGCGCAGCATCTGTAGGAGTTCTGTTGGCCTTTTTTTCCCTGCCGACTGCTGGGAGCTGCAGGAGAGGCGAGAGGCCTGGTGGGCCAGATTCAGCCCAGGGGCCTTGTGTTGAACACCTATAATGTAAGTGATCACATATCTGTATAGTATGTATAATGTTTATGCAGGCTTAAATCCGTGTTTATCCTCCTTTTGTCAGATCCCTCTCTGCACTGTCCGCCTATCACAGCGGCGTGATCGCGCCCATGAAAATCCGCACGGAAGCTCCTGGGAACTTGCTGCTGTATGGAGGCAGCCCCACCCGTAGTGAGAAGGAACAAGTGTCCATCAGCTCATTTTATTACAAGGAGAGGGTATGTAATCACATCCATCCTATCTCTATTTTTACAATCACTGCCAAAGTACGTTAGTGGGGGGTCCAAAATTCAAACACAATGGGACTTTAAAAGTGCCAGAAATGACTACTTCATAGTTATATAGAGTTAATACAATGTAATTTTATTACATATACAAAAGCTAAAATATCATTGAAAGTATAAAAACCACCACAAAAGATTATGCGATTTTAAACAGCAGTTTCCGCTCTACATGTTTCACAGTATAGGCTTCCTCAGGTATCTAATGAATGCTGCATATTGCCGGTACAGGATGCTCATTGAATAAAATATGTTAGGTCAATTGTGCGTCAGGTTCCCAAAGGAGGAGGAGGGTCAAATACATGAGGTATTAGTGACCATAGGGGGGACATATATTCATTACTTTTTATGGGTTTAAAGCAACATCTGTTATTTGTGGTCTCCTAGGGGGAGTGTGTCCTTCTCCAAAGTGGGTACCGGGGAAAATGTTAGGAGCGTATGTCTGTATATTATCCAGATCTATTGGAACCCTCCAAGAATGGGAACAATATCCGCTCTCTGGCTCTGTGTCTATTATTAGGCCCGCGTGGTGAGGACAGAGTCCCCTCGCAGCTGCAGCCTCTATGGGCATTCTGTACTGGCAATATGCAGCATTCATAAGACTCCCGAGGAAGCCTATACGGTGAAACATGTAGAGCAGAAGCTGCTGCACTGTGTTGTTCGAAACCACATAATCTTTTGTGGTGGTTTTTATACTTCAATGATACTTTAACTTTTGTATATGTAATAAGATGGCATTGTATTAACTCTATAGAACTGTGAAGTAGTAGTTTCTGGCACCTTTAACCACTTGCTTACTGGGCACTTAAACCTCCCTCCTGCCCAGGCCAATTTTCAGTTTTCAGCGCTGTCACTCTTTGAATGACAATTGTGCGGTCGTGCGACGTTGTATCCAAACAAAATTGATGTCTTTTTTTTTTCTCCACAAATAGAGCTTTCTTTTGGTGGTATTTGATCAGCTTTGCTTTTTTTTGCGCTATAAACAAAAGAAGAGCAGCAATTTTGAAAAAAGAACAATATTTTTTACTTTTTGCTATAATGGTCCAAAAAAAAAAAATATAAAAAAAAAAATGTATTCATCGGTTTAGGCCGATATATATTCTTCTACATATTCTTGGTAAAAGAAAAAATGCAATAGGCGTACATTGATTGGGTTGCGCAAACGTTATAGCGTCTACAAACTATGGGAATTGATTTATGGCGGTTTTATTTTTATTTTTTTGCTAGTAATGGCGGCGATCTGCTATTTATTTATTTTTTTTTAATTGGGACTGCAACATTGCGGCGGACATGTCAGACATTTTTTACACTTTTTTGGGACCAATGACATTTATACATCAATCAGATCTAAAAATAGCCACTGATTACTGTGTCACTGGCAGGGAAGGGGTTAACACTGAGGGGGCGATCTAAGGGTTAACTGTGTTCCCTGGGTGTGTTCTAACTGTGTGGGGGGTGGGCTGCCAGGGACATGACAGATCTAACTGATCGAACAGTGACAGGGATCAGTAGATCTGTCATGTCCCCCTCACAGAACGGGAAACTGCCATGTTTACATCGGCAGTTCCCCGTTCTGGCTCTTTGTTAGACGATCGCGGGTCTCCGGCGGATACGGAGTCCACCCGACCCGCGGGCATGCTCACGCAGCGTGTGGCCGGAGCGTGCAAAGGGGCGGACGTCAATTGACAGCGCCCCTGCAAAGTAGGTCCGTGCTATAGCCTTCATTCGGCTATAGCGCGGATCTGAAGTGGTTAAAGTCACGTTGTGTTTGAATTTTTTATTTCTAGAATATTTGGGATGTGGTGCCTCTTGGCCCCCCCATCGTTCGACATACATTACATCATTGGGGGGTTATATACGTTCTCTGTGCCTCCTTCATTTTAAGGCTTCCCTGAATTAATACATTTTGTCACGGAATGAACTGCAGATCATACAGAGGTATTGCAGTTTTCTGTGTGCTTGTTTTTCTAAAAGGGACACCTTCAAATATATAAAATGCAATGTGAACATAATTTGTTGCTTTTACAATTATATAAATGCTTCTCCATGTCTCCCCTTCAATTTTACTCCAAATCTGTCCTTAGTGGTATATTTATCATATTGCTGCCAACACCGCATAGCACCCAGGGCCTGCTAAGCTCCTATTCTTCTCCACTTTTTCCCTGGACCATTCGAGCTTCTGGGTTGTGAAACAATGACCCCTTCCTGCTTTTTATGCCATTGGGTTTGACTGGATCCAACAACCACATACACAAGGAGATGTGTGAGCCAGATATTTACTGATCGCCCATAAGGGAGACCTAAAGGGAAAAGCCCCATAGACAGCTTGCTGGAATTGAATGAAATTTGATTTCACGGGTCCTCTAAACACCAACCAGCTTGACAAATGCTAAAGCTTTTTGCAGAACAAAGTGCACTTCTGTGACCCTCATTCAGCCAACAGCAGGCTGAAGTTCGCTCACGTCAGAAGGCCGGTCCAGGATCTGTCCAGATGCCTTACCGCCAGTTGGCTCCCCCTCTCAGAGAGCCGCTGTGAGCTTGATCCTGCTGCTCCCACCCTCTCTACAGCCCGACGCTACAGTGAGCGCTGAAGGGGCAGAACCGAGAACTGGTGACTGACAGTCATTGGCTCTCTGCTCACTGAAGACCGAGAACCGAACGATCATTGGTCTTTGATCACTCAGTTCTTGGGGTAGAGGTGGCGGGAGACAGCTACAGCATCAGATAAATGCTGCAGCCATCTAGACGAGTATACATTTTTATTTTTTTTGTAGTTCTCTCATTCAGCCTGCAGGGAAATCGAGCCATGTATGGCGGCCTTAAAGTGTATTTCCATTTTTGCAGTCGAATTTGAGAAAACCCTGCTGTGTTCCCATTCATACAGCATACTAAAAAAAAATTACTGATTCTAACAATTTCTTGACAGTCTTAATAGGCTGGTTGTACTGAAATTGATCAATAAATTGACTTCAGTACAACCAGCCTGTCCTGTTTTTTTTTTTTTTTTTCCCAAGCTCTGCCAGCGGCTATAGCCACCAGCAGTGATCATTGTATTCTGCTATAGTGCTGTCGAAGGGATTCCCCCATTAACTCTTTCAGATTTCACTGGAGACCCTGAAAGCAGCGGGAGCTATTGGCTTCTGCTGTCTGACAGATCCTCTGAGTAGGAATTGGGGGGGCATGGCCAAGCCACACTATGTGTGTCTATAGATGCACACAGCCCAACTCGACAGTGCACGCAAATGGGTGCCCCCTCAGCACTTGGCTTGCTAAGGGAGCACCCACAGTGAAGGAGAAGTGGACGGGGGGGGGGGGGGGCCGTT
>BLSH010129786.1:2684086-2698583 GCA_018402905.1 Glandirana rugosa | reverse complement strand
AATAGGATACACAGGTCCAATAGGATACACAGGTCCAATAGGATACACAGGTCCAGGACACATAGGATAACCTGGACACATAGGATAACATGACCACATAGGATAACATGAACACATAGGATAACATGGACACATAGGATAACATAATGGAGGGTTTATTGACTGTGGAAAAAAAACCTCTGCAGCTAAAAACAGCCGCTGTAAAACAGTCAAAAAACGTTCTGTGTGCATGAGGCCTAAGTGTTACCAGCTGATAAATGGGTGGAGTTTAGAAATGGGTGGGGTTAGAAATGGGCAGCGTTTAGAAACGGGCGGAGTCTTGTAGCAGATTTGATTTCAATGTCTCCAGTAAATGTTTGTAGTCCGTTGTCCACCATATGACGTGTAACCGTTATAAGCGTCCTCTGCTTACAGAATAAACTCAAGCGATTTCTGTCCAACTTCTCTATCCCTAGAAATCTCGCCGGTGGAAATCCAAAAGGGAGAGCAGTGACTCCAGCTCCCGGCCAATCAAAGCAGCCGGTAAAGTGATCATACAAGATATTTCCTGTCTGCTGACCGTGCACAAAGCCCTGGGAGAGATGTACATGTGAGTATTATGATGAGGAGGCATTTCCTCAAAGTCACCCATTGTAACTGTATGAACCTATCTGGGCCTAGAAAACGTTTACTACACTGGATCTGAATGTAAGAAGTGAAGGCGATTGTAATGTCTCATTTTTTTCCCCTCTAAAAATAAGAAAACATGTTATACTTACCTGCTCTGTTGCAGTGGATTTGCACAGAGCAGCCCAGATCCTCCTCTTCTTGGGTCCCTCTTTTGTGATCCTGGCCCCTCCCTCCTGTTGAGTGCCCCTACAACAAGCATCTTACTATGGGGGCACCCGAGCCGATTCACAACTCCGTGTGTCCATTCAGACACAGAGCCCCCGCTCCGCCCCCTCTCTCTCCTTATTGGCTAGCTGACTTTGACAGCAGCGACAGCAAATGGCGGCACTGCTGTTTCCCAGCCAATCAGGATGTAGAATCTCGAACAGCTGAGACACTCGTGGACAGAGAGGGACCTCAGGTAAGTATTAGGGGGGGTGGGCTGCTGCACACAAAAGGCTTTTTATCATTATGCATAGAATGCACCATCTGCCTTTTACAGTAACTTGAAGGTTTCTCTGTTAGAAGTAACATCTAGAAATGATGAAAGTGGAACTAAGGGCAGTAAGTCTCTGTTCCAATGATCCGATGCCTGCGAGATCCCTTGCCGGTGCAGTCATCTTCTCCGTGACTTCTTCCAGGTGCCAGACTTGGGCCGTTTTGATTTTTCGGTGCACAATAACATCACTCCTGCACACATGCAAAAGTGCAGTCATCCCTGCACATAGGCAGTGTGCTTGAATGTAAACTGAGCTGCACATGTGCATGATGACGTCACTCCTGTGCAATAACTGTGTGTGATAACATCACTCCTGCACATTTGCAAGAGTGTAGTCATCCCTGCACAGAGGCAGTGTGCCTGAATGTAAACTAAGTTGCACATGTGCGTAAAGACTTTACTCCTGCTCTGATGTCACTCTTGCATCATGTGCAAGAGTGCAGTCATCTCTGCACACGAGCAGTGTGCTGGAATGTAAATTGAGCTGCACATGTGCACGATGACGTCACTACTGTGCAATAACGGTATGTGATAGCATCACTCCTGCGCATTTGCAAGAGTGTATTCATCCCTGCACACAGGCAGTGTGCCAGAATGTAAACTAATCTGCACGTGTGCAAAGATGTCACTCCTGCTCATGTTCAAAGTGCAGTCATCCCTGCACGCAGGCAGTTTGCTGGAATGTAAACTGATCTGCAACAGACAAGTAAGAATATTTTATTGCAAAAGAGACATTGCAGGTCTCTCCTGCAAAAAAAGAACCTGCCTGTTTGCAATTTTTATTTTCCCAACTTCATTTTCACTTTGTGCCTCTGCAATATCCTGAGAGATTTTTATTTTCGTCTGAAATTTCTCTTAAAAAATAGCAATGCCCTCCCTGTGCTTGCAGCCTAATAGCTGTATATCTGCAGTGTAAGATCATCTAAGGCACTGCTGTCGCTCCTTTCTAGTCTCACCGGATTTGAGACTGAGATTTTCTGATGTCATTTCTGAGTTGCTCACTGTTCTCGCAAGGGGGGAAGCTGTACCCGAGTATCTGCAATGCAAGAATCTCCCCGCTTCTTCATATACAAGCACCTTGCTGAAGCTGTTTATCTTTCATTTTGTTGTCCTCATGGAGACTCTCCATCATGGGCCTAGGCTTTACATCAGGTTTCGATCTCTGGTGAAACCCTCTCGGTAGTAACCCCAGGCTCTGCTGATCCCCCCCCCCCCCCACACTCAGTAGTAACCCCCAGCTCTGCTGATCTCCCACTCAGTAGTAACCCCCAGCTCTGCTGATCGCCCACTCAGTAGTAACCCCCAGCTCTGCTGATTCCCCTCTCAGTAACCCCCACTCTGCTGATCCCAGACTCAGTAGTAAACCCCAGCTGTGCTGATCCTTGGGTTTGCTGATCCTCCTCCCTCTCCAGTACCCACTCACCTCCCACTATATTGCACCCATTCTGGTCACCAGATGTAATATCTGCTAGTTTCTCCTGCCCGGGTCCCCAAGCTCTCTTGAATCTTGCCCACTCAGTCTGAACTCTCCAGTCCCCGTTCACCGTCCGCTATAGTGTTCCCAGATTGAGTACCATGTGTGTTGTCTGCCAATTGCGCTGCTGTTATACTTACTTTCTCTATGTTATGGTTTCACACAGAGCAGCCCCGATCCTCCTCTGCTGGGGTCTCCCACCGGCGCTCCTTGCTCCTCCTGCCTTCATGTATTCCACCCCCAGCAAGCTGCTTGCGGGGTGGGCGAGTACTCATGCAGGCTCTATCCTGAGCCGCACTGTGCAACTTTCCTCGCCCCCCAACCACTCCACCCCCCCCCTTCCTTATCACTACATTTGATTGATGGCAGCAGAAGCCAGTGAGGAGGAAGAAAGAAGAAAGGGCAGCGCTGCTGTTCTTGGATGCAGTGCCGCTGTTCTCGGCTGCAGTGCTGGACCAAGATTGGCCTCAGGTAAGTATGCAGAGAATGCATTAAGGTGAAAAACCCTTTTAGCCTTCACATCCACTTTAGGGTTTGAACATTGAGCAGCAGGTGAGCCTAAAAGCTTTTAAAACTGAGCTAGTGAACAGCAGGCTCATCTGTGACCGGCGTTCAGCTTTCATCACAATGATATCGTTTTCTTGTCTTTTCTTCTGTTCAGATTGAACCGCGGAAACCTCCAGGAGATGTGTCAGAAAAATGCAGCTTCAGCGCTCAGCGTTGGCCGCAGGGATCTGGTGCAGGTAAGAAAATGGTTTGAAGTCCAGCGTGGGCGATGGCTGTGGCTCCTTCTATAGATACAGTGGAGGATTGTGCGTAGCCACAAGGGGACAGGAAGTGTGTTGTTTCCAGGTGAAACTAAAAGGAAATAATCTTGAAAAAAGAAAACTAAAGCAGACCCCTCGTCCATGGACTGGTAGGCCATAATACATGCCTTTTTTTTTTTTTTTGTTACAGTATAAAAACTGAACTTAACCCTTGCCTTCAGTCTTGCCCAGTTGTACAGGCTTCTCTCCTGTACTGTAATCTTTTACTCTGATTTAAATGCACACTCTGAGCGTCTCACAGTGTGCTTTAAAAGCTGCAGCAAGTTAGATAGGGCCCACCTCATTTCCTGGCCGGAGCACAACCAGCAACATTTAGATCTTTCCTCCCTGGCTTGACTTTTTCATTAGTTGGATTTAAAGTGATTCTAAAGGCTCATGGGTTTTTACCTTCAAGCATTCTATGTGTGCAGCAGCCCCCCTAATACTTGCCTGAGCCCTATCACGACCCAGCGATGTGCATGAGAGACTCAGCTTTCCGGGGACTGTCCCTCCTCCTGGCTGAGACAGCAGAGGAAGCCAATGAGAGTGAAGGGGTAGGGCAGAGCCACGGATCTGTGTCTGGACACACAGAGCCGCGTCTCGGGAACGAGTCTGCTTAGGTGCACCCATAGCAAGCTGTTTACTCTGGGGGCAGCAGAGAGGAGCCAGCTGAATGACCTGAGAAGAGGAGGATATGGTTTGCTCTGTGCAAAACAATTACACAGAGCAAATAAGTATACCATGTTTGTTATTGAACCAACTCCCGCCCACCATATAGTAAAATGATGGCGGGCAGGATCCCCTCTTGTTCTGGGGCAACAGCATATGACATCGCTCCAGTGTCACCGCTCTCGTGTGCCCACGGGGCGGGCAGCGCGGTGGTCACTGCGAGGCCCCTATCTCGGTAAAGAGCCGATGACGAAGCTCTTTACCCATGTGATCGGCTGTGTCCAATCACAGCTGATAACATGTAGATGCGGAAGTGCCATTTATCGGCTCTCTTCGCCTCACACTGACAGTGTGAGGAGAGGAGAGCCAATCAGCAGCATCTCCTTGAAGGGGAGACTGTACAGATAATCAGAGCCCTGATTATCAGTGCAGCCCCAGCAGTGCCCATCAGTGATGCCTGTCAGTGCCGCCTCATCAGTGCCCATCAGTACTGCTTTATCAGTGAGTGAGAAAAATTACTTATTTACAAAATTTACTGACAGAAACTGAGAAACCTTTTTTTTTTCCTAAAATTTTTGGCCATTTTTAATTTTAGAAAAAAAATAAAAAACCCCAGTGGTGATTAACCACTTAAGGACCAAGCCTATCTTTCAAACTTGTATATATGTGTGTAATATCTATCTATCTATCTATATAGCTATATACACACACACACACACACACACACACACACACACACACACACACACACACACACACACACACTTGTGCTCACAAGTTTACATACCCTGGCAGAAATGATGATTTATTGGCCATTTTTCAGAGAATATGGATAACACAAAAACTTTTCTTTCACTTATGGTCAGTGTTGGCTGAAGCCATTTATTATCAATCAACTGGGTTTACTCTTTTTAAATCATAATGACAACAGAAACTACCCAAATGACCCTGATCAAAAGTTTACATACCCTGGTGATTTTGGCCTGATAACATGCACACAAGGTGACACAAAGGGGTTTGAATGGCTATTAAAGGTAACCATCCCCACCTGTGATCTGTTTGCTTGTAATTAGAGTGTGTGTGTATAACAGGTCAATGAGTTTCTGGTCTCCTGACAGACCTTTGCATCTTTCATCCAGTGCTGCACTGATGTTTCTGGATTCTGAGTCATGGGGAAAGCAAAAGAATTGTCAAAGGATCTGCGGGAAAAGGTAGTTGAACTGTATAAAACAGGAAAGGAATATAAAAAGATATCCATGGAATTGAGAATGCCAATCAGCAGAGTACAAACTCTAATCAAGAAGTGGAAAATGAGGGGTTCTGTTGAAACCAAACCACGGTCAGGTAGACCAACTAAATTTTCAGCCACAACTGCCAGGAAAATTGTTTGGGATACAAAAAAACCCACAAATAACTTCAGGTGACATACAGGACTCTCTGGAAACATGTGGTGTGGCTGTTTCAAGATGCACAATAAGGAGGCACTTGAAGAAAGATGGGCTGCATGATCGCCAGAAGAAAGCCATTATTACGCAAATGCCACAAATTATCACTCTTACAATAAGATAAGATAAGATAAACCTTTATTCGTCCCACAGAGGGGAAATTTCTTTGTTACAGCAGCATGAAAAAATAAAAAATAAATGCAAATATATAAAAGAATAGACAATAATATGCCAAACAGCACAGAGACAAGACTCAAACCTTCTGGCACAAAGACATTTTGGAGTGATGAGACCAAAATTTAACTTAATACCGTGTATTGCCCCCTTTAACATCAATGACCATTTGATGTTTTTTGTGGTATTTGTGGATGATGCTGTTTATCTCAGATGGTAAAGCCCAGTTGTGGCTGAAACATTAGTTGGTCTATCTGACTGGTTTGATTTCAACAGAACCCCTAATTTTCCACTTCTTGAGTTTGAACACTGCTGATTCTCAACTCCTTGGATATCTTTCTATATCCCTTTCCGGTTTTATACAGCTCAACTAACTTTTCCCGCAGATCCTTTGACAATTCTTTTGCTTTCCCCATGACTCAGAATCCAGAAACATCAGTGCAGCACTGGATGCAAAGGTCTGTCAGGAGACCAGAAACTCATTGACCTGTTATACACACACACAGCAGCACTGGATGAAAGATGCAAGGGTCTGTCAGCAATCCAGAAACTCAGGGTCATTTGGGTAGTTTCTGTTGTCATTCTGATTTATGAAGGGTAAACACAGTTGATCGATAATAAATGGCTTCAGCCAAACCCTAACCATGAGTGAAAGAAACGTTTTTGTGTTATCATTCATATTTTCTGAAAAATGGAAAGAAATCATAAATTCTACCAAGGTATGTAAACTTATGAACACAACTGTATATGTATCTATCGATAATATAATTTGTTTTTTCAAAAACCCTAGAGAATAAAATGGTGGGTGTTGCAATACTTTGTCACTCGTATTTGCACAGCGGTCGTACAAACACAATTTAAAAAAAAAAAAAAAAAAAAATACCTTTTTTAAATAAGACGATAGTAATGTTAGCCCAATTTTTTTCTATATTGTAAAAGATGATGTTGCGCCGATTGATACCCAAAATGTCATGCCTCAAAATTGAGCCTACTCGCGGAATGGTGACAAACTTTGGTACTTAAAAATCTCCATCAGTGGTGTTTAAAAAATTCTACAGGTTACCAGTTTTGCATTACAGAGGAGTTCTAGTGCTAGAATTATTGCTCTCGCTCTAACGATTGCAGCGTCACCTCAAATGTGTGGGTTGAACACTGTTTTCATATGCGGACGCGACTTATGTATGCGTTCGTTTCTGTGCGCAAAATCAGTGGGACAGGGCGCTTTCGATTTAATTTTTTTTTTTTATTTATTTTACTTTTTAAAAAAAGCATCTCACATTTACACTAAAATGCAGTAAAAAAAAAAAAAAATCCCCCTTAAGACCATTGGGTGGAAGTGACGTTTCACAGGGTAAAGGACACGATAGTCTCGGCAGCTCCTGTAATCGATGGACACCAGCGCAGATAAAAGGGATCTTACGGTGAATCCGCCGCAGAGACCACTTTTATCTGAAAGTGGACCGCCCGCTGTTTAAAAGAAATACCAGGGTTATCGCAGCTGTTACCATAATCCTGGTATGTATCTTCAAAAGTGGTTAAATATCACCAAAAGAAAGCTCTATTTGTGTGAAACAAATGATGAAAATGTCATATGGGTGCAGTGTTGCATGACCGCGCAATTGACATTCAAAGTGCGACCGCGCTGAAAATTGTTCTGGGCAGGAAGTGGGTGAAAGTACCCAGTATTGAAGCGGTTAAAGAAAAAAAAAAAGTGACTTTAAATCAGAGCTTGACAGATTTGCTTTGAATCTAGGAGCCAGCTAAGAAAGTTAGGAGCCAGTTTTTTTTTAGCGTAGTGTTGGAAGTCAGCGCCTCCCGAGGTAAGGCAAGTAATTTGCCCCCCACCCCCCAACCCTAACTTACAGCAGAGCAGCCAGTCAATAACTCCACGTAACACCGTTACATCAGGGTTATAGTCTGGCCAGAGAGTGACACTAAAAAATCTGTGGGGGAAACTCCTTATTATGCTGAATGCATCGTGACTGCAGCATGTAAAACGCCCTCATCTGCTGCCTAATGCAGCTTAAGGGTGGCCATTGGTGGGTGGCAAAAACATGTCTCTACTGCACATTTTTACCAACCAACTGCACATCTAAACGAAGCCTTTGTGGCATTTTAAATAGAATACAAAAAAAAAAGGTGAAACGTATTCCAGTGCTGCTGATTTTCTGCTGCCTCTTTGCACCCACTTCATGCCTACATGTGTGCCCCCCCCCGCTGTGACTATTCATTGTTCAGGTGAGTTTCCGGTCACCGTGAAATTTTGGAGCCCAGCTACACATAAAGAGTAGTAATTGTTGATGGTACACAGGGCTTTATCACAATTTTGTTGTGCTTAGATTAAAGATCACGTTTCTTGCGGTGTAACAACATTATTATTATTCATTAAAGTGTATTTTTTCCAAAAAATGGTGTTTGAAAGACAGCTGCACAAATACCATGTGACATAAAATATTACAACAACCGCCATTTTATTCTCTAGGGTCTCTGCTAAAAAAAAAAAAAAAAAATTATATATATATATATAT
The DNA here is from genome assembly GCA_018402905.1 of Glandirana rugosa. Classification (NCBI taxonomy): domain Eukaryota; kingdom Metazoa; phylum Chordata; class Amphibia; order Anura; family Ranidae; genus Glandirana; species Glandirana rugosa. The sequence goes on along the minus strand of BLSH010129786.1, from coordinate 2,690,340 downwards.
ATAATATGTTTGGGGGTTCTAAATCCTTTTCTAACAGAAAATACTGGATTTTTCCTTGTAAGCCACAAATGTCAAAAAAAGGATTATTCTTTAAATGGTTAATCTTCCCTCATACAACCCGGAGATAATTCCTCTGATAAAAGGAGAAGATATAATATTGTTCTTTTTTTCTTCCCAAGTATAAATAAAATATCCATGCACACTGTAGCTGATAAACAACCATTTTTGGTCGTTTGGGTGTTTTTTTTTAACAGCCCAAAAATGCCCCTTTATGTTATCCTATGTGTCCATGCACACATGGACGTGTATTATCGTTTAACAGCAGTGGCATTTTTGGGCTGTTTTCTGAACGCCCTGAATTGGCATCCAGGAGTCGTTTTTCTGACCACAAAAACCACCGGACGCCGATAAACGCCAGTAAACGGCCATTTATCGGCATCCGGCGTTTATTGAAGTCAATGGAAGCTAATGAAGTAAAAAAAAAAAAAATTCAGACGCTGATAGACGCCGCTTACAAAGCGATGCAAAAGAAAGCTTTCTAAGCAACCTCTCCTGCCCGACGCCCAGAGAGCGTCCAGTGTTCATGGAGCCTTAGATTAAGCAGAGAACGGCTCTCGCTGAATCAGAGACGCTGTGTTTTAAGATAGTGTGGGGAGAGAAGGAACGGCTGTCACTAGCCAGGACGCGAATTCTGGTCGCCATGGCAACCTGGCGATTGTCGAGTCCTGCTTTAAATCATGGCGACGAAGCATAACACAGGGGGTCTTACCTAGGGGCTTCTCCATTCAAGGGCAGCCTGCCTAGAAATTCCCACTTCTTCAGACTGATATGCATTTGGTATTTGCATTACAGCTCACTGCTTAGGCAGCCCACTGCTTACATCAGGGCTGAGGGGCTCTTGAAAGGAATAATTAGGCAGGGCGATGTTATGTCTTTAGGAAGCACACATCACTCTGCCAACCCCCACTCCCCCCATGATCTGCCTGTATTGTATAAAAAAGCCCAGAGACCCTGTGGTGACATCACTGGATCTAGAAGAATGCCATGGAGACAGAGGACTTATGGGGAGGGTATGAGGAACAATGGATGGCAATTATTAAATGGATACCTCAAGGGGACTCTTCTTTTTTTTTTTCTCTGTTAGGTTTGGGCTTTGGCTGCTGCTGCTAATGATATGTGTCTGACCCCCAAATCCGACCCCGATGCAGAAACTCCCTGGGCACGTCACCCGTTCGGTCGCCAGCTGCTGGAATCGCTGTAAGTTTTGTCTTTTGGGTAAAAAGTTATGAAGTAATTTATCCTTGGTATTAATAATGGATTCTGAATGTGAAAAATGATATACCATTAATAATTTCTATTGAAAGTGTTTGTATCTGTTTGATGAGTGCAAAATAATTACTATTTGATCCTGCCAGAAATCTTGTGAGTGGATACCTTCCTGTGGTCTCTTAGGCAGGCCATAGATTAAGCCGTTTTTTTTTTTTTGTTCAACCAGCGTGTAGAACAAAAAAAAAAAAACAGCTATTTTTGATAATGAGGGAATCCTTCCCAAGGAGCCATTGTGTTCTGACAGCTGGTAGCGTTCCTCAGTCACAATATAAAAAGCAGTGTTGCCGGAGACACTGATCAAGTGGAAAAAAAAACAGGCTGGTTGTAAAGAAAAGTTGATTGAGAGCTCGACTGATGTACAACCAGCCTGCCTGCTGAACCAGCCAAATTTTGGTCTTATCTATGGCCCATTGGCGTAACTGCAGGGGTTGTGATTGCAACCGGGCCCCATGCTCCAGGGGGCCTGTGTGCCTTCCTTGTACACCTGGATAGGAGGGATGGTGGGGGGCGGCATTTAGAGGAACCAATCTCCTCCATTTTTGTAATGGAGGAGATTGGTTCTTCTATATGCTGCCCCTGCCGCCCCTCCTATCCAGTTTACTTGTCTTCTGCTGGTCCCAGGGTCCCTGTATAATAAAATAAAAATTTAAAAACTACTGACACCAGTGAGGGAACTATCAGGATTGCAAAGGCTGCAATTGCCACTGGGCCCTGGCATTTCACCACCATAGGGAGGCCCGAAGATGGCAGTAAGGGGGCCCGCTGCAGAACTTGTGAAAGGGTGCCGCTGCAGGAACTTAATAAAGGGACCCGCGATAGGAGTAAAGGGCCCCAGGATCAGCGAGAAGAGGGAAGGGCCCTGGCCAGGGGTCAGAGGGGCCCTTCATAATTTATTGCACCGGGGCCCTGAAGGTTCTAGTTACGCCTCTGCTATGGCCTGCTGACTGTTATCAGATAGCAATGCTCCCAGCTATCTCTGAGGACTACATAGCACCTTCTGGAGAGGAGGAGAAGGGGAGAGTGTTCTATAGTCCTGCTCTAGGGTGACAATGCTGGTCCTCAATAGATATAGTACATTGAGCGTTGTCACCCTAGGAGAGGAAGTGTGTTGCTGGCAGAATCACCAGGTGAAAGTTAAGGGGGGGGCGGGAAGCTTGAAAAAAAAAAAAAAAAAAAAATGAATGCAGCCATCACAGCCAAGGACTGTTAAGCTGCTATACATTACATTTTGACCTCAATAGGCTTTAAGAATAAAATACTGGGCAGTTTAAAGGCCAAGTTCACCTTTTTAAAAAATGCACATATTTGTGCAGGTAAAAATGTGTTCTTATTTATTTCTGGAGCCTGCCGATCATTGCACCCATTATTAGCAGATCCCAGTTCCTGCAAACTCTCAGTTTAGCTATTTGCCTGTTTCTCCATTCCTCCCGTACAGTCAGACAGTTACTGAAGAGCTGGCAGACCAATGAACTATGAGAGCGCTCACCAGTGCCCTTCCCAGTTCATTGAGACCTACTACAAGCTGCCATAATAGAAAGCTGTAGTTGTAGTTTTTTAATTCACAGATCGTTGTGAATGACGCAACCGCGAGGGCGGAGCCCAGCACATCAGCACTCCTTTTTTAGATTGTGACCGTGAGTGTGGGAAGACTATCTTTGGTAACATGTCACATCCTAAATACAGGTACAGGGAAGAGAAAAAAAGTATTTGCTCCCCTGCCGATTTTGTACATTTGCCCACTGACAAACGATCAGTCTATAATTTTAATGGTCGGTTTATTTTACCTGCGAGAGACAGAATAACATCAAAAATATCCAGGAAAACGCATGTCAGAAAAGTTATCAATTGATTTGCATTTTAATGAGTGAAATAAGTATTCGATCCCTTCACAAAACTTGACTTGGTAGTTGGTGGCGAAACCCTTGTCGGCAATCACAGAGGTCAGCTGTTTCTTGTAGTTGGCATCCAGGTTTGCACACATCTCTATTTTTGAGGGATTTTGTCCCACTCCTCTTTGCAGATCCTCTCCAAGTCATTAAGTTTTCGGGGGCTGATGTATGGTAACTTGAACCTTCAGCTCCCTCCACATGTTTTCTATGGGATTAAGGTCTGGAGACTGGCTAGGCCATTCCAGGACATGTGCTTCTTGAGCCATTCCTTTGTTGCCTTGGCCATGTGTTTTAGGTCGTTGTCATGCTGGAATACCCATCAATGACCCATTTTCAATGCCCTGGCTGAGGGAAGGAGGTTCTCACCCAAGATTTGATGGTACATGGCCCCGTCCATCATCCCTTTGATGCGGTGAAGTTGTCCTGTCTCAGCAGAAAAATACCCCAAAGCATAATGTTTCCACCTCCATGATTGATGGTGGAGATTATGTTTTTGGGGTCATAGGCAACATTCATCCCCCTCCTCCAAACACAGTGAGTTGAGTTGATCCCAAAGAGTTACATTTTGGTCTCATCTGACCACAACACTTTCACCCAATTCTCTGAATGATTTAGATGTTCATTAGCAAACTTCAGACTGTACATGTGCTTACTTGAGCAGCGGGACCTTGCGGGCACTGCAGGATTTCAGTCCTTCACGGTATAGTGTTTTACCAATTGTTTTCTTGGTGACCATGGTCCCAGCTGCCTTGAGATCATTGACAAGATTCTCCTGTGTAGTTCTGGGCTGATTCCTCGCCGTTCTCATGATCATTGAAACACGAGGTGAGACCTTGCATGGGGCCCCAGACTGAGGGAGATTGACAGTTATTTTGTGTTTCTTTCATTTGCGAATAATCGCACAAAATGTTGTCATCCCCTCACCAAGCTGCTTGGCGATGGTCTTGTAGCCCATTCCAGCCTTGTGTAGGTCTACAATCTTCTCCCTGACATCCTTGGACAGCTCTTTGGTCTTGGCCATGGTGGAGAGATTGGAATCTGATTGATTGCTTCTGTGGACAGGAGTCTTTTATACAGGTGACAAGCTGAGATTAGGAGCACTCCCTTTAAGAGAGTTCTCCTAATCTCAGCTCGTTACCTGAATAGAAGACACCTGGGAGCCTGAAATCTTGCTGATTGATAGGGGATCAAATACTTATTTTATTCATTAGGATGCAGATCAATTTATAACTTATTGGAAATGCGTTTTTCTGGATATTTTTGTTGTTCTGTCTCTCACTGTTAAAATAAACTATTATAGGCTGATCATTTCTTTGTCAGTGGACAAACGTACAAAATCAGCAGGGGAGCAAATACTTTTTTCCCTCACTGTATAACATATTACCAAAGGTGAACTTATCCTTTAAAATCCTGACTTCCCTGTGTCTTATCACTTCTCTCTCTTCTTACAGGCTGGCCCATTACTGCCACTTACACGATGTCCAGACGTTGGCCATGCTGTGTAGTATGTTTGATGTCCATCTTCAACCACAAGGCAATGGCGTGTCCTCCTGCCACCCATTCCCTTCCCGCTCCAGCCACAGCCGATATGTAAGACTCCCGCTCTCCTCTTTCCATAATTTCCATTGGCAAAAATGGTAAAACTCATTGTGTGTTTGTTGTGTTTTTAGCCCAGTTTCACGTCCTCCGGTTCAGGGTCCAGCATTTCAGATCCAGGCTTTGGTACCGGCGGCTGGAGTGGTGGTAAGACTTTTCTTTATCTGTGCTTAACGCTACAGGTCCTACCATGGCTGATGTGGTAGCAGAGTGCTGCTCAATAGATGATCATATGTGTCACTTTAAAAATTGCAATAAGCTCATATTGATTGGTTTGCGCAAAAGTTATTGTGTCTACAAACTATGAGAATTGATTTATGGTGTTTTTATTTATTTTATTTTTCTTACTAGTAATGTCGGCTATTTATTTTACTGGGACTGTGATATTGTGGCAGACATGTCGGACACTTTTTTGGGACCATTGACATTTATACAGCGATCAGAGGTAAAAATAGCCACTGACTACTGTATAAGGCCTCATACACACGGACGTTTTTTGACGCCGGCGTTTTCTGGCATTTTTTGCAGCTCTCCATGTTAGTCAGTGGCCCCATAAAAACGCCAATGTTTTTGAGATGTAGATGGCGTCGGCGTTAGTGAGCTGAAACTAGAACCCACGGGCAGCGTTCTGAGGCTGTAACGTTTTGGTGTTTTTTGACGCCGACACCGCAAAACGCCAACTAACGCCCTACCGGTTTTAGGTTGAAAAATAGCAGAGGGATGATTTTTTTTTTAACCACTTAACAACCGCCCCATAGACAAAAGACGTCTACAGGGCGGTTGCTTAATTCTGGGAGGACGTCTATTGACGTCCTCCCAGAATCGCGCTTCCCGCGCGCCCCCTGGGGCGCGCACACGGGAACATCCATGACCGTCGGGTCCGGGGGACCCGACTGATCACGGATCGTGGTGAATGGCCGCTGTGGGCGGCCTTTCACCACGTGATCGCGCCGTCAAATGACGGCGTGATCACTTGTAAACAAGCCGGCGGAAGCGCTGGCTTTTCTCTCCTCTCCGCACCGATCGGTGCAGTGTGAGAGGAGAGAGGGGGCAGAGAGGAGGTGCTGCAGCGCTGTGGGCGATGTGCAATGCCCACAGCGCTGCCTAGTGACAGTTGGCAACCCCCACCATGCATTTACCACCCACCCACCACCCCCCAGCCACCATCAGCCACCCACCCAGCCATCATCAGCCACCCACCCAGCCATCCACCCCCCTCCCATCCTCACCCAATCCATACTCACCCACCCACCCATCCATCCATGCTCACCCATCCATCCATCCATCCATGCATGCTCATCCACCCAGCTGTGCTCACCCATCCATCCATGCATGCTCATCCACCCAGCCGTGCTCATCCACCACCCACCATTTACGTACCACCCCCAACGGTTGACAGTGATCCGTCGCGACACCCGTAACGTGTAGCGGGTGTCGCGA
>BLSH010129786.1:2667910-2682618 GCA_018402905.1 Glandirana rugosa | reverse complement strand
GGTGAGTGCTAGGGTGGGGCCGTCACTGTCTTGCCCCTGGACAAATACGTTTGTTCTCCTAGGGGCAAGACTGTCCCCTCTTCTTCTCGCTAGCATACAAGGGACATATACTCCCGTCGCTAGTGAGAGGAGAGAGTCAGTAGGGTCGGGGGTATGTCAATCTTGTGTGACCGTCCCTTGTGTAAATTGGGGAACTAGTGGGGGATCACAATTGGAAAAGGGACGGTCACTGTATATCCGGAGTATGTGTGCCTGCAAAGAATTTTTTATTTTTACAACCCGGGCTGCAGATCCTTTTTTTTTAGACGCCAGTGTTGCATGACTGAGTAATTGTCATTCAAAGTGTGAGAGCGCTGAAAGCTGAAAATTGGTCTGGTTGTTAAGGGGGTTTAAGTGCCCTGTTGTCAAGTGGTTAAAAACCGCCTATTGACGCCGACGCTCACTAACGCCGATGCATAACGCCGAAAAACGCAGATTTTTTTTTCCTAGACGTCGGGCCCAACATTTTTATTTTTTAAGAAACGTCCGTGTGTATGAGGCCTATATGTCACTGGCAGGGAAAAGGTTAACACTAGGGGGTGATCAAGGGGTTAAATGTGTTCCCTGCCAGTGTGTTCTAACTGTATGGGGGCTGGGATGACTGAGAGAGGAGAGTGATCGCTGCCCTCATATACAGGGAACATACGATCGCTCTTCTTCTCCCCTGTCAGAACGGGGATCCTCTTGTTTGCATAAACAGGTCCCCGTTCTGTCACTGCCGGGGTGGGATCGTGAGTGGCCAGCGGACATCAAGTCTGCCCCACCCGCTGATTGGCTCCCCCACTAGCGTGTGAGCACGCCCACAATACTCGCTTCTGCGCCCGCCCTCAGGTTACAGCAATTCGCGCAGGAGAGCCATGTTGCTGCCGTCAAGCCACGGCAGGCGGTTGGCAACTGGTTAATGCATTCTCTGCGTTGAGGTAAAAAAAAAAAGCCCCTCCTATCATCACCCCCCATCCCCCCAAATATCAAATATGTATCTAAGCTTTATCTTGGCCCAGCACTGTGCCCAAGAGCAGCCACGCTGCTGTCTCTCTCCCTCCTCACTGGACTCAGCGAGAGCAGGGGGAACCATTGGTTCCTGCTGTTGTCAATCAAATCCAGTGACAAGGACAAAGCCAAGTCACACACAGTGCTGTTCAGGATCGAGGCGAGTAAATATGAAATATTTGTTATTGAAAAGAAAAAATTACTTTACAATCACTTTCATTTTTAATATTTCTTTAATTTTTGTAATGGTGTGCCAGTGTACAAGCATTTCTTATCGAAATGTTTAACCACTTTTGTCTATAGGCCGGGCGGACGTCTATTGACGTCTTTCAGGGTAACTCGCGATTGCGCGCCAGAGGGGCGCTCATCGCGGCGATCGTTGTTGTGGTGTGTCAGTCTAACACACCGCATTACAGATCTCGGTAAAGAGAGAAGCTCTTTACCACGTGATCATCCGTGACCAATCACTCATGTCTGCAGGCGTGAGTAGAGCAGAGCAGATCGGCGGCTCTCCTGACAGGGGGTCTGCACTGATTGTTAGTGCAGCCCCCCTAGGATCGCCACCCAGGACCACCAGGCAAGCCCACCCTGACCACCAGGGAGCCCACCCTAGACCACCAGGTAAGGGGCACAGTGCCCAACAGGGATGGCACTCAGTGCCCATCTTGGATGCCACCCAGGACCACCAGGGATGCCTCCAAAAAGACATGCCAGCTATCAGTGCCACCTATGAGTGCCGTCAGTGTTGCCTATCAGTGCCACCTATCAGTGCTGCATACATGTGCTACCTCATCAGTGCCAATCAGTACTGCATCATCAGTGCCTGTCAGTGTAGCCTAATCAGTGCCTGTCATGATGGAGAAAATTACTTATTTACAAAGTTTTCTGACAGAAACAGAGAAACCCTTTTTTTTTTTCAAACTTTTCAGACTTTTTTATTTGTAGCGCAAAAAATAAAAACTGCAGAGGTGATCAAATACCACCAAAAAGTGGGGAAAAAAGGATAAAAATTTTGTTTGGGTACAGCGTCGCATGACCACACAATTGTCATTCAAAATTTGACAGCGCTGAAAGCTAAAAATTGGTCTGGGTGGGAAGGGGGGTAAGTGCCCCGTATTGAAGTGGTTAACAGAATTCAGTAAAATAGGAAACCCACAAGAAAAGTGTATGCGTTACCCTCAGCAACCAATCACATTCGTGCTTTTATTTTCTGTAGTAGATTAACAGCTGGATTTGACAGTTCTATGAAACACACATACTGTATATAGTATTACATCCAATCATTTAATATAGTTTGCATAGAGCCAGCATCCTTATTTCTTGTATGTTCTCCTTTGGATAGGTGGACAGGATGGTGACCATGCAGTGCCATGGGGTGACGCTTCTCCTGATGACTACCGATATAGCAATATTAACTACGTGGACCCTCGGGAACGGGAGAAAGAACAGCATGACAAGAATAAAAGGTAATCAATTAAAAGGGAACAGTGGGGAAAATAGAATATTTTGCTGAAAGGGGGAACAGCCATTTAATCCAGTGAGCGGGGAAAGATGACAGTTTTTAAAGGGGTATCCAGAATGCAGTAGGCAGTTAAAAAGTGAGATTCCAAAATGTAGTGGAGGAGGTTGGAGTAGTCGGGTAAAGACGGGGTTCCAGAATTAAGTAGAGGGGGTCAGTGGGTGGTTAAAGGTAGATTCTAGAATTCATAGGAAGGTTAGTAGGCAGTAAGAAGCAGGACAATTTTAAGGGAAACTCCAACATTCCATTGGGGTGCGGGTGTAGCCATCTAAAGTGGGATTCCAGAAGTCTGGGATGAAGGGGGGAGTAGCCAGCTAAAGGGGGATTGCAGAATTCAGCGAGAGACGTGTTGCAGTAATTTTAAAGTGGGATTCCCAGAATTCGGTGGGAAAGGGAGGGTAGGCAGTGCATATTCCAGGCAAGACCAGGGCTTGACAAATTTGCTTTGAATCTGTGAGCCAGCTAGTGTATGTGTGCAGCAATATGGAACGTGTATTGCAATCAGTGTTTTCATGTGTAGGCCCCCCCCAACGCGTGCGTGGAGGTGGGGGATGGATTTTATGTGCTTGGCTGTAACAAATTTTTTTTACAATTAAATTTTTTTTTTTTTTTATTGTACTTAACTTTTTTTTTTCATCACATAGGGGACAAAAAGTCCCCTATGTGATGATTTTTTTGGTGACAAGTTCTCTGTAATGAGACATGCAGGTCCCTGCATGTTTCCCCTGTGCTTCACTGAATGTAATGATCGCAATTCTTTACAGTAACACCTCGGATTGGGAGTAACGCGGTTAACGAGCGTTCTGCAATACGAGCATTTTTTTTTTTTATTCTGTTTGCGAGCGCTATCTTGCATAACGAGCAGAATTAAGCCTCTGTACATGCAATACTGCATGTGGCCAGAGGTGTGGTGGCGTCGGAGATTTCCGGAAGCATTCGGAAATACCGAAATTGTAAACAGTTCCTGAGAATTTACGAATGTTTCCGGCCGTTTCCAAGCCTCGCTAGCCCCACCACACCTCTGGTCACATATGGTATTGCATACACCAGGCGCCCCCGGACCTCTAGCCACATACAGTACTAATTGACAAGCAGTGCTGTGGAACGAATGAACTGAGTTTTCATTGTTTCCTATGGGGAAACTTGCTTTGATATAGGAGTGCTTTGGATTACAAGCATTCTCCTGGAATGGATTATACTTGTAATCCAAGGTTCCACTGTACATACTTTCCTGGCCGTGGAAAGTGCCAACGGGGACCCGGAAGTGACGTCATACGCCTTGCTTCCGGGTCAGGAATAAGATGGGGATGAGAGTGGACATATGTAGCCTACACTGCGGCGCCCACTATTGCTGGGTCCCGGTCCCGTAGATGGGCAAGCAGAGCCTTGGATCCATAGCGGGGGGAACCTTACGTGCATGTGTTGAAGCAATTGGGTGGCAGCACAGCCACCCAAATGCTTCCACCTGACAAATGGGCCCTGCTTCTTGCCTGCAGCAGGGCTAAATGTAGAAAAAAAACCTACCTGCCCAGCGCCCGGAACTGCATGTCCTTGCCGTCGGGCGATACAGATTGTGCATCCCTGCAACAGTGAATGGGCTGACAAAAGCCAAGGTGCCAGGACACAATTTCTAGTTGCCATGGCTACTTGGCACCTGGGTTTTGTTGGGCCCTGCAAGAGGAAGGTAGCAAGCTAAAAGAAAATCCTTGTATTCAGGAACCCCAAACTGAAGACCTTATTCTCGTTATGGAAGATTTATCTGTTAGTCAGCCAGTGCAATCAGTTATATATTGTCATTTCCTGGTGTAATGTTTTATGTTTTATATTCTTCTGTGTTTTACGATGACATTTTTTTTTTTCCTCCACACAGAATTTTGGACCCAGCGAACGTGCAGCAGTTTGATGACTTTAAGAAGTGTTATGGCGAGATCTTGTACCGCTGGGGTCTGCAAGAGAAGAGGGCAGAGGTTCTAAAATTTGTCTCATGCCCTCCAGAGCCACATCGCGGCATTGGTGAGTGTTATGTGGACCACTAGAGGACAACTAACAAATATCCAAAATTGCAGAAGCTGTTATATTTAGAAATCCATTTATAAAGCAGGGGCATAGTTTTACCAGCCCTCAAAATTTCCACTCTCCTGTTCGCATTTGGCTAGTGGAAATTGGTTGAGGGTGAGTAAGGAGCCGGGGCAGACTGGGCTGACACGTCCCTGGCGGATCGCTTCTGGCAGAAGCGGTGCAGCCATCAGATCGGCCTTGAGAGGGGACTCCCTGCCCCCTCAGACCGCTCTTGATATCCTGTAAAAAAGGCTGCGCCACTTCTTCCAGAAGTGATCAGCCAGGAAACTGTCAGGAGGATCTGGTGGTCGGATTGCGCAGAGCTGGAATCTCCTGCTGACACATATTGTATATGAATAGCCGCGCTGTCAAACAAAGTCCTGCCTCCTGGACTGGCATTGGACCAGTGTGCTAGTAGAGTGGCCAGTCCAGGAGGCGGGGCTTTGTTTGACAGCGCGACTATTCATGTACAAGATGCGTCTCAGCGGGAGATCCCCGCTCTGTGTGATCTGGCCACCAGATACTCCCGATTCCTCCCTGCTGCACTTTTGGGCAATGGTAGGCTGCATTGATGGGCAATGGTAGGCTGCATTGATGGGCAATGGTAGGCTGCATTGATGGGCAATGGTAGGCTGCATTGATGGGCAATGGTAGGCTGCATTGATGAGCAATGGTAGGCTGCATTGATGGGCAAAGGTGGGCTGCATTGATGGGCAATAATATCCTGCAGTGATGGGCAATGGTAGGCTGCACTTATGGGCAATGATGGGCTGCAATGATAGGCCGCACTGATGGGCAATGATAGGCCGCACTGATGGGCAATGATAGGCCGCACTGATGGGCAATGATATGCCGCACTGATGGGCAATGATAGGCCGCGCTGATGGGCAACGATAGGCCGCGCTGATGGGCAATGATAGGCCGCACTGATACGCTGTACTTATGGGCAATGATAGGCTGCACTCTTGGGCATTGCAATGATGGGCTGCACCGGTGGCCACTCATGAGGCTGCACTCTTAAGTTGCACTGATGAGGCGGTACTCTTAAAGGGTTGTAAAGTCTCATAGTTTTTCACCCTAATGCATTCTAGGCATTAAGGTAAAAAACGTTCTGTGATGCACCAGAGCCCCTCTAATACTTACCTGACCCCAGAAGAATAGGATCGGGGGCCACTCTGCGCAAAGCCGAGGAGATAAGTATGACATGTTGTTTAAAAAAAAAACAAACCTTTAAAACCACTTTATGCTGCACTGATGGGTAATGATGAGGTGGCACTGATAAGCTGCACTAATGGGCACTGATGAAGGTGGCAGCATTGGTATGCTGCACTGATGAGGATGCATTGATGGGACTGCACTGATGGTCACTGATGAGGTTGCATTCATGGGTGCTGATATGCTTTATGTTAATATTGTTAAAGTTGTTAAATGTATTATACAGAATTTAGTTCCAAAAATAAATATTAACAGTGTAATTTCATAAGATGATTTACGAAGGCGTGTTGAGGGGCGGGACAGGGTAGAGGTTGGGTGGGGTAATGGTGGCGAGTAACTTTTAAGGCCTGGCTAGTGGCTTGAACTTGAAATTTTGAGCCCTGTTTTTACTTTAGCCAAACTTGTGTGTGTTTATGGACACAGTACAAACCAATGGCCACTGCCCCCACCTATAACTGGCCTTCAGGGCCGTTCACCCAGGGGCGACTTGCGCTCCGACTTGTATCTCCCAAAGTCGTCTGACATCTGAAATCCCATTGAAATGAATGAGAGCCATCTTAATGTACACTACTGAACTCGCTCCGACTTCAGAAAAGGTTCCTGTACTATTTCAAGGCGACTTCTATCCGGTTTGTGCCCATAGAATTCAATGGAAGTCGCCTCCAATTTAGATCCCCATCTATATTGAAGCGACTTTACAGGAAAAAGAAAAGAATTTACACAGTTACTCCCCCCGAATTACCCAGGCAACCCCCTCCCTCCCTTCTCTGATTGGCCACAGGCAAAGTCGCCTGGCATGGAGTCGCGTTGTAAGTCGTCCAAAGTTGTGCTGAAGTCGCCTTGACATTGTAAGTTGTCTAGCAAAGTGGCATTGTAAGTCGCCTAGCAAAGTCGCGCCGAAGTCGGATCATCCCTGTGTGAATGCGGGCCCACAGCAAGAAGCACATGGCAGGGCAACACATGTAAAGCAAAACCGAAGAAAATTCCCAGCTCAACTTACCGACTGACCTGCAACCATCCGAATTCTCCTGTCTAACAGTTTGCTTTAAAACCAGGAGCTTAGTGTGCACACATTTGCACATACATGCATAAGCTGCAGAGGCCACTTCAATGTATTATCTGCAGTCTCACATTTTTGAGAACTTCCATAGTAGAAGCACATGCATAGTAATAGAGGGCAGGTGGGCTTGGAGGGAGCAGTGGCCATTTGTACTATTGGAATATTGGCGAGGGGACGCACTGGACACCTTTGCTGCTATTGTGCTGTACGCTGGGTGTCCATTCCTGTAAGAATATTGAGTTTGAATATTTAATTCCATTGTTAAGGACGGTGATTTGTCCTCACAATGCTTCTTTTTTTTTCCATCAGAATTTGGAGTCTATTGCAGCCACTGCCGTAGCGAGGTCCGGGGAACACAGTGTGCCATCTGCAAGGGATTCACCTTCCAGTGCGCCATCTGCCACGTGTCTGTCCGGGGCTCCTCCAACTTCTGCCTCAGCTGTGGTCACGGAGGACACACATCGCACATGCTTGAGTGGTTCAGCACACAGGAAGTCTGCCCGACCGGCTGCGGCTGCCATTGTCTGTTGGAGAGCACTTTCTGATTGGCTTGAGCCACTGCGCAGAGAACCTTTTAAAGACTTCATCTGAATGACCCATTCACTATCGTGCCTCCTGCTGAGGATCCAACTTTAGGAGATTTTTTTTTGGTTGGCACAAACTGGAACCCCTGTATTTGTCTCTGGGTCTGGGTTCACCCTCCCTGTACCGGGTCTGGGTTCACCCTCCCTGTTCCGGGTCTGGGTTCGCGCTCCCTGTTCCGGGTCTGGGTTCGCGCTCCCTGTTCCGGGTCTGGGTTCGCGCTCCCTGTTCCGGGTCTGGGTTCGCGCTCCCTGTTCCGGGTCTGGGTTCGCGCTCCCTGTTCCGGGTCTGGGTCCGCGCTCCCTGTTCCGGGTCTGGGTTCGCGCTCCCTGTTCCGGGTCTGGGTTCGCGCTCCCTGTTCCGGGTCTGGGTTCGCGCTCCCTGTTCCGGGTCTGGGTTTATGCTCCATGTCCTGGGTCTGGGTTTCACGCTCCCTGGGCTGGGTTCATGCTCCCTAGTCCAGAGGACTTGCATCAGATTATCTGACTTCAGGGAAGTTCAGAACTACTTAAGTTTTGAAGGTATTTTAAATCCATGTCAGTTTCACCCAAAGGTATAGAAAATGGTCTGAAAAAGGGGGGCATTGACTTTATTGAATTTGCTAATGTGGGGTGGGGTCTTGTGCAGATGCCAACACCCAGATTCATATATTCTGCTGTATATAGATTTCATTGGCAGCTCAGGTTCCCATCCAATGCTAGAAGCTGCCATCTGGGTGCCAGTTCCAAGACAGACAGGGATGTGATGCTCCGAGGATGCTGCTTGCTGAGGAATTCTTACAAATTTGACAACCACAATATCCAACATTGAGATCCACTGGTATCGTCTGATGTGACAGGTTCCCTTTAAACTTGAATTCCAGCCAAATGACTAAATAAACAAGTTTAAATACAACTATAGGAGCTGTTTTTTTTTCTTCAAAGAATGATTATTTCTGTCCATCCAGTTATGAGATATACACAGCTCTACAACGCAACAGCCCCTGCTGGCAGGGCAGAAGACTGCTGCAATTGGTTTTATCCATCCACTGTGACTGAATAGTGAAAGAAGCAGTAGACTGATGAGCTGTCTCTGAATACTGATTGGCTCCTTGTGCTGCTTCTTCTCCTAGTTCGATCTCTGAACTGCAGAAGCCAGGGGGGAACTGCAGAAGCCAAGTCAAATTTCAAGTTCAGCTTTAAAGCATACCTGTCATAATATGCAAGCCTGAAGATCAACCTATTGCCAGTAAACACCTTCAAGTTTCAGTCAGTACCGGCGGCATTGGTTGTCGCATGCCAATCCTAAAGGCAGCAGCTCCTATACTATGCATTGGCAGGATGTCCAATGTTTTTGGAAATGGGAATGAGGACCGCTTTCAGTAGGTTGCTGTTGCACTGCAGTGCATTGTGGGTTGCAGTGTTTGGTCCTTCCTGCCCCGGGGTAAGAACTGTGGTCACCCAGATTTGGCAAGTCGTGGGTATGCTGCAGCAACAAAATCCAGTGGCTCTGGTACCGTTCAGAAGGTGAAAAGTTGGTCTTGGGGCTCACAAATTGGTGTTCCGTAAGTCCGGTCTTATCCATGTTCTGTTTACAATATTATGATTGCTCTCATTTTGCATTTGGGGCGCAATGTTTGTACAAAGTGCACTGACATTTATGTGTACTTTGTGTCTGTACTACCTGATTTCTCTTATGTTGAAAAACGAATAAAATATCCGTGAAAGAAAAGTTGGTCTTGGGGCTTACAAGGATAGGTGACATTTAGGCCTCATACACACGGGCGTATTAAAAAAAACAAGCTGTAATGTCGGGAACGGCCTCTGGAAAACATTGGCTTTAAAAACGCTTTTTCGTCTGCGTTTTGCATTGGAATTAATGCGCATTATTGAGCGCCAGCGCTACGTCGCGTTTTGTTTGAAAAGACATCCCTCTGCTGTTTTTGGACCTGAAATCGGCCGAGCTAAAAACCCCGGTTAACGTGGTTAAGGCGCGTTAGTGAGCCTTTCGCCGGCTCAGCGTCAAAAACGCTCTAACGCTGCAGCTTCAAAACACGCTTGGCGTGGGTTCTGCTTTCAGCTCCCAAACGCTGATGCTATCTACAGCTCAAAAACGTCAGCATGTGTGTGGGGCCATTGAATAACATGGAAATGCTTTTTTAAGCCGAAAAAAATGCGGCTGTAAAAAGGTCCTTGTGTATGAGGCCTTAAAGTGTAATTTCAGGCTAAACCTTACTATTCTTGAAAACGCCCCCCCCCCCCTCCTAACACCTAGGCTGACTAACCTGCGTAAGAAAGATGTGTGTGCTTACCTCTGGTCATGTGATCTGGTTACCCTGTGTCTGCAGGGGAGAGGACGAAGCGTTGACAACGGAAGGGAGCCTATGAGTAATGTCACCACTCCCAAGCATTCCCAACTGTTCTCAGGCACTCTCTTCTCTCCCCTGCAGCTGCCACGGGGGATCCAAATCACGTGACCGGACCGCAGTGGGCTGAACATTCATCTTTCTTACACAGGTTGGTCAGCATAGGTGTTAGGAGGTGGGAGGAAGATTACATAGGTGACCTTTAAAGTTGAATTACAGGCTAAACCGGGATCAGCCCAGATGCCTGCTAGCACCTGCGTTTAGCCCATCTGCCTAGCCCACCCAAGTGCAGGATCAATGGATCGCTGACACTTACCAAACACATCGCACATATCTGCAGCGTTTTCAGAGATCATGCCCGATCCCTGCGAAATCTGACAGTGATTTTGGTAGCGTTTGAAACAGGCTCTGACAACCAGGTGCGCTTTTTTGCCTGGGAGTCACACTAATGTACCGATAAATTTAGAGTCTAACATGTCCAATCCGAGGTACACTAGTGAAGAGGCCTATGTGTTGCTGAGCATGACGGACGAGAGCGATGGGGAAGCTTCACTGTCAGAATCAGGCTCAGCATTCAAACCCGTAGACAGCAGTGGTACCCTGTCAGATAGCGCTAATGACTGAGTTGTGGTCCCTGCTAAGGTCAGGCGTACCCGATCCCGTTCTGCTGTCACTGAGGTGCAAGAACCGCAGGGATCTCGTATGGGGCAGAGAGCCAGTACTAGTGCCGCTACTCCTGGTGAACTGGCAAACACCAGTGGCCTAGTACATCCTGGTCATAGATAAACTTGGGGGTTGATTTACTAAAACTGGAGTGTGCAAAATCTGGTGCAGCTCTGCATGGTAGCCAATCGGCTTCTAACTTCAGCTTGTTCAATTAGGCTTCGACAAAAAAACCTGGAAGCTCTATGCAGAGCTGCACCAGATTTTGCACTCTCTAGTTTTAGTAAATCAACCCCTTGGTGACGTGCGAGTCCCATAAATGCAGTTCAAGCTTGTGTGGCTAACCCAAGTAATGGCCCACAGCCACAAAGAAGACAAAGACAGGCCCTCAGAGTCCATAGTGCCCTTCCCACTGAATACGCTAACCCTGATTGGCAACCCACCACTAATTCAGCGCCCGTACCAACCCCCCCCCCCCCCCCAATTCCCTGCCCAACCTGGAATTCAGGTGAATACAATTGCTTTTAAGGCCATTAATTTATATTCCTTATTTTTCCCCGAAGATCTCTATACACCCTGTTCCAAATTATTATGCAAATTCTATTTCAGTGTCATAAAGATTAAATATTTTGTTTTTCAGTTTAACTCATGGATGGCATTGTGTCTCAGGGCTCTTTTGATCAGTGAAAACAATCTCGGGCACCTGTGATTATTAGATTGCCAGGTGAGCCCAATTAAAGGAAAAACTACTAAAGGAGGGGGTTCCACATTATTAAGCAGAGCACCATTTTCAAGCAATATGGGGAAGAAAAAGGATCTCTCCGCTGCCAAAAAGAGTGAAATAGTTCAATGCCTTGGACGAGGTATGAAAACATTCGATATTTCACGAAAATGTAAGCGTAATCATCGCACTATTAAGAGATTTGTGGCTGATTCAGAGCACAGACGGGTTCATGCAGATAAAGGCACATTGAGGAAGATTTCTGCCAGATCCATGCATCGGATCAAGAGAGAGCAGCTGCTAAAACACCATTACATAGCAGCACATAGATATTGGAAGCTGCTGGTGCCTCTGGAGTCCCACGGACATCAAGGTGTAGAGTCCTCCAGAGTCTTGCAGCTGTGCATAAACCTTCCATTCGGCCATCACTAACCAATGCTCACAAGCAGAAACGGCTGCATTGGGCAGAAAAATACATGAAGACTAATTTTCAAACAGTCCTATTCACCAATGAGTGCCGTGAAACCCTGGATGGTCCAGATGGATGGTGGAGTAGTGGATGGTTGGTGGACGGCCACCCTGTTCCAACAAGGCTGCAACGTCAGCAAGACGGTGGTGGAGTCATGTTTTGGGCTGGAATCATGGGAAGATAGCTGGTCGGCCCGTTTATGGTCCCCGAAGGTGTAAAGATGACCTGCAAAGTATGTGGAGTTCCTGACTGACCACTTCCTTCCCTGGTACAGAAGGAAGAACTATGCTTTACGTAATAAAATCATCTTCATGCATGACAATGCACCATCTCATGCTGCAAAGAATACCTCTGCATCAATGGCTGCTATGGGGATAAAAGGAGAAAGTCATGGTGTGGCCTCCATCCTCCCCTGACCTCAATCCTATTGAGAACCTTTGGAGTATCCTCAAGCATAAGATCTATGAGGGTGGAAGGCAGTTTACAGCCAAACAGCAGCTCTGGGAGGCGATTCTGACATCTTGCAAACAAATTCAAGCAGAAACTCTCCAAAAACTCACAAGTTCAAGGGATGCAAGACTCGTGAAGCTGCTATCAAATAAGGGCTCCTATGTTAAAATGTAACGTGACCTTTTAAAATGTTTAAAAAGTTAAAATGTTGTTCAAAGTTTGATTGAAATAGCTTTTGATTTCAGTAAATATGCTGCAAACACAACATATGACAAATTTCAGTTTTTTACAACCTATAAAGTGTTTTGAAACTTCCTGTGTGTAATAATTTGGAACGGTGCATTGTAAGTTTTTGTATTTTGAAAAAAATACTGTGATCATTAGGAGGTTTGAATAAAATTTGAATTGTACTCTTAATAGTTGATAACATGAGAATTATGCTGACTGTTGTTTACATCAATTATTTAGGTAAATGAGAAAATACAATTTGCATAATAATTTGGAACAGGGTGTAGATAGATCTATTGTGGACCAAGGCAATGTATATGCCAATCAATTCATCACCGCTAATTCCCATTTGTCACTTGCTTCCAAGTCCTAGTGTTGCATGTATTCACACAGTGGCACTCGGCCTCGGCTCCTGGGTCTCTGGACTTGATTGAAAGTAGCAGGAGCCAATGGCTCCCCAGCTATCAATCCAGCCAATGAGGACCAGAGCAGCTCGGGCCCCGCCCTGGGTTCCTTTTGGGCTCAGGTAAGTAAAGGGGGGGCTGCAGCAGGTGAAAATGTTTTTCACCTTAACGCATAGACCTTAAGGGTTTACAACCCCTTTAAATTCCAGGAAGAGATCGTCACAGCCCTTCTGTTTCCAGATGGATCTGCACCCCATGTTCCCAATCCAAATGCAGTGAGCCGGCTGCATGGATGGCATTTTTCACATGCCATCCCTGGTACCCCTACCAACTGTGCCCCCCCAAAAAAGATGTCATGTCTGTCGACAACGTGGATACAGGTGTGACACCCGATATTATTGTCCCTCCTCTCCTGACCAGTCTGGTCTCTGCATCGGTGACTGTTTTAAGCGCTACCATACACTAGTTGAGTATTAGCGTAGGGAACAGCACTTCACAGGAATAGGACACACTATCAGTGTCTCCAAAGATGTCACCGCATTTTTAGAGACCCCAACCTTTACTGTTATTAAAAAAAAAATAAAAATGTACCCAAAAAATAAAATAAATAAAAGCCAAAAACAGTTGTAGGTTTCTTGTATTTCTATCTTTATTTTCTCTCTATTCTCTTTCTGTTGCTCTCTCTATTGTTACTGTTTTTTATGCATACCTGTAGTGTTTTGTTACTGTTTTTTTTTTTTTTTAATCATGTTTTCTTTGCAGGTATGCTATGTTTTCCTGTAATGTTTTCTTAGGAGGAATGTCATTTTTTTGATACTGTGTTTTATTAATCGTTTTTGCTTTTCATGTATGCCATTCAGCTGCAGCACTGATTTATTTATGGTGACCCCTGACCATCTCCCCTTTGAGACAGAGAAAGAAACCGGGGACAGAGATTACCCAGTCCCTTTCTCTGCAGTCTCGGCATCGAAAATGAATGAACAGGAGACAGAGGCTCCTGTTCATTCATAAACTGAAGTAGGAGCAATGCTCACTGTGTCCAATTGAGAAAAGGAAGGAGCTGGTAAATTACAAATTTACCGGCCCTTTCCTCCACTCTCCATCCTGACATAGCCCCAGCCAGGGCTGGTACAAGGAAGGGGCGGGTGCCCTGGGCGGAACAATTTGTTGGAGGAAAGGGGTGCAGGTGAAGTGCTGGCAGTGTGCTTCACTCGCGGCCGGAGGCGGGGTGGGAGGATATACAAGGAGATCCTTCTCTGGTCCCCTGTCCTCCTTCTCCGCCCCTCTCCCCGTTCTTCAGCTCCATGTCTTCCTCCTCTGCACCCCTCCGTTCTCTGGCTCTATGTCCTCGTTTTCCGGCTCCATGTAATCCTCCTCCTCTGCCTCTCTCCGTTCTCAGACTTCATGTCGTCATCCTCCTCTGCCTCCCCTCCGTTCTCCCCTGGCTCTATGTCCTCCTCCTCTGCCCCCTCCGTTCTCCTCTGGCTCTATGTCCTCCTTCTCTGCCCCCCTCCATTGTC
This sequence comes from Glandirana rugosa, assembly GCA_018402905.1. Taxonomy (NCBI): domain Eukaryota; kingdom Metazoa; phylum Chordata; class Amphibia; order Anura; family Ranidae; genus Glandirana; species Glandirana rugosa. Next base: position 2,668,356 of record BLSH010129786.1, on the reverse strand, counting down.
TTCCGACTCCATGTCGTCCTTCTCCTCTGCCCCCCCCCCTTCGTTCTCCTCAGGCTCCATGTCGTCCTCCTCTGCCCCACTTCGTTCTCCTCAGGCTCCATGTTGTCCTCCTCTGCCCCCCTCTGTTCTCCTCAGGCTCCATGTCCTCCGCCTCCCCTCCGTTCTCCCCTGGCTCTATGTACTCCTCCTCCGCCCCCCTCCATTCTCCCCTGGCTCTATGTCCTCCATCTCTGCCCACCCTCCATTGTCTTCTGGGTCCATGTCTTCCTCTGTTCTCTTCCGGCACTATGTCCTCCTCCACCGTTCTCTGGCTCCATTCCCTCCGCCCCCCTCCATTCACCTCTGGCTCCATGTCCTCCTTCTCTACTCCTCTTCATTGTCCTCCGGCTCCCTGTACCTCGGCCTCCTGTTACTTCTCCTCATCTCTTCCTCCTGTACCTCGGTCT
>BLSH010129786.1:2640449-2651854 GCA_018402905.1 Glandirana rugosa | reverse complement strand
GACGTGCACCCGACGGTCGTACATACAACTTGCGGCCGGCCGAACATGATGACGCGAACGAGCGTATAAAGAGGAAGTGCTGGTATCGTAGCGTCACCCTTTGGGCTCCTTAATCTAATTTCGTGTTAGTTGAAGTGGACTTGGCGCATGCGTGTTTAGCACAATACAACTTGTTGTACCCAACTGCTCTACACACGATACAATGGTCGTATGCGAGCTTGTTCGTACGACCAAGTTTTGTAGTCTGCACATACAACTCCCATGCACGACCGTCGTATGTTCGACTGTTGAAAGCGCGCCCACAAACAATTGATTCCGCACGCAGCGGTCGTGAGTACGACGTGTTGAATGCGATCGTCGTCCCGCGTGTACGAGGCATTAGTCCGTAGGGTTCAATATTGAGTTGGCCCACCCTTTGCAGCTATAACAGCTTCAACTCTTCTGGGAAGGCTGTCCACAAGGTTTAGGAGTGTCTATGGGAATGTTTGACCATTCTTCCAGAAGAGCATTTGTGAGGTCAGGCGCTGATGTTGGACGAGAAGGCCTGGCTCACAGTCTCCACTCTAATTCATCCCAAAGGTGTTCTATTGGGTTGAGTTGAGGTCAGTCAAGTTCCTCCACCCCAAACTCGCTCATCCATGCCTTTATGGACCTTGCTTTGTGCACTGCTCCAAATCATTTGGTGGAGGGGGGATTATGGTGTGGGGTTGTTTTTCAGGGGTTGGGCTTTGTCCCTTAGTTCCAGTGATGGGGACTCTTAAGGCGTCAGCGTACCAAGACATTTTGGACAATTTCATGCTCCCAACTTTGTGCGAATAGTTTGGGGATGGCCCCTTTTTGTTCCAACATGGCCAATCCTCCCCTGGACTTTAGAGAAGACCCAAATCCAGAGTGAAAGGTGACTCAAAGATAAGTGTAGTTTCCTACAGAGTAAGAAAAAAATAAATAAAAGGCGCCAGTGTGCATGACAGTGCCTAGGCCCTGAGGCCTGGTAGCAAAAATTGTCCCCATCTTAGCCAAAATGTTTCATACAGTGGGGTCCCAAAACCATAGCGTTTCTCCAGCATCACTGCCAGAGGGAACTTGACCCTGCTGGTGCTCTGCCAGACATGGTAAGAGTTCAAATCAGGAGGCATGGGGCCCCTCTGAACCATCCACACTAGGAAAGTACTACTGACCCCCACCTTACCTAGTGGCCCTTCAGATTTCTTACCATGAGGAAGGTTCCTCAGGACCCACATCATACCAGCAGGATTACTATATAGCCAGCACCCCTGATGGGCACTAATAGAAACAGATTCTAAACTTGCTCTTAGCCAAAAGGTCTACATTTCCTTATAAGAGGTGATAAGCTTTCCATGCTCCGCTGGTTGAAGGATCCCCCGTGTGCTCGGTCCCTCACTGGGTGATGTGTGTCTTGTGATGTAGGGGGGCAGAAGATTAGAACCACAGCTCTGGCATCAGTACCTTCAATCTGGAACTGTCCCCCGGAAAGGTGCAGTGCCTCCACAGGATGGTTGCGGTCGCAGGGGCTATATGACGCCCAGTGTTACTCAACTGCAGGGTGTCATGGCCCTGCCCCTTGAGCTCAGCACCCTGTAATAACCTTGTACTGTAATGGACCACAGCGCACATTTGTGCTGCTCTCTTCATCATCCAGGACCAGCAGCTACCAGGAGAAGGCCAATGAATTGGATTTTGAAGCCCAATTCTGAGCAAGTAAAAAAATTGATCCCATGCAGTGGGACTATGTAATGTGCAAACCGCAAGGGTTAATTGCTCGCTTTGTCTAGAGGAGGGGAGGAACTGTTTTAATTGCCTGATTCTCCTCTCTCCCCAACCAGTGGTGGACTTTCCTTTGGCATCCTCATGTCCTGTGCAGGGCTATGGACCCAGTTTTGTTCTTGATGATTTCAGGACCCTAGACTGGGACGGTGCAGGGGAGGGGTGGTGAGAAGGAGTGGAGGATTAGGTAAGTAAATCTCCTTTAATTGTTGTCATAGACATAAACAATCAATTAAACTATTTGAATAGAGGAGTAGTGGTAATATGTCGGGGATGCTGGAATCCATGGGAAATTTTCTGGAAAATGACCATTAAAGGTGAACTACCCTTTAATACATTTTCATTGTGACTTTTCCAGACAGCCAATGGCGGGCCGCCCCCCTAATCCATGCGTCCGGCCCCCTAATCCACACGTGGGGCGCCAGACAAACGCATTCCGATATTTTTTTTTTTAAGCACATAATTAGACCCAAAGGCTCTAATAGGCTTCAAAAAAGGATGGGCTGGGGGCGCAGCACCCCAAGCACACCAACTTGTGCGACAATAGCGAATGAATATTCACTATTGTCTTCCTGATTCGCCTCTCGGCCAATCAGGAATTGGGTCCTGAGGCCCGTCACCCAATTGGCCGAGCGGGGAGGCGATCCTATTGGCTGCCGAGGAGGAGGGAGGAGACACAGGGGAAGCCGCGCCTCCGTGAAGCCGAGGAAGGAGGAGACGGCGCCTGGAGGAAGCCCACAACCTGGATGGAGTAAGTGCGGGGACCGATCGACCGACCCGGGGGGGTGGATTGTCACCCCTCCCATCCCAAAATATACCATTAGCCGCCACTGCAGACAGACATTTGATCATTTACTGAACACCATCATCAGAAGCCTTTGGTGTTCTCATACTTTATACAATACAGGATATCACTCTTGAAAAAAATCCCATATAAAACACGTTTATTGGTTGCTAAAAAAAGATCGCACATCCCACCCATCCATCGTTTAAAAATTTTGGTAGTTTGAAAATAAATGTTAAAAATGCCGTAAGCACAAGCAGAGCGGTCCTTGTACTTTTCTGTACTGATAAGTGGCACTTCAATCCCCCCGGTCCGCAGTGCATGCTGGGAAAGAAAGATGTCCTCTGCTGGTGGGTAATACTTTCCTGGACTCTCCAATGTCCAGAAGTCTCTTATTTTCTTTTCTAGGGACGATTGAGGTCTCCTATAGAAACGGGGGGAAGGGCGGGGGGTGCCATATATTATGGTTGCCACCAGCACGTGGTTATCGGCCGTCTTATATACTGAAATCCACTCAATGATCCATTAAAGGGGAGGTTCCAGACCTTTATGAATGAGCACCAGTGGCATCTTCCACGGTTCCAGCTCCATGAGCTCTTTGTAGCACCGAATCAATGGGAGGTTGCATTATATTGAATCACGTGACAAGAGGATGCAAACCTGCCCAGAAGCATTGTGAAAAGCCTCCTGAACTTGGCTGAAATGGAATGTCTAATACTCAGAATAAAGTGGGATGAACCTTCCGATGTTTTTAGCACAGGAAACTTGGTGCGAGTTACCAATGTCATGGTATCTGCAGTCACTGAGGATCTCAGGTGGCTTGCTTATGGTGGTCGTGGACGCAGAGCCAACAGCGGCTTTTGAAGGTTTTGGATTGGCAGGCACCAGAGGTATCTGTCACTGTGGGCACACTGGAACAAAGAAAGCATGGTGTCATTATTATAGCCTATAGGAAGTCTGCATTTTTATAGTGTTAAACCTTAAAGGGTGAATATAATAGGTTTGTACCCAGCTAAGTTATCTCTTTAAACCGGTGCAAGTACAGGCTTTACAATCTGTGGCACTACTATCCTACATTCCCTATTACCTCAAAGGGATGGTGGAGAGTTTTGAAATGGGAAGTTTGTAATGGGAGCGTCTACAGATGGGACCACTAATGACATTCAAATGTTGTAGATCAGTGGTCTCCAAACTCTTTGCCTTTATCCAGCCCTTGGGACACTATCCCTCCCGCTGACATTAACAAAGGGGCATAATTTCTCCTACTGACACCAATGACAACACACTATTCCTCTCATCTACATTCCTCTCACTGATACCAATGATGGGGCACTATTCCTCCCACTGACACCAATGATGGGACACTATCCTTTCTACTGACCCCAATGATGGAGCACCATTCCTCCCACTGACATGAACGATTGGGCACTATTCCTCCCACTGATACCAACATTGGAGCAGTATTCTTTCCACTGACACCAATGATGGGGCACTATGCCTCCCACTGGCACCAATGATGGGGCACTATTCTTCACATTGACACTAATGATGGGGCAATATTCTCCCCACTGACACCAACATTGGGGCAGTATTCCTCCCACTGACACCAATGATGGGGCATTATTCCTCCCACTGACACCAATGATGGGGCACAATTCTTCCCACTGACACCAATGATGGGGCACTATTCCTCACACTGACAGTAATGATGGGGCACAATTCCTCCCACTGACACCAGTGATGGGGCACTATTCCTTCCATTGACACCAATGATGGGGCACTATTCCTCCCACTGACACTAATGATGGGGCACTATTCTCCCCACTGACACAAACATTGGGGCACAATTCCTCCCACTGACACCAATGATGGGGCACTATTCCTCCCACTGACACCAACGATGGGGCACTATTCCTCCCACTGACACCAGCGATAGGTCACTATTCCTCTCACTGACACCAGCCATGGGACACTATTTCTCTAATAAAAATAGAGCATTGTTCACTCCCACTGACGCCAGGACATTTTCTACTTCCAATGGGCACAGTCCGGCCCCTCTAAACTCTAAAAGACAGTAAACTGGCTCTCTGTTTAGAATGTTTGGAGACGTCCGTTGTAGATACTCCAAATCCAAATGCTCTATATGGACAGTTGACTTTCACGCCTAGGTTGGTTTACTTGTCATCCCAATCCAAAACTATAAGCATTCATGTGGACTTACCCTCTCCTTCACTTTGCTCTTTAAGCTCTGACAACCTTAATTCTTTTAGGAAAGACTTGCTCCAAGATTTGGGAGATAACCTCCACCCTTTTATGAAGGTTTTCTCCAAGATTTTGGAGTGTGTCTTTAGGAATTTGTGCCAATGTAGCCAAGAGAACATTTGTGGGGTCAGGTAGTGAAGTTCGAGAAGAAGACCTGGCTCACCATTGGCAATCCAAGTCATCCCAAATGTGTTCAGTCGGGTTGAAGTCAAGACTCTGTGCAGGTCCTGTGAGGTCCTCCACACCAAACCCAACAAACCATGTCTCTTTGGAGCTGACTTTGTTCATGGTCATGGTGGAATTGAAAATGGTCTTCACCAATCCTTCCCTGCAAGGCTCGTAGTGCACAATAGTCCAAAACATCTTTGCATGCTGTAGCATTAACAATACCCTTGGCTGGAAACTCCTAAGGTCAACAATTCCGAGAGATGTCCACATATTTCGATAGTCAGGTGACAACAAACGTTCACCAATACAACTTATATCCTAAGTGTCCCACTTTGGGGACCAAATTCCCCAGTCCCCTTTTTACAACACAATGTCCTAATGGCAACATTTGTATATTTTGTTGTCTGAGTTTTTCTGCTCAGAAAGCTGGGAGTTATAAAAATATCACCCCCCACCCCCCTAGAATAGAATATCGCATGACATCTTACCTTGCACTTCTAACTTGAGGTTCCTCCACCGGGCTCTGGTAGGGAAGCTGCCTTAGGTTCCGGATGAGCTTGGTGAGCTGCAGCAGGGTCAGCTCAGAAGTTGGCCGTGCTCGGCGCCTGCGGCTGTGACGTAAACATGGAGGCGTGCCCAGAAATGAAGAGAAGCTCCTTCTATTCGTCCCCATGAGCTGCATTGCTGGTTTATTGCCATAGCAGGAGGCATACTGGGGAAAAAAGATAAGAAAGGTTTAATAATTTTTATATGTAATAAATTATTCTATAAAATTCTTCTTATGTCTTTGGCTCGCATTTTCTCTGTTGCAGAAAACATTTCTCCCTCCTACCCTACAATATACTGTATACAGGACTTTTTTTTCTCAAAGGATAGGTGCAGGAACTCCCCCTTTCCAAGTCACCCCTTGCAGGGACGGCTCTACCACTAGGCGGAGTAGGCGGCCGCCTAGGGCGCACTGACGCCCAGGGCGCCAAGCCCTGGTCCATATACTACCCCAGCCTGACCATATACTACCCCAGCCTGTCCATATACTATACTACCCCAGCCTGTCCATATACTGCCCTAGCCTGTCCATATACCTGCGGAGTGGGAGGAATAGTGCCCATCATTGGTATCAGTGGGAGGAATAGTGCCCCATCATTGGTATCAGTGGGAGGAATAGTGCCCCATCATTGATGTCAGTGGAAGGAATAGTGCCCCATCATTGATGTCAGTGGAAGGAATAGTGCCCCATCATTGGTGTCAGTGGGAGGAATAGTGCCCATCATTGGTATCAGTGGAAGGAATAGTGCTTCATCATTGATGTCAGTGGGAGGAATAGTGTCCCATCATTGGTGTCAGTGGGAGGAATAGTGCCTATCATTGGTATCAGTGGGAGGAATAGTGCCCATCATTGGTATCAGTGGGAGTAATAGTGCCCCATCATTGGTGTCAGTGGGAGGAATAGTGCCCCATCATTGGTATCAGTGGAAGGAATAGTGCCCCATCATTGGTGTCAATGGGAGGAAATGTGCCCTATCATTGGTGTCAGTGGGAGGGCATTATGCCTCATTGTTGGTATCAGTGGATGAAGTAGTGCCCCAAGGGCCAGATAAAAGCAAGCAAGGGGCCGCATCTGGCCCCCGGGCTGCAGTGTGGAGACCACTGAACTAAGGAATAGGAATTTTTTTTAAAAAATGGGAAAAAAGAAGAAATCCATACTATTTATACTATTATATTATATACATACTATTTATATGTGGGCTTTTCACCCCCAACCAACTATTCTCCACTCTGCAATACAATGACCCCCCTCCATTCCGAAAAAAAAAACTACACATTAATTCAAAAATCAATCCTGATTGGTTACTATAAGTTAGGCTGGATACAGAAATAAATATTTTTTATCTCATAAAGTAGAGATAAAATTTTGGGATTGATGATGAAAAAAGAAAATCATGAAAGAGCAAAAACTGTTATTTGAAGGACCTTCCTTAAAATCATTTGTTGTTTCAATTTCTTTTGCAGATGGAAAACCGGTTCACCCATTATCTCCGATCGTCTTTTGTTGTTTTTTTGCACCGAAAACGAACGGAATATCATGAAAGTTGGTTACATCTTCGTCGCATTGGGAACAGTAATAGTCCCATCCATGACCAGGCTTACTGCACTCTGCTTCTACAACTTCCATGCCACCCATGCCACCCATGCCTGGACCCATCGCTCCCGGACAGGTGGAGGACAGATGCCGTCCCTCTATATACTACAAGATAAAGTGCGTACTCACAGAAAGGAAAGTAGCCATTTCCCAGAATCAGGAGAACGCAGCCAACAGTCCGCACCTCTACTCCGCGTCAGTCCCTATGCCACCCGTCCCCTCTGCCTTTATAGTGCACCCCCCCCTCCCCAAACGACTGCCCCTCGGAGTGTCGGGTATCCCTGTGATCTCACCCGGTCTCAGGTTCTATGTGGTGTCACTCATGTTACAACACTCATACAGATTACTGAATGAATCCTATGAATTAAACACCGAGGAGTGTTTCCCGACCACACCTCACATCTGTCAACATCCCACTCACTTCTCCCCGCACGGCACCATCGCTTCAATGACACCCAATGCCAAAGACAACTTAACACCCAAAAGCACATCCGGCACGTTTTGGGAATTCCCTGATTTACACCCAGCTGGCTCTATGATGAGGAAATGTACAGTGATTTTAGAACATGTTGTATCTCACAAAAGTAAGTACACCCCTCACGTTTCTGTAAATATTTTATTCTATCTTTTCATGTGACAACACTGAAGAAATGACACTTTGCTACAATGTAAAGTAGTGAGTGTACAGCTTGTATAACAGTGTAAATTTACTGTCCCCTCAAAATAACTCAACACACAGCCATTAATGTCTAAACTGCTGGCAACAAAAGTGAGGACACCCCTAAGTGAAAATGTCCAAATTGGGTCCAATTAGCCATTTTTCCTCCCCGATGTCATGTGACTCGTTAGTGTTACAAGGTCTCAGATATGAATGGGGAGCGGGTGTGTTAAATTTGGTGTTATCGCTCTCACTCTCTCATACTGGTCACTGGAGGTTCGACATGGCACCTCATGGCAAAGAACTCTCTGAGGATCTGAAAAAAAGAATTGTTGCTCTACATAAAGATGGCCAAGGCTATAAGAAGATTGCCAAGACCCTGAAACTGCGCTGCAGCACGGTGGCCAAGACCATACAGCAGTTTAACAGGACAGGTTCCACTCAGAACAGCGCCTCACCATGGTCGACCAAAGAAGCTGAGTGCAGTGCTCAGCGTCATATCCAGAGGTTGTCTTTGGGAAATAGAGGTATGAGTGCTGCCAGCATTGCTGCAGAGGTTGAAGGGGTGGGGGGTCAACCTGTCAGTGCTCAGACCATACACCGCACACTGCATCAAATTGGTCTGCATGGCTGTCGTCCCAGAAGGAAACCTCTTCTAAAGATGATGCACAAGAAAGCCTGCAAACAGTTTGCTGAAGACAAGCAGACTAAGGACATGGATTACTGGAACCATGTCCTGTGGTCTGATGAGACCAAGATAAACTTATTTGGTTCAGATGGTGTCAAGCGTGTGTGGCGGCAACCAGGTGAGGAGTACAAAGACAAGTGTGTCTTGTCTACAGTCAAGCATGGTGGTGGGAGTGTCATGGTCTGGGGCTGCATGAGTGCTGCCGGCATTGGGGAGCTACAGTTCATTGAGGGAACCATGAATGCCAACATGTACTGTGACATACTGAAGCAGAGCATGATCCCCTCCCTTCAGAGACTGAGCCACAGGGCAGTATTCCAACATGATAACGACCCCAAACACCTCCAAGACGACCACTGCCTTGCTAAAGAAGCTGAGGGTAAAGGTGATGGACTGGCCAAGCATGTCTCCAGACCTAAACCCTATTGAGCATCTGTGGGACCTCCTCAAATTGAAGGTGGAGGAGCGCAAGGTCTCTAACATCCACCAGCTCTGTGATGTCGTCATGGAGGAGGGGAAGAGGACTCCAGTGCCAACCTGTGAAGCTCTGGTGAACTCCATGCCCAAGAGGGTTAAGGCAGTGCTGGAAAATAATGGTGGCCACACAAAATATTGACACTTTGGGCCCAATTTGGACATTTTCACTTATGGGTGTACTCACTTTTGTTGCCAGCGGTTTAGACATTAATGGCTGTGTGTTGAGTTATTTTGAGGGGACAGCAAATTTACACTGTTATACAAGCTGTACACTCACTACTTTACATTGTAGCAAAGTGTCATTTCTTCAGTGTTGTCACATGAAAAGATAAAATAAAATATTTACTAAAATGTGAGGGGTGTACTTACTTTTGGGGGATACTGTGTATACACTCACTGGCCACTTTATTAGGTACACCTGTTCAGTTGCTTGATAACACAATTTAGGTATCTATATGTGGTGAAGACGACTTGCTGAAGTTCAAACCGAGCATCAGAATGGGGAAGAAAGGGGATTTAAGTGACTTTGAATGTGGCGTGGTTGTTGGTGCCAGACGGGCTGGTCTGAGTATTTCTGGGATTTTCACACACAACCATCTCTCGGATTTACAGGGAATGGTGGGAAAAAGAGAAAATTTCCAGTGAGCGGCAGTTGTGTGGAGGAAAATGCCTTGTTGATGTCAGAGGGGAGTGGGCAGACTGGTTCCAGATGATAGAAAGGGAACAGTAACTCAAATAACCACTCGTTACGTCCAAGTTATGCAGAATACCATCTCTGAACGCACAACACATCCAACTTTGAAGCAGATGGGCTACAGCAGCAGAAGACCACACCGGGTGCCACTCCTGTCAGCTAAGAACAGGAAACTGAGGCTACAATTGGCACAGGGTCACCAAAATTGGACAATAGAAGATTGGAAAAAGGTTGCCTGGTCTGATAAGCCTGGATTTCAGATGGTGGGGTCAGAATTTGGCGCATGGATCCATCCTGCCTTGTATCACTGGTTCAGGTTGGTGGTGGGGGTGTAATGGTGTGGGGGATGGGCACACTTTGGGCCCCTTAGTACCAATTGAGCATGGTTTATACACCACGGCCTACCTGAGTATTGTTGCTGACTATGCCCATCCCTTTATGACTGCAGTGTCCCCATCTTCTGATGGCTCCTTCCAGCAGGATAATGCACCATGTCACAAAGCTCCAATCATCTCACCACTGGACAATGAGGTCCCTGCACTCCAATGCCCTCCACACTCCCCACATCTCATCCAATAGAGACCCTTTGGGATGTGGTGGAACGGGAGATTGGCATCGTGGATGTGCAGCCGACAAATCTGCAGCAACTGTGTGACGCTATCATTGTCACTATGGAGGGAAATCTCTGACGTTTCCAACTCCTTGTTGTATCTTTGCCATGAAGAATGAAGGCCAAAGGGGGTCCAACCCGGTACTAGCAAGGAGGACCTCATAAAGTGGCGGTGAGGGTATATTCTGTTCTGTACCATCTGCCCTTGTGTGCCTAATTCCTGGATAATAGCAAATTTGGAGCATCTGGATCAGTTTTTCTCAACTTTTTACTCCAGAGGAACCTCTAAAATAATTGTTAGATCCTGGGGAACCCTTCCTAAATCCAGTAGTTCAATAGGAAGACTTTCCCTTACGTTGGGGGTCAGTAGGAAGAATGGCGCACTTAGGGCTGCTTCACACTCGCTTCAAAATGCCACATTGGACACTTTTTTTTAAAGCTCTCTGAATGCCAATCAAAGTTCCTGTCACTAAATAAAATGGTCACCTTACAGTCCCGGTCATGCGCTGTGTTTGCTTCGTTTCAGAAATGATCCTCCATGTCCCTTTCTTGGTCCTTCAAAGTGTCTCCAAAGCCTCCATAGAAGTCTATGACAACCCTCGCTAACAGCACCGGCAGCTTTTATTCAGCTTTAGCTTCGCTTTGTATTGGAGGTATTGCAGGTATGAGATATCCCAGGATGCACTGGGAAACCAACAAACGAACCGGAAGGATGTCATCAGCAGTCACATCTGGTCCATGTGTATGCATTCTGGGAGTGTCTGGTGCAGACGTCACATCTGGTGTGCAGCGTGGAGCAGCAGGAAGGTGAGCGGGGTCTGGACCGGAGCGGAGCAACTAGCAGTCGGCACACGTGGTGTGCAACTATAGCGGTGGATGAGAGGGGACTGGAGAGAGAGGACTGAGTGGCAGAGGATCAGCAGAGCTGGGGGACCAGAGCAGGAGAATGTAGCAGATGTCACACGTGGTGTGCAGCATGGGAGCAATATAGCAGGAGGTAAGCGAGGACCGCTGAGAGAAAAGGATCAGCAAACCAGAAGATCAGCAGAGCTGGGGGTTACTACTGAGTGGCTGATTAGCAGAGCTGGGGGTTACTACTGAGAGGGGGATCAGCAGAGCTGGGGATTACTACTGGGGGG
>BLSH010129786.1:2594868-2610822 GCA_018402905.1 Glandirana rugosa | reverse complement strand
AGGATCCCCCAACACTAGGACCAGCCCCCGCTTATCACCCCAATATCACTAGGGCCAGCCCTCATTCAGCACCCAAACATCACTGGGATAAGCCCTGCTCAGCACCCTGACATCACCAGGACCAGCCCCCGCTCAGCACCCTGACATCACCAGGACCAGCCCCCGCTCGGCACCCTGACATCACCAGCAGAGGGATGATGGGAGTGATTGTACAGAGATCAGTGGCAGTGCTGGAGTTGTTCTGCGTAGCTGGGACTGGTGGGGTGTCACTGGTTTTTAGGAATGTGGAGTTTCAGGTTATTCACTGGGATATGGGTGAAGGCAAACTGTCACTCCCGACCCTGACAGATCCGGTCCTACAAGTCTCGTCCCCGTATCAGCATTCCTCAGCACAGGGGCTGTCAATCAAATCCACTGAGGAGGGAGGCAATATAAAAAAAACACTGAAAATTTTTGGAAAAAAAAAACAAAACCATATTTTTTACTTTGTGCTATAAAACGTATCCAATAAAAAATAAAAATATTCAAATTTGTTCATAAACTTAGGCTACATGTCTTTGGTAAAAAAAAAAAAAAAGAAATGCCAGTAAGTGTATATTGATTGATTGATTGATTTGTGTGAAAATTATACAGTCTGCAAACAATGGGATAGATATACTGGAAGTTTTTAATTTTTTATTTTTTTACTACTAATAGCAGCGATCAGCGACTTATAATGGCACTGCTATGGGCAATCTGACAGTAACTGACGCTGGGGGGTAACTGCCACTGACATCACCAGTGACACTAATACAGGGATCAGTGATAATACTATATACTGTCACTGTACCAATGACAATGGCTGGGAAGGGGTTAACATCTAGGGCAGTCTTTTTCAACCAGAGTGCCCAGGCACCCTGGGGTGCCTTGAGGTTTCTTCAGGGGCGCCTTGGCAAAATACCTACAAATTGCCCATACATTGTATGCCAGCCGGCGGGGAGATGAAGCCTTTTAGTTACACTAAGTCACAGGTTTTCATTGTGCTCCATTACAACTTTCTAGCTGCCGACCAATGGCGTCGTCAGTTGATAAGGAGGATGTCAGTCGCCTGCATAACATCCTTGTTTGACCCTCCCCCGCTTCCATCCATCAGCGTTGGGGTTGCATAGAGTTATGGAGAAAAACTGAGGGAGAAGGGAAACATTGGCATACTAGTCAGTACCAGTTTGCAAAAGTGTATTTGCTTTGGAAGAATAAATTTGCCTCTAATGTTGGACTTGTGGATGTTGCTGCATTATGTAAAACTATTAGAATGGGGCGCCATGGGGGTATCAGTAGTTTTTAACCGTTTCAATACCGGGCACTGTCACCCACTTCCTGCCCAGGCCAATTTTTCAGCTTTCAGCACTGTCATACTTTGAATGACAATTGTGCGGTCATCGAACGTTGTACCCAAACAAAATTTTTATCATTTCCCCCCACAAATAGAGCTTTTTTTTGGTGGCATTTGATCACCTCTGCGGTATTTATTTTTTTGCGCTATAAACAAAAAGAGAGCGACAATTTTGAAAAAAAAAAGTTTTTCTTTTCTGTCACAAAACTTTGTGAATAAGTGTGTTTTGACATTCACTGATTGGCATTGATGAGACGGCACTGATGAGGTGGCACTTATATGCAGCACAGGCGGGCAATGATAGGTGGCACTGGTGGGCACGGATAGGCGGCACTGGCAGGCATTACAGATGGGCACTGATAGCACTGTTAGGGACATACTGGCAGGCATAATAGATGGGCACAGTACCATTCCTATATTACACTTTATGGTCCCTTACCTGGGTGGGCTCCCTGGTGGTCCCTGGGTGAGCTCCCTGGTGGTCCCTTCGTGGGCTCCCTGGTGGTCCCTTTGTGGGCTCCCTGGTGGTCCCTGGGTGGGCTCCCTGGTGGTCCCTGGGTGGGCTCTGTGGTGGTCCCTGGGTGGGCTCCGTGGTGGTCCCTGGGTGGGCTCCGCCTTGGTGGGCTCCGTGGTGGTCCTTGGGTGGGCTCCGTCATGGTGGTCCCTGGGTGAGCTCCCTGATGGTCCCTGGGTGGCGATCCTGGGGGGCTGCACAGTTAAACAATCAGCGCAGACCCCCCCCCAGTCAGAAGAGCCGCTGACGGCTCTCCTTTACTTGCGTCTGCATCTTCCTGTTTACATTGTGGCCAGCTGTGATTGGTCACGGCTGATCACGTGGCACAGAGCTTCCGATGGAGGCTCTTTTACCAAGATCAGTAATGCGGTGGGTCAGACTGACACACTGCACCACCGATCGCCACGCTGTACGCCCCCAAGGGCGCGCAATCGCGGGTTATCCTGGCGGACATCATATGACGTCCAGTCAGGATAACTCAACCACCGCCCAGCCGTCATTTGTCTGTAGGCCGGGCGGGAACCGGTTAAAGGTTGCCTTGGCTGAAAAAACACTGGTCAAGGGGTGATCAAGGGGGTGAAATGTGTGCCTAACAATGGGTAACGTGAGCTGATTTTTACCAAGAGATCTCTCTGTCACCCCCTGCTTTGCTTTGCAGGGATAGGAAACTGACAGATGGCTCCCTCTGTATAGAGCTCTGTGTTGATTGCCAACACAGAACTCTGGGCTGTGATTTGACGCAGCCGATCAGCAGGTCCCGGCCGTGACTCATTGGTCGTTACCTAAGAAAGTACAAAGAAAGGTGGTACTGTGCTATGGACTGATAATAAGGTGAACAAATACTGCTAAAGATGCTGCCCCCCCATCAAAAAACATCGGCACCAGTAGATGTTTCTAAATAAATAAATGGACAAACAGAATGGGTATGGGGCTGCTAGTAAAGTGCAGGATTGTGAATGCGCAAAAATGCAATAAATGTAATGGAGAGATAAATGTGCAAGAATGTGGTGGGGGTGACACAAGTGATGTGCAAAAAAAATGCAATAAAATCAACCCCCCAAAAAAATGTTAAGTCCCTCAGTAAAATACCAACGCATAACCTGTGCTAATAAGCAACATAAAGTGATTGCACCAATCAGTGCAAATAATCAATATAACCACTTAAGGACCAAGCCTCTTTTTGAGATTCGGTGTTTACAAGTTTAAAATCAGTTTTTTTTTTTTCCGCTATAAAATTACTTAGAACCCCCAAACATTATATATATTTTTTCTAACGCCCTAGAAAATAATATGGCGGTCGTTGCAATACTTTATGTCACACCGTATTTGCGCAGCGGTCTTACAAGTGCGTTTTAAAAAAAAAAAAAACATTCACTGTTGTTGAGTTAAAAAATAAGACAGCAGTAAAGTTAGCTCAATTTATTTCTCCATAATGTGAAAGATAATGTTCCGCCGAGTAAATTGATACCCAACATGCCATGCTTCAAAATTGCGCCCGCTCGTGGAATGGTGACAAACGTTGGCACCTAAAAATCTCCATCGGCAACAGCTTTGAGTTACAGAGGAGGTCTAGCGCTAGAATTATTGCTCTCGCTCTAACGATCGCGGCGATACCTCATATGCAGGTGCGACTTACGTATGCGTGCGCTTCTGCGCGCGAGCTCAGCGGGACGGGGCACTTTATATTTTATTTTTTCCTTATTTATTTTACTTTTTATTTTTATACTGTTCTTTAAAAAAAAAAATTGATCACTTTTATTCCTATTACAAGAAATGTAAACATTCCTTGTAATAGAAAAATGCATGACAGGACCTCTTAAATATGAGATCCGGGGTCAAAAAGACCTCACATTTCAGATTTACACTTAAATGCAATTAAAAAAAAAAAGTCTCCTTTTTTTGGGCAGAAGTGACGTTTGACGTCGCTTCCACCCTGCAATGTTATAGAGCCGAGCGGGGGCCATCTTACCCTCAGTCGGCATCCAGGCATTGGGGCAGCAGGATCGGATCGTCTCATGCAGGTCTCTCCGCGGATGTCTCACTCCCCTTGTCCATTAGATCATCCGATTCTCACATAAGGACAATAAAAAGCCTCCATAGTGCGATACCATTATATTTTATTGAGTAAAAAGAGGTACGACGCACTTTCTCCCACTTACGCGTTTCGTCGTCAAGACGTCATCAGAATCGGCTGCTGACAGACTCTTGCTGTGTACAATCGCAGCGGGTGCCGAACGGGCGCTCGCCCTAAACCATGGAAATAGGTGACGACGTACGGGTACATTGCTTTGCCTACTGCGGTTGCTCGCCCGCAGTACGTTGTGGCCAAGTGGTTAATGCATTGCGCCAAATTCATGAAGCATCTGCTACACTTTTGGTTCTGACGTCAACTCGTGTGCCAGTTTCGGGTAGTTCGAAAATACGCCGCCTTTATATTTGTGGCGCTACGAATGTGCGCCAAGTTAAAAATAAAACCCAGACAGTTTGTATCTTACAAGTAGAGCTCATTGAGACTAACTGCCTTTTGGTGAAGTGAGGGGGAAAACGGAATTCGGGTTCAAGTTCTAGACGGGTGCAGGAATTTGGCGCACGCTGCAACACTTTTTAGAATGCATGCAAGATATTTTCGGAAAACCTCTGTGCGCCGGTCTTTATGGATTCCAGGGATCGAGCTTTAGCCAGTTAGGACCCGCTCACCCTTGGTGATTTGGAATCATGGGTGGTATTGCCCCCATTCTGCCCGCGATTACAAAAAGGGTGAGCGGGGGCCTAACTGGCTGAAACCAGGCTGGAATTGGGGTAGATTTGATTTAAATCATAATTTTTAATGAGTAACGGTCATGACCCTCTGTTAGCTCCTCCTCTGACCCTCTGTTAGGTCCTCTTCTGACCCGCTGTTAGCTCCTCCTCTTTCCTGCATTGGCTCCTCCTCTGACCCACAGCGGCTCCTCCTCTGACCCGCTGTTGGCTCCTCCTCTGACCCACTGTTGGCTCCTCCTCTGACTTACTGTTGGCTCCTCCTCTGACTTGCTGTTGGCTCCCCCTCTGACCTGCTGTTGGCTCCTCCTCTGACCCGCTGTTGGCTCCTCCTCTGACCCACTGTTGGCTCCTCCTCTGACCCACTGTTGGCTCCTCCTCTGACCCGCTGTTGGCTCCTCCTCTGACTTGCTGTTGGCTCCTCCTCTGACCCACTGTTGGCTCCTCCTCTGACCCGCTGTTGGCTCCTCCTCTGACCCGCTGTTGGCTCCTCCTCTGACCCGCTGTTGGCTCCTCCTCTGACCCACTGTTGGCTCCTCCTCTGACCCACTGTTGGCTCCCCCTCTGACCCGCTGTTGGCTCCTCCTCTGACTTGCTGTTGGCTCCTCCTCTGACTTGCTGTTGGCTCCTCCTCTGACCAGCTGTTGGCTCCTCCTCTGACCCGCTGCGGCTCCTCGTCTGACTTGCTGTTGGCTCCTCGTCTGACTTTCTGTTGGCTCCTCCTCTGACCCGCTGTTGGCTCCTCCTTTGACCCACTGTTGGCTCCTCCTTTGACCCACTGTTGACTCACCGACAGTCCCATTCACTTTAATGGGACGGCTGGTGATGTGGCAGCGACACAACAAGGTGATGGACGTGGTGGCAGCAGGTGAGTGGATGCCCGCTAACAGGCGCTGCCATGATGGATCTGAAATGACAGGTGCTCTTTAAATGTAGGGACTTATTCTTGCTGGTGGTTAGAATCTTTAATATTTGCAAATAAAACAAAGGTTTCCTATTTAGAATAATAAGCTGTCAGGTTAGTAACACAGCGACATCAGAACCGATTCAATCATACAGTTTGTAGTGCACATAGATTTGCAAAACAATGGGATAAAGGAATTTTCCTGAACTTTGTTTTATCTCATGGTTACTGTGACATTGTGTGAGTGCATCAATGCAGTGCATGTTATCTCAGCTTGCAGAGCTTGGATTCATTGAACGAGTTTACCAAAAATGTAAATATTGCAGAATATTCAGCCTCATGCTACATAACTAAGCTCAATTTCATGCTGAATAAACTATATTACTAGTGTATCCTGTATAGAAAACTATCTTTAGTTTTTACTCCTAAAGCATTTTATTAAAATACATTTAATAAAAAAAAAAAAATCAGATTTAAATAAAAACAAATCAGATTTAAATAAAAAAATAATAATCAGATTTTAAATAAAAAAAATCAGGGTGGATTTAAAAAATGGTTTTTATCCACCCTGATCTTTTATGTAGAGTTTTTACTCCAAAAGCATTTTTAATAAAAGTAGAAAAAATCTGATATAAATAAAAAAAAATCAGATTTTTTTATTTTTTTAAGAATGTTGATTTTTATCCACTCTGCCTGGAATCCATAAAGACCGGCGCAGAAAGTTTTTTGCGACAATATCCCCCGCGGATTCGCTGCAAAATACGGGATGTGCTTTTGGGTGGCATTTTTCTAAACATGGTGCAATTTTACTGCGACGTCGCGCGAAGAGCACTGCAACCGCGGCAAAATGCGCCTTTAACAAATCGCCTGAAGCTTTTAGCCCACAAAGGAGTCGGAGGATTTTTTTTTGGGGGGGGGGGGGTGGCAAAACGCAGATAGGCCAACCTATTGAATTGAATGGGCGGTCCTATTTGTGCGTTTACATTCACGGAGGATCTTGTATGTTTATGATGGAATAATTGTTACATTGTATTTTATATGAATCCGTTTTACTATCAGCTCTTTGTCTGTAAGGCTGCATTTACACCTGAGCGTTTTTTTTTTAATTTTACCGCAATTTTTGCCGCAATTTTTTACAGGTCAAAAGGTCCCCAATGTAAAAAGCAGAAAAACACCTGTAATCTGCCTATGGCTCCGTTGGCGAGCGTTTTCGGATCGATTACACCCGCGACTCGCAATAGCTGGAAATCGCGGGACGCCCGGGCGTTCCTGGAGCTTTGCCTGTTGATTTCAAATAGCACCCCGTACGCTGCGTGCTTTTCACCGTGATCCGTTGGGCGACAATCGTGGTCAAAATGCCTGACCGGAATCGCGGGGAGCCCGTCGCCGAAAAGAAGCTTGCATACTTTCTTTTTTTTTTTTTTTGGGCGACGGGACTTTCCGGTTGGGCGTCTTCACCGCGATTGTCGCCCGACGGATCGCGGGGAAAAGCGCGCAGCGTATGGGGTGCTATTTGAAATCAACAGGTAACGCCCGGGTGTCCCGCGATTTCCTGGTATTGCGAGTCGCGGGCGCAGTTGCTCAGATGTGAACGGAGCCTAAATGAAGGCAGCAGGACGATTGCTGGAGATGCCAGGGTTCTATACTTAAAGTGTGGTTACCGGGCAGCCATTGTTCTGTGCCCTCAGGTCCATGCAATGTACATAGATCAGCCGTCTCCGACTCTGCTCGGTATGCAAACTGCTTTCCAGTGTTTGAAATGAAGATGGTTGTAGGAAGATAGATATAGATATCTACTCTATATTACCAAAAGTATTGGGACACCTGCCTTTACACGCACATGATCTTTAACGGCATCCCAGTCTTAGTCCGTAGGGTGCAATATTGAGTTGCCCCACCCTTTGCAGCTATAACAGCTTCAACTCTTCTGGGAAGGCTGTCCACAAGGTTTAGGAGTGTCTATGGGAATGTTTGACCATTCTTCCAGAAGAGCATTTGTGAGGTCAGGCACTGATGTTGGTTGAGAAGGCCTGGCTCACAGTCTCTGCTCTAATTCATCCCAAAGGTGTTCCTTTGAGTTGTGGTCAGGACTCTGTGCAGGCCAATTACGTTCCTCCACCCCAAACTCGCTCATCCATGTCTTTATGGACCTTGCTTTGTGCAGTGGTCCAAATCATTTGGTGGAGGGGGGATTATGGTGTGGGGTTTGTTTTTCAGGGGTTGGGCTTGGCCCCTTAGGGAAGGGAACTCTTAAGGCGTCAGCATACCAAGATATTTTGGACAATTTCATGCCCCCAGCTTTGTGGGAAGAGTTTGGGGATGGTCCCTTCCTGTCCCAACATGACTGCCCACAAAGCAAGGTCCATAAAGACATGGATGAGTTTTGGATTGAGGTCAGGACTCTGTGCAGGCCACGCCAAACACGCTCATCCATACCATCTGTGTATAGAGCGCCTCCAGGTGGCCATATTGCATGTTCCAGTAGATTACAGCAGCTGCAGGTTGAAAAGAAAAGGTAATTTATAATAACATTCAATCACAATACGACTTGTGTAACGATTGTTTACACTACATTGTTGTTTTTCTTTTGACATTTTTTTCCCACGATAATGGAGTTACCCTTTAAGAGCCAAGAAAGTAGCATTTTCAGGCAGCAATGACGGCTCCCCTGGCAGGTTATGGGGGGGTTCTGATTTTAGCTTCTCATTATCTGATGAGGAGATCGGTGGGATCGCTGCTCCTCCCGCCGTCAGACTGGCACATTACAGTAACCGGTACAACCAGCCCGGCGGCTTCCTGCTGAGATCTCGATCTGCTGATGATGAGATTTCCATGGTTTCTGCCTCGGCCCATCTCCGGTTTCATTGAAGGTGAGAAGATGGAATCGTTTGTCTCCAGACTCTGCATCCACATCTCCAGACTCTGCGTCCGCATCTCCAGACTCTGCATCCACATCTCCAGACTCTGCATCCACATCTCCAGACTCTGCATCCACATTTCCACACTCTGCATCCACATCTCCAGACTCTGCGTCCGGATCTCCAGACTCTGCGTCCGGATCTCCAGACTCTGCGTCCACATCTCCAGACTCTGCGTCCACATCTCCAGACTCTGCATCCACATCTCCAGACTCCACATCTCCAGACTCCACATCTCCAGACTCTGCGTCCACATCTCCAGACTCTGCGTCCACATCTCCAGACTCTGCGTCCACATCTCCAGACTCTGCGTCCACATCTCCAGACTCTGCGTCCACATCTCCAGACTCTGCGTCCACATCTCCAGACTCCACATCTCCAGACTCTGCATCCACATCTCCAGACTCTGCATCCACATCTCCAGACTCCACATCTCCAGACTCTGCATACAGATCTCCAGACTCTGCGTCCACATCTCCAGACTCTGCGTCCGCATCTCCAGACTCTGCGTCCGCATCTCCAGACTCTGCGTCCGGATCTCCAGACTCTGCGTCCGGATCTCCAGACTCTGCATCCACATCTCCAGACTCTGCATCCACATCTCCAGACTCTGCATCCACATCTCCAGACTCTGCATCCACATCTCCAGACTCTGCACCCAGATCTCCAGACTCTGCATCCACATCTCCAGACTCTGCGTCCGGATCGCTACACTCTGCGTCCGGATCGCTACACTCTGCGTCCGGATCGCTACACTCTGCGTCCGGATCGCTAGACTCTGCGTCCGCATCTCCAGACTCACTGTCCGGATCTCTAGACTCTGCGTCTGGATCTCCAGACTCTGCGTGCGGATCGCTAGACCCTACGTCCGCATCTTCAGACTCTGCGTCCGCATCTCTAGACTCTGCATCAGGATCTCTAGACTCTGCGTCCGGATCTCCAGACTCTGCGCCCGCATCTCTAGACTCTGTGTCCGCATCTCCAGACTCTGCGTGCGGATCTCTAGACTCTGCGTGCGGATCTCTAGACTCTGCGTCCGCATCTCCAGACTCTGCGTCCGGATCTCCAGACTCTGCGTCCGCATCTCCAGACTCTGCGTCCGCATCTCTAGACTCTGCGTCCGGATCTCCAGACTCTGCGTCCGCATCTCTAGACTCTGCGTCCGCATCTCTAGACTCTGCGTCCACATCTCTAGACTCTGCGCCCGCATCTCCAGATTCTGCGTGCGGATCTCTAGACTCTGCGTCCGCATCTCCAGACTCTGCGTCCGCACCTCCAGACTGCGTCCGGATCTCTAGACACTGTGTCCGGATCTCCAGACTCTGCGTCCGGATCTCTAGACACTGCATCCGCATCTCTAGACTCTGCGTCTGCACCTCCAGACTCTGCGTCCGGATCTCTAGACACTGCATCCGCATCTCCAGACTCTGCGTCTGCACCTCCAGACTCTGCGTCCGGATCTCTAGACACTGCATCCGCATCTCCAGACTCTGCGTCTGCACCTCCAGACTCTGCGTCCGGATCTCCAGACTCTGCGTCCGGATCTCCAGATGAATGGAACAGA
Organism: Glandirana rugosa; assembly: GCA_018402905.1. NCBI lineage: Eukaryota > Metazoa > Chordata > Amphibia > Anura > Ranidae > Glandirana > Glandirana rugosa. Next base: position 2,600,793 of record BLSH010129786.1, on the reverse strand, counting down.
GCCATCGTTTGCCCGCTGCATGCGGCTGTTCTTCGCTCACCATCATCAGTGCAAAAATCACATCGGATCATTTCAAGAATGCGCTCTGAAGATTGCAATTTTTGTACGCATTCAAGAAACGCGCGTCCCACCATTTATTGTGGGGATGCACAGGGATATTGGCCGGCAAAAATGATCGGCTGGAAATCAAGTTATCTGTGTTTTAGAAAAAATGAAAAGGTGCAGATAATGGAACGCTGCGTCCTGTTGGCTTCAATGCAAAATTGCGTCTTATTGACTTGAATGCAAATACGCCTCCCCATTGACTTCAATGCAAATAAGACCCCTATTGACTTCAATGCAAAATCACATCCTGTTGACTTAAATGAAAAAATGCCCCCTATTGAATTCAATGCAAAATCATGTCCCATTGACTTTAATGCAAAAACTACCCCTGTTGACTTCAATGCAAAATCACGTCCCATTGACTTTAATGCAAATAAGACCTCCATTGACTTCAATGTAAAATCACATCCCATTGACTTCAATGAAAAAATGCCCCCTATTGACTTCAATGCAAAATCGTGTCCCATTGACTTCAATGCAAAATCAGTTCCCATCAACTTCAATGCAAAATTGCGTCCCATTGACTTCAATGTAAAATCGTCCCCTATTGAGTTCAATGCAAAATCATGTCCCATTGACTGTAATGCAAAAACTACCCCTGTTGACTTTACTGCAAAATCACGCTCCATTGACTTCAATGCAAAATCACGCCCCATTGACTACATAAAAACGCCGGCCACATTAATTTGAAGTTGATTAAAAAAAAAAAAAAAAAAAAATCTTTCATGTCGCACGGTATTTGCGTGGCGGTCTTTCAAACACAATTTTTTTGGGGGAAAAATACACTTTAACCATTTGAGGACCGGGCCTATTTTTTACACTTGGTGTTTACAGGTTAAAATAATTTTTTTTTTTTTTTTGCTGGAAAATCAGAACCCCCAAACAATATTTTTAAATTTTTCAGACACCCTAGAGAATAAAATGGCGGTCGTTGTAATACTTTGTCACACCGTATTTGTGCAGCGGTCTTACAAACGCAACGTTTTTTGGGAAAAAATTCACTTTGATTAAAAAATAATAAATAGTAAAGTTAGCCCATTTTTTTCTGTATTGTGAAAGTTAATGTTAAGCCGAGTAAATTGATACCCAACATGCCATGCTTCAAAACTGCGCCCGCTTGTGGAATGGCGACAAACATTGGCACTTAAAATCCTCCATCGGCGATGTTTAAAAATTTCTACAGGTTACCAGTTTATAGCTAGAATTATTGCTCTCGCTCTAACAATCGCGGCGATACCTCACATGTGTGGGCGGGACTTACATATGCTTTCACTTCTGCGCGCGAGTTTGGCGGGACGGTTCGCTTTAAATTTTTTTTTTTCATTTTATTTTACTTTTTATTTTTACACTGCCCCTTATAAAAAATGTTTTGGGTCATTTTTATTTCAATTACAAGAAATGTAAACATTCCTTGTAATAGAAATAAGCATGACAGGGCCTCTTTAATGTGAGATCAGAGGGTCAAAAAGACCTCACGTCTCCTATTTGCAATTAAAAAAAAAAAATCCTTTTTTTTTTTTCGATTAAAAAAAAAAATTGTCCCTTTTAACCACTTCAGCCCCGAAGGGATTTCCCCCTTTAGGACCAGAGCACTTTTTGCGATTCGGCGCTGCGTCGCTTTAACTGACAATTGCGCGGTCGTGCGACGTTGTACCCAAACTAAATTTGCGTCCTTTTTTCCCACAAATAGAGCTTTCTTTTGGTGGTATTTGATCCCCTCTGCGTCATTTCTGATCGCCGCTATAAACAAAAAAAGAGCGACAATTTTGCAAAAAAAAAAAAAAACAAAACAATATTTCTTTCTTTTTGCTAAAATACAACTCCAAAAAACAAAAAACAAATTTATTCATCGGTTTTGGTCAATTTATATTCTTCACATGTGTGGTGCGATCGCTGTTTACATATGCATGCGACGTGTGCTTTCGCATTTACGTGTAATCACGGGGGCGCTTGGAAAAAAAAATATATATATAATTTCAAGCGTCCCCGTGCTTGAAAAAAAAAAGGTTGATTAACAAATTTAAAAAATTATATATATAGTTTTTTTTTTTTTATCATTTTATTTTGTCAAACTTTTTTTTTAAAACTGTCTCTTTAATTTTTTTTTTTTTTTTTTTGTGTTCACTTTTTATTGCTGCCACCAGAGATGAACATCCCTTGTGATAGCATTGGCCATGACAGGTCCTCTTTATGGAGAGATCTGGGGTCTATTAGACCCCCAAATATCTCCTCTGGCCTCCAATGCAGCTGCTCGAGGGAGAGGAAGGAGGAGGTCCCTGGTGCCGCGCATCCCTATGATCCTATAGTAGTGAGTAGAGTGGCAACCTCAGCCAGGCCACGCCTCTAACGCCTTTGGCTCTGCCCCCCCGGAGCTTAGTCATGGGGATGGGGGTGGGGATATTTAAGCATCGGCGGTGGTCACTGAATTGTGTATGGGGCTGATCGATGTATACAATTGCTTGTTCTTGCAGTTTAATTGAGAATAAATAAAGTGAAAGGATGGAGTGCTAAGAGGAAAAGGAAAATATAAAGCAAAAAAGGGGGGGGGGGGGTTGGGGAGAAGGGAGAAAGAGGAAATGGGGAAAAATATAGCAAAGTAAAACATGAAAATGGGGGAAAAAACTAAAAAGTTGAAAATAAAAATAAAAAAATAAAAATGAGAATTAAAAACAAAATGCTATAATAATAATAATAAAATAAAATTGGTCTGATTGGCTGCTTTCCTGGCCTCTAAACAGAGAGGCAGAACCGGAAGTGACGCAATGCTCGTAGCTTCCAGGGTCACAGAGAGAGGAACAGCGCCCGTTCCTCTCTCTCTCTCTCTCTCTCTGTCTCTCGTCGCCGCCGGTCGTGTTGCTCTGTGAGCCCGGGAAAGGTGGCAGCAGTGGTGGGGACCCCCTTCCGCCACCCGCAGAAGTGATCAAGTGGCTGTTTAGCGGTTTGAATCACTTCTGCCATACAGGGAAATTGCGGCTGCAAATTTTGTTACCACTTCAACCTAAGGACGTCCTGTGGTAATGAAGGGGTTTAATATAACAGAGAGAAGAGAGAGCGCTGGATTTATGATAAACAGTTCAACTTTTTTTTTAGTTGAATGAAAAACTTAAAAAGACACCAACACGTTTCAGGGGCTTCAATCTCCCTTCATCAGGGCTTGTGGTGTTGGAGTTGGATGGTAACTGGACGCTGAGGGACTTGGACACCGAGGGACTTGGACACCGAGGGACTTGGACACTGAGGGACTTGGACACTGAGGGACTTTGACGCTGAGGGACTTTGACGCTGAGGGACTTGGACACTGAGGGACTTTGACGCTGAGGGACTTGGACGCGGAGGGACATGGACACTGAGGGACTTTGACGCGGAGGGACTTTGATGCAGAGGGACTTGGACGCTGAGGGACTTGGACGCTGAGGGACATGGACACTGAGGGACTTTGACGCGGAGGGACTTTGACACGGAGGGACTTGGACGCTGAGGGACTTGGACGCTGAGGGACTTGGACGCTGAGGGACATGGACGCTGAGGGACTTGGACGCTGAGAGACTTGGACGCAGAGGGACTTGGATGCGGAGGGACATGGATGCTGAGGGACTTGGACACAGAGAGAGTTGGACGCTGAGGGACTTGGACACTGAGGGACTTGGACACTGAGGGACTTGGACGCAGAGGGACTTTGACGCAGAGGGACTTTGACGCGGAGGGACTTGGACGCTGAGGGACTTGGACGCTGAGGGACTTGGACACTGAGGGACATGGACGCTGAGGGACTTGGACACCGAGGGACTTGGACGCGGAGGGACTTGGACACTGAGGGACTTTGACGCCGAGGGACATGGACACTGAGGGACTTGGACACTGAGGGACTTTGACGCCGAGGGACATGGACGCCGAGGGACTTGGACACTGAGGGACTTGGACACTGAGGGACTTGGACACTGAGGGACTTGGATGCGGAGGGACTTGGATGCGGAGGGACTTGGATGCGGAGGGACTTGGATGCGGAGGGACTTGGACGCCGAGAGACTTGGACGCGGAGGGACTTGGATGCGGAGGGCCATGGACGCGGAGGGACTTGGATGCGGAGGGCCATGGATGCTGAGGGACATGGACACTGAGGGACTTGGACGCCGAGGGACTTGGACACTGAGGGACTTGGACGCTGAGGGACATGGATGCGGAGGGACTTGGACACGGGGGGACGTGGACACGGGGGGACGTGGACACTGGGGGACGTGGACACTGAAGGACAAGGATGCTGAGGAAGTATCACCGACTCCCCACCTGCTTTAACCTCTTGATCGCTGCACTAGCACAGCTGGACCACGTGCAGCTGGACCACGTGCATTGTATGTGGTTGTAGGGCACTTGCACAGCAGCTCCATTCCCTTGAATATGTGGGGCTCAGCGAGCGGTATAATTCCTGCTGCTCCTTCCTGGAGACGGGCTTTGAAGCAAGGGGACCTCTAGAGGGACCATTTACAAACCCTGGACATCAAAGACAAAAAAACAAAATATGGAACAGCAAAGTGAAACACGGGCAAAACTACGAGTCATGCCAAATAAAAGTGTCACAGTAACTTTGAATGAACTTTGAATGAATACTTCCAGAAAATATACTCTAGTTCCCCAGCTTAGTCACTCCAGCCCATGATGGGTCAGTGAAGGAGCAGAGGTTGAGATGACCCCTGCTCTTGCAAGCATGCTCCCAGTGTTGGCGCGATGGCTGTATGCAATGTAGTAGCGCCTGATTGGCTTACATTCCTCCCCCCAGTGCTGTGCATGACAGGAAGCTAATATAAGTACAGATAGAGATAACTTTCAGAATGCATTGAAGGATTATTTATAATGAAAGGATAAGATGAAATGGTATTTGGTGTGGCCAGATTTCGCGGTGACTGTGATGTGCGCCTGTATACGGTGATCTGTGCACTGCCATGCTCTATGTGTCGTGGATTTTTCAGTGACCGTTGTTGGGGATTCTGTTGTAATACCAAATATTCCGTCTGTATCAGTTCCCAAATTTCATAGCACGGTTGTTTTTGAGACATTCTTTTTTTTTTTGGCCGGGTTTTCTGAATTGTTGAAATATGAAGATATGACAAACACTCCCAGAACTTCGTCCTGCTGGACAAAAAGGAAAAACAAAAACATTTCCAATCGGGGTCCCCAACCTTTCCACGGAAGAAGATTTTGGCCAAAATTGTGATTTAATATAAATGTGGGGACAGTTTATAGTGAGGGTTCTGCGTTGGCCGGCTGGATGAAGTGCTGGGGAGTCATTTGTAATGTTTAGTTGATTGCCCCACCCATGAGGACCTTTGTGGGTATTCATTTACTTCTTTCAAGCTTTGCCCCGCCTGTAGCATCACCAGCCACAGGATCCCCGGTGTGATTTGGGACTTGGACACTGAGGGACATGGACACTGAGGGACATGGACACTGAGGGGACATGGACGCTGAGGGGACATGGACACTGAGGGGACTTGGACACTGAGGGGACTTGGACACTGAGGGACATGGGGACATGGACACTGAGGGGACATGGACACTGAGGGGACTTGGACCCTGAGGAGTCTTGGACCCTGAGGGACATGGACACTGAGGGGACATGGACGCTGAGGGGACATGGACACTGAGGGGACTTGGACACTGAGGGGACTTGGACACTGAGGGACATGGGGACATGGACACTGAGGGGACATGGACACTGAGGGGACTTGGACCCTGAGGAGTCTTGGACCCTGAGGAGGGGAGTCACAGGTTCAGGGGAGTCACAGGTACAGGGGAGTCGCAGGTACAGGGGAGTCACAGGTACAG
>BLSH010129786.1:2548417-2572302 GCA_018402905.1 Glandirana rugosa | reverse complement strand
CCTGATCTCACGTGTTACTCACCCCACATAACTCAACCCCCTCCGTGTTATTCCCCCACATACCTCAACCCCCTCCGTGTTATTCCCCATACACCCCCTTATTGTGCCTCCCCCAACTCAATACACCCCACTCATTGTGCACTCTAGTCCATCCACCTCTTCATTGTGCCTCCCAGTCCCTCTACTCCCTCATTGTGCCTCCCAAATCTGTACACTCCCAGTCCCTCCACCCCCTTATTGTGCATCACAAATGCATATAACCCCCTCTCCACCCCAGGCTTAGTGGTAGTTGTAGGAGTGCATAGGGTGCTAGTTGACATTGTTGCCGGGGAGGAGAGGAGAGGTCAGAGCCATCCAAGCCAAGTGCATTGAGCAGCTTACTGCCACACACTACCCCCCCCTGCCACTGACGGGACCAGAACAGGAAAGTGCACAGATTGGTTCCCTGCCTCTTCTCACCCCAAAGCCTTACTAATTTTGCATCCCTTTGAATTTTGTGCCCAGAGTGCCTGGCCCTGGCCCATCCCTTTTTATGTATTGGATTATAGTCCTGTTGATCATAGAAGTTCAGCATTGCCGAGGGTGGCCTGCATGTAAACGCCCACTCCTCCACGCCAACACCCTCCCATCAATATATTTTTGGCTCCAAAGAGCCAGCCCACAGCTTGCACCAGGGCTGAGGATTCCTAAGCAGAATGAGGTCAGGTGCTGTGATGTTTTTTTTTAGGAATCTATGAGCAGCCACAGTTCAAAGAACCCCTGGTAACCTCTTGAGGAACCCCAGGGATCCATGGAACTCTTATTGGGAATGGCTGATCAGAAAGAATATTGGTGGCATGTTTCTGGATCTGCCAGGTGGTGTTGGCCCAAGAACTATGCAGGCACCATTAGATGGGAGGTCAATCAGCCACAGCTTAAGGTACCCTTAACAGCCTATGGAGAAACCCTAGGGTTCCTGATAAAAAAAGAGCATTGGTGCCATGCAGCAGGTTCTGCCAAGTGATGTTGGCCCGGATCTATGCAGGTACCATCAGATGGTAGGTCAAGTAATCACAGCTCAAGGAACCTCTAGTAACCCCTCGAGGAAGCCTAGTGTTCCTTGGAATTCTTATTGGGAATGGCTGATCAGAAATAACATTGGTAGCATGTTTCTGGTTCTACCAAGTATTGTTGGCCAAATGACTATGCAGGCACTATTAGATGGGAGGTCAATCAGCCACTGCTCAAGGTACCCTTAACAAGCTCTGGAGAAACCCCAGGGTTCATTTGAACTCTACTTGAGAATGGCTGATCATAAATATTGGTGCTGTGCCACTGCTCAAGGTACCCTTAACAAGCTCTGGAGAAACCCCAGGGTTCATTTGAACTCTACTTGAGAATGGCTGATCACAAATATTGGTGCTGTGCTGCTGGTTCTGCCAAGTGGCACTGACCCCATCAGATAGGAGGGCAATTGGTCACAGCTCAAGGAAACCCTAGCAAATTTTGGAGAATCCATGGTTGAGAATGGCTAATCAAAAAGATCATTGGTGTCATGCTGCTGGTTCTGCCCTGGAGCTATGCAGGCACCATCAGATGGTAGGTCAAGTAATCACAGCTCAAGGAACCTCTAGTAACCTCTGGAGGAAGCCTAGTGTTCCTTGGAACGCTTATTGGGAATGGCTGATCAGAAATAACATTGGTAGCATGTTCCTGGTTCCACCAAGTATTGTTGGCCAAAAGACTATGTAGGCACTATTAGATGGGAGGTCAACCAGCCACTGCTCAAGGCACCCTTAACAACCTCTGGAGAAACCCCAGGGTTCATTTGAACTCTACTTGAGAATGGCTGATCACAAATATTGGTGCAGGTTCTGCTAAGTGGCACTGGCCCCGTCGGATAGGAGGGCAATTGGTCACCTTGAGCCACTTCTAGAGGAACCCTAGTTGAGAATGGCTGCTATAGAGTATCACTTGAGTCTGCTGGGGATTCAGACATCATATCCAAGATGGTGGAGTCCAACAGCAGTCTCGTGACTCTTGGATGTCTACACAAGGGAGGTAAATAACACGCATATGATATATTAAATACAGATGGGTATAATTTAAAAACATATTTGTTGATGTGAGCGTGGGCCTATTTAAGTGTCTATATATAAGTCCTTCTCTTATGAAGTCCTTCCAATGTATTGTGTTTCTGTCACTGCCTCCCTTCCATACATAAGTAATGAAGATAAGGTTGTGACATCGGTGTACACGATAAGGGTGTTGGGAGTCACCTTGGAGATCAGGAACCTGGAGGAAAGTACTTGACCCTTGTAGCTCCTGATAAACTAATCTGGGTTTAGCTGTATCCAGATTTTCAAAGGCATACACCAGTCCAATTAAAAAATGGAGCAAATAATTATAAGTCAAATCTCTCACGCTAAAAAAAATTATTTAATTAGTAAAATGTAAAAAAAAAATATAAAAAAAAAACCAAAATCTTTCACATGATTACTATTCTTTTTTTCCTAATGTGCTGGGCCGTGGGAGGAGACAAACCTGAGAGCCACCTGCATGTCCCCTGATGTCATCATCTGCTATGAAAAGGGCAATAATGCCAACTTGGAAGAGGGGGTGGGGTTGAGTGTGGCACACCTATGTAGACATGTTCAGCCTCGTCCTCCCGGGTGACAGTGCCATGATGATGGGAGAAGAGGCAGCATCATCCTGCAGCATGAGCGACTGTCTGCACCAGTACACCATGAATGAAGGATGCTGTGGGGCCATAACACCTTGCAGCTGCATTTTGAGGGTTTTTTTGTTTAAATAATCACAATTTCCCAAGTTTTTGGGTTGGTCACGGGACTTCCTCATTTTCTTTGAGCTTGGTGATCCTTACTGATGTAGAAAGGGGTGGTGGCGTGATGACATCAAAGCACCAGTACACCATGAATGAAGGACGTTGGGGTGACACTATCTCAGGGGGGTGGGGCTGCGACACTCTGTCCTCACAGTATGTGCTCAGTCTTCTGAGTTGAGTGACACTGGGTGAGGACATCTTTTGGAAAAGAAGAGGTACTGCGAGGGACAGTGGCAGATTGAAGTTGAGTGTTGTAACCGGATCAGCTTTTTTTTTTTTATTTTATTTTAACTAGAGGTGATGGAAAATCCAAAATGTCACCAAATCAAAGGGTTAGAGGAAAATATTCCAATAGGGACACCTGTCCTGGTGACAACTGTCAAACAGGAGATCAACCCTCATATTTTAGAGATTTATTCTCACTGCCTGCTGTGTCTCTTGGACAGGAGGTTAGGGTAAATTGCCCCAATAGGGCATTAAAAAAATGAGCTTTGGTTTAAACCAGTGCTTCTCAACCATTTTGAGACCACGGCCCCATAAATTGTTCCAAAACTTTTCCATGTCCCAACAGTAAAGAATTAAGTTTGTACTCGCACAATAAAATTATGGCCATGCAAAACATGTACTGAAATGCTGGAAGGCTCTGAATGGGGCTGGGTGTCACTGTGGGGGGATGGAAGTTGTGAAGGGCATTAGGGGATTCTGCAATGTATTTGGTGGCCCTATAGGGGATTACGCGTTTGGAGGTGTCTGGGGAGCACTGTGGGAGGTTGGAGGGCACTGTGGGACACTATTGGAGGTTGAGGGAACTATAGAGGGCTGCAGGCTGGGGGGAGCTGGGGAGGACGATGGCCCTCAGGGGGCCTGGGGGCACTGTGGGCCACTATGTGAGGTTGAGGGGCAGTATGAGAGCTGGGAGGCACTGTGTGAGGTAAAGGTATCTGCAGTGGGATACAGCCCGGTTGTTGAGAACTGCTGATTTAAGCCATTCCACAGTCTATTCAATACTTAATAAAAAACAGTCTGGCTTTAACTTGCTACATGCTTGCTCAAGATCAGAGATGGCTTTAACATGCTTGCTCAATAGCAGAGGCTGATTGGGGTGCACTGTGGAACACTGTTGGAGGACTAAAGAGAGCTGGAGGCTCTTCAGCAGTCTGGGGCACTGTGGAGGTTGGCGGCTCTCAAGGGGCCTGGGGGCACTGTGGGCCACTAGGGGAGGTTGGGGGATACTGTGGGAGGTTAAACTATAACTAAAGACAACACTTTTTTCGTTTTGGATAGAGTGGAAAGAAAGGGATTAGAGCCCCTATCAACCTTTATTGCTGTCTGTGCCCCCATTGAGGAGATTCATCCTCTCTATTTGTTCCTTTTACCATTATCATTGAAAGTAAAAGTTAAAAAGAAAAGCCCAAATTTTGGGTTGTCCCCAGAAAAGTAATAGAGGGGAAATCTTCCAATGGGGACACTAGTTCTGGTGAGCTGGCGGTCCTCAAGAAATTCCTTTAATTTGCAGAGATTTCCTCTCACTTCCTGTTTGGCTATGGGACAGGATATAAAGAGAAATCTCCACAATGGGACAGAGATGGCGAAAAAAATCTGACAGGGGTTATAACCCTCTCTTACTCTATCCAAAATGAAAAAAAGTTTTGCCCATTGCTCTACTTTAAGCTATCTGCTAGGTGGAGGCCATGGCCCATCAGTGGGCTACAGCCTGGTTGTTGAGAACCACTGGCTTAAACCATTCCACAGCCTAAGCAATACTGAAAAAAATGGTCCGGCTTTAACTTGCTACATGATGAAGATCAGAGGTGGGCCGGGGGGCCACTGTGGGACACTGCTGAAAGTTGGGAGCACTATGGAGAGTTTGAGGCTCTTCAGCAGGCTGGGGAGCACTGTGGGGGGCTGGGGCGGGCACTGTGGAGGCTGATGGCTCTAGGAGGACCTGGGGGCACTGTGGGCCACTATGGAAGATTGAGGGGCACTATGGGAGCTGGGAGGCACTGTGGAAGTTTAAGGTATCTGTAGTTGGGTGAAGGCAGCGGGTTATGGCAAGGTTTAAACCATTCCACAGTCTATGCAATACTGCAAAAATGTCTAGCTTTAACTTGCTGCATGCTTGCTAAAGATCAGAGGCTGGTTGGGGGGCACTATGGGACTATGGAGGTTAGGAGCACTGTGGAGAGCTGGAAGTTCTACAGCAGGCTGAGGTAACTGTAGAGGCTGAGGGCTCTCATGAGGCCTGGGGGCATTGAGGGCCACTATGAGAGGTTGAGGGGCACTATGGGAGCTGGGAGGTAAAGGTATCTGCGGTTGGGTGGACTGGAGGCAGCGGACCAGCAGTGGGCTATGACCTGGTTGTTGAGAACCACTGGTTTAAACCAATCCACAGTTTATGCAATGCTAAAAGCAAATTGCAGGCTTTAAATTGCTGCATGCTTGCTTAAGACCAGAGGCTGGTTGGGGGTCACTGTGGGACACTGTTGGAGGTTGGGGGCACTATGGAGATCTGGAAGCTCCGCAGCAGGCTGGGGGGGCGCTGCGAAGGCTGACAGGTCCACTATGGCAGCTGGGTGGAGATCCAGGTGAAGGGAGGCCACAGACCGGATGATGATCACCACTGGTTAAACCCATTCCACAGTCTATGCAATACTGAAAAAAAAAATGGCTGGCTTTAACTTGCTGCATGCTTGCTCAAGATCAGAGACTCAAAGTATTGAAGCCAGAGACAGCCAGTCAACTAGCATTTTCAGGAAGAGGTCAACAGTGGTTCAAGAAATCGTTTCTCTTGCGTATCAGCAAATCTTTTTCAGTTTCAGAACCTGAGACCAGGATGAGGTCATATTCTTAGAATGAAATGGAACGGCCGTTAGAAGCTCTAGGAAAGTTTCTTGGTTAGAGCGGTGCTGGTCGAGTGAGAATGAGTCAAGTCTGCAGGTTAGCTGAACAATAGGAGCCATGACGCCGCCTCATGTAATACAAACTTGACTTATTACACCCCACGTAGCATACAACTATGAGAAGTGAATGCATGTGGGACGGCGCTGAGGTGGAGGCCGTGTAAGCGCTTGTCTGTGTTGCCCTGTGCGCAGCAAGAATGGAGGGAGGGGAGGTGGGAGATGGAATCTCATGAATGTTCAGAATGAAGACACAATACATGCAATGACCAAAAAGCTGAATTTTGACAATGTTATTGTGCTGACTCTCACAGAAGGCGAGGATGTGAAATGGCCTTTTGTTCTCTCAAGCTTCCCCTTAAGTCATGCATTCTTTTTTTCCTAGTTAAGCTAATATAACTACTACAGACCCCCTGAAAGATAAAATGAGGCTTGCAGAGGGAGTGTCTGCACTGTAAGGGGGGAACCAAGATGGGCTGCACAATGGGAGAGAATGCAGGGCTTCGCCAAGGGTCATTGCTTGACCGGTTGGCAGCCAGGGGGTGAGGCAGTGACACTATGGGAATAATTTACTAAAGGCTAATAGACTGTGCACTCTGCAAGGGCATTTTCTCCTGAGCTTCGTAAATTAGGTGAAGCTTCACTTTGCAAAGAATACCCAATCACATGCAAGGAAAATAACAAAACAGCATTTTTCTCTTGCACATGATTGGACGATGGAAGTCAGCAGAACTTCCCCTCATTTACTAAGCTCTGGTGCTACTGCGCTTGCTGAGTGCACAGTCTGTCTTTAGTAAATCGCCCCCCCTGTCTGAAAGCATTTGTGGTGTGCATTATGCATGGCACCCAACTGTCTTCTCTTTGGGGACTTCCTTCTTTCTGATGGACCTCAATGCTGTATTTAAAGCTGAACTCCAGGGAAAGCAAAAATCCTCCCTTGCAGTGGGGGTGCCCCCTCAATGAAGGGGTTAAATGCTCATTTAGGTCTAGGGGGCTGTAAAAAGCACTTTTATTTATGCAATCTTCCACTTCTGCTGGCCCCTCTCTGGGTTGTAAGACTGGTCCATGTTGCTCCTTTATGCTGCGGTGGTTGGATATCCACTGATGCCATCAAGACAAGTGCCTATAGCCCTGCATTGGGCATGAGGATGCAGAGGGACAGTCCACGGCCAAAGCATGGGGATGTAGAAGAGAGCGCTGGTTACCAAAGGAGCATAGGATAGGGTAAGTAAAAGTGTTTTTACTGCAGCAGAGGAAAATTATGGACAGAGCAGTGAGGGGTTTGGAACTCTGGGTTTATTTGCTCAAAATGTGTGCCAATATTCCAATGTGCAGAGTTGACCTAACACAGCATGTCATAACAGAAACAGAAACCACCAATGGTTCAAGGGCACGGGTTTCCCCTTTATCAAGGTGATAGATTTGGTGTGCCTCTGTTATAATGTGTCTCAGGGAGAACACAGGTCCCCTTTATCAGGGTAACAGACTTTGTGATTAGGGGCCCTCCATTCCCTGATGCATTGGTAGTTTCTTCTCCTATGATACCTCTCAGGGAGAACACATGTCCCCTTTATCATAGTGACTATTATGGTGACAGACATGGTGATCAGGGTGACCACCATGCCCCCGATACATTGGTGATTTCTTCTTCTATGACGTCTTTCAGGGAGAACACGTCCCCTTTATCATGGTGACAGACATGGTGACCCATCTCTTCAGGGTGACAGATATTACAATCAGGAGTACCTCCATGCCCCCGATGCATTGGTGGCTTCTTCTTCTATGGTGTCTTTCAGGGAGAATGGAGGTCCCCTTTATCAGGGTGACAGACCTGGAGATCAAGGTGACCTCCATGCCACAATACATTGGTGGTTTCTTCTTCTATTGCGCCTCTAAGGGAGAACACGTGACTCCTATATTAGGGTGATAGACATGGTGATTAGGGGACATCCATGTCCCCCAATATATTGGGGGTTTATTCTTCTATGATGTCTTTCAGGCAGAACACAGGCCCCTTTATCAGGGTGACAGACATGGCAATTCCTATAACATGGCAATCCTGTGATGTCTTTCAGGGAAAACACGTCCCCCATATAAGGGTGACAGACATGGTGATTAGGGGCCCTCCATGCCCCCAATACATTGGTGGTTCCTTCTTTTATGATGTCTTACAGGGAGAACAGAGGTCCCCTTTATCAGGATGACTGATATGCCGATCTGGGGGATCACTGTGTCACATTAGTGGTTGCTTCTTCTAGAACGTCTTTCAGGAAGAATGGAGGTCCCCTTTATCAGGGTGACAGACATGTCGATTAAGGGGACCTCCATGTACCCCGATGCAACAGTGATTTCTTCTACTGTTAATGATATCTCTCAGAGGGAACAGAGGTATCCTTTATCACAGTAACAGACATGGCTATCAGGGGGGCCTCCATCAGTGGTTTCTTCGTCTGATCTGTCTGAGAACACATAGAGGTCTTTTTCAAAGTGGTTGTCATGTCTGTTGCCCTCATGAAGGAAACACCCCGAAACGTTGATGTTTTTTTCTTTATAATAAGTTCTGCTAAGCACTGCTGCTAAGTACTGCTAAGTGAAGTCTTTGCATTGGATTATCCATGTGCTGGCCATGTTACGCATATGCTGGATTCATAGTTACTGTACATAGTTGGCTAGGTCAAATAAGGATAACAGTCCATCCAGTTCAGCCGGAGTGTGTGTGTTCATGTCACTAATATGTTCCATATCCCTGTACATTGCGTTCCCTAAGAAACCATTCTAAAAGGTTTTTGAATTTATCTACACTCCCCACTAACACCACCAACTGTAGAAGGGAGTTTCACATCCTTACCACTCTAACTGGCTGCATGTCTTCTTCAGAGACCTAAGATTAGAAAGTTTCCTCCTAGTGCTAAAATCGCCATTCAAGGATCATATCCTCTCTTAACCGTCTTTTCTCCAGGGAGAGATACGTTTAGTGTTTGTAATTCCTTATAATTGAGGTCCTCAATCCCTCATAACTGTTGTCCTCCATCCCTCATAACTGTTGTCCTCCGTCCCTCATAACTGATGCCCTCCTTCCCTCATAACTGTTGTCCTCCATCCCTCATAACTGATGCCCTCCTTCCCTCATAACTGATGCCCTTCATCCCTCATAACTGATGCCCTCCTTCCCTCATAACTGAGGTCCTCCATCTCCCATAACCGAGGTCCTCTATCCCCCATAACCGAGGCTCTCCAGACACCAAAATTGAGGTCCTCCAGCCCTCTTAACTGAAGTCCCAGAGACCCAATAATTGAGGTCATCCAGCCCCCTTGACTGAGATTCTCCAGCCCCCTTGACTGAGATTCTCCAGCCCCCTTGACTGAGATTCTCCAGCCCCCTTGACTGAGATTCTCCAGCCCCCTTGACTGAGATTCTCCAGCCCCCTTTCAGAAAGTAGTGAAGAAAAATAAAAAGGAATTGTTTTGAAAACTTCCCCATAAGAGAAGAAGTCCATTACTTTAGGGCACTAGCAAAAAGCTGGCATACCAGTGAGTGGGTGGGGTTATATTAGTGGGTGTTTCCACCAACGCTTTTGCCAGTGTGCAATCACCTGAAGGTAGCTGCATATAACCCATGGTCTAGGCTGGCGGTTGGGTGAATATCATATTGAATGTTATAAATGCATCAATATCCTTCCCGAAATATAAATATTGATTTATTGAAACGTCAGTGTGTAAGAATGCCTCAGTACAGTTGTACCCAGATGCCCTTTCACTTGGTAAAACCTGTGTGTGTAGCGTGAGTCACAGTAGTAGGATGGGGAAATAACATGATGATTATACTGCGGAGGACACATATTAAAGGGCTGGGCCAACTAAAATGAATACTTTGGTTTTTGGTGGATGCGGTAGAGGTTAAGCCATTTAACATTCTCTTCTATCTCCATGGAACTCTTATGGCGAGCTCTCTGTGCGGAGTTCCTGGGTCTGGACTGCCCATTCTGAGGGGCACTCTATACCCCAGTTGGATTTTTATTTATTGTCTGTAATGGAGAATGAAACATGAGAAACCAGAAACATATCATGGTGGGCAGGAACATCCAAAACTTGCAGGTGGACAGGAACAGAGCCGGGAATTATGGCAGGGAGATCTCACTGCTTGAGCAAGACATGCAAGAAGCCAAGGGCAAGATTCAGCCCACAAGTATCCACCAACAAATAAAATATGACTCTTAAATGTTCTGCCACTTTTAAGGACAGCTCTATCCATGACTGATATGTCTGCCTTCTATGGTGGCCAACAAAATGTAATCACATACTTTCTGTGTCTTAATAATCAATAATGCCATTTGCACCAGTGCCTCCATCAGAGTTGCTTACTATTGATGTAAATGTCCAATTGTGGATATCCCCCTTCACTTTATCTACTGGAGACACAAATTGAGGGGAAATCCCCCTTAGGCAGTTGTTAACAACAGATGTCCCCACATAAGAATTAGATTTGACTGAATCCCTCTTCTGCTGACAACCGTAAAAGTTGGGATTCCTCATCATTTTCTGTATTTTGCTGCTATAACAACCTTCACTCTTCTGGGAAGACTTTCCACTTGGTCTTGGAGTGTGTAGGACTTTGTGTACCTTTTGGCCAAAAGGACATTTGTGAGTTCAGGTACTGATGTTGGGCAAAGAGACCTGGCTGACAATAGGCATTCCAGTTCAGCCCAAAGGTGTTCAGTGGGGTTCCAATTCATTCAAGGTGCTATGTGCAGGGCACTTGAGTTCCTTTACACCAGTGGTCTCCAAACTGTAGCCCGTAGGCCAGATGCAACCCTTTGCTTGCCTTTATCTGGCCCTTGAGGCACCATTCCTTCCACTGATACGAGGCACTAACATTAACACCAACACTAACAATGAGGCACCATTTCTTCCACTGACACCAACAATTGGGCATAATTTCTCCAATTTATCACCAATGATGGGGCACTATTCCTCCCATTGACACCAAGAAAGGAGCACTATTCCTCCAATTTATCACCAATGATCGGGCACTATTCCTTCCATTGACACCAAGAGTGGGGCACTATTCCTTCAATTTATCACTAATGATGGGACACTATTTCTCCAATTTTTTACCAATGATGGGCACTATTCCTCCAATTTATCACCAATGATGGGGCACTATTCTTCAAATTTATCACTAATGATGAGGCACTTTTCCTCCAATGTATCACCAATGATGAGGCATTATTCCTCCCACAGACAATAGGGCACTATTCATTCAACTAATATCAATGATGGTGTCATTTTCTCACTCCCTAGCCTGAGGCATTGTTGCCCCCCACTGATGCTGGGGCATTGTCTATTCCCACTGGCCACAGTCCGGCCACCCTATAGTCTGAAGGACAATAAACTGACTCATTATTTAGAAAGTGTGGAGACTCATCAAACTCATAAAACCATCTCTTTATGGAGAAGGCTTTGTACACAGGGGGCAGTCATGGTGAAGCAGAAAGGGGTCTTCCCCCAAACTGTCACCACAAGGTGGGAAGCGCACATTTGTCTACAATGTATTAATATGATGTAGAAGTAACCGAACACTTCACCGGAAGCACCCTGACTTAGTCATTTGGAGGGTTGCCCACATATGTTTGGCCTTATGCTGTAGGTATGACGGTCAGGTGCCCACCACCTTATAGCCATGTTGTTTACTTTAAGAACCAGAGGAGCTAACACTTTAATCTTCCCATTAAAGTCACTCAACCTTTTAGGGTCCTTTAACGGACTGCTGTGTTTTCAGATTATGGAAGGACACTTATATCGAGAGAGTATACAAACTCTATGCATGCAGTGCCCCCGCTTAGAGCTGACCCAAGACTTTAGCCCCGGCCGCTGTGCTGCCCTTAAGAAAACAAGCAGATATTGAAAAAACAAAATTTGAAAGAAGAGGAGTGAGCGGTACAAAGGAGATCGATGTGCTTCTGATCTGAGTGGTACAAGTGTACCGGGTGATACAGTCAGTTCCTGTATGGAACGAGTGTGAATGTGCTGAGCGTATGGCCACCCAACAATGCCGGCTCTGTCTGCAGTGACATTCTGCTTTCCTGGCTCGTGCCACCCCAGAGGGACAAAGCATTTCACACAAGACATGGTCTTTGTGCGGATTCCTCGCTATGCATTATTTGGCTTAAGTTAATAAGGCCAGGAAAACAGCATTGATGATCTGCACAATACACTGACCAATCAAACGTCATCTTTGATACGGAGCGGTCGCTTTTGCCACCTTGAATCTTTTAGTGTGAAGCTCCCAGTAGAATTTTGAGGATTCAGTGTGGTAGCGCTGAGTATACAGAAGGGGTTAGTCTGGGATTATTTTAGTAAAATTTAGAAGTTAGTTGTATTTAGTGATTGGATCAGCTGGTTTTATGGGGTTAGTTAAAGCGGAACTTAACTTTCTCAATCAATAGGAACTATTTCTAATCCTTATGCTGCTAGCATTGGTGAATAGATATAAAGGTATATTATATGTGCTTGTTTTCATTTTGTTTTCCCATTTCTTCAGTTACTTCCTGGTTTCTGGCCTAGGCCATACATCCCAGGAGTCTTAATAGGAGGAGGGGCTTTCTCAGCTAAGCACACCCTCCTGCCTGCATGCCTGAGTTAAGGGCAAATGGATTCCAGGAACTAAATGCAACATGAATCTTCTGCCCTTACTCAAAAATGCTAGGGGTGGGGGTTCAAAGTTATTTCTCAACAAATTAAAGCATGGAGACATGGATGGATGGGGGAGTTTGCTTTTCTTTTTTTCTTTTTCCCCAATTTATTTTCCTTTCTTTTTTTTTTCTAGCTTTTTCTTCCCTTTAATTATCTTTTCAACACTTCTCCTTATGTCCCTTCCCATTCATATTTCATATCTTCCTCTTTCCCTTCTCTCCCTTTTCCTTTTTTCCTTTCCCTTCTTTTCTTAAGCTTTTCTTCCTTTTCTACCTTTTTTTTTTTCTTTCTCCTTTTCTTTTCTTATTTTTAAATTATTTTGCCTACTTCTATTTGTTTTTCCCTATTTTCCTTCTTCCTTTCCCTTTCATTTTCTTTCCTTCTCTTTCTCTCGTTTTAGAATTTATTTATTTTTTTACCTTTTCTTTTCTTTTCCTTTCCTTTTTTCTTTTCTTTTTATTTCTTTTCGTTCCCCTTTCCTTATTAAATTATTTTCCTTTCCTTCTCTTTGATTTTCTCTATTTTCCTTCTTCCCTTCCCTTTCATTTTCTTTCCTTCTCTTTCTCTCCTTTAGAATTTTTTTTTACCTTTTTCTTTTCTCTTTTCCTTTCCTTTTTCTTTTCTTTGTTTCTTTTCTTTCCCTTTCCTTTTTGTTTCTCTTTTTTAGAGTTTTCTTTTCTTTCTCTTTTCCTTATTTTTAAATTATTTTGCCTCCTTCTCTTTGCTTTTCTCTATTTCCTTCTTCCTTTCCCTTTTACCTTTCTTTCCTTCTTTTTCTATCTTTTAGAATTTTTTTTTACTTTTTTTTTTTTCCCTATTTCTTCTTTTTTTTCACTTTTCTTTATTTTTAAATACATTTTCCTTTCTTATCTTCCTTTCCCTTTACTTTTCTTTCTCTCTTTTTAGATTTTTTTTTTACCTTTTTCTTTTCTTCCACTGTTCCTTATTTTTAAATAACCCTTCCTTCCTTCCTTCCTTCCTTCCTTCCTTCCCTTTGTTTTTCTCTACTTAATTTCCCTTTCTTTCCTTCTTTTTATCTCCTTAGATTTTTTTTTTTTTACCTTAAAGTGTTCAGGTGGTCAGAGGTTTAAAGTAGAACTAAAGGCAAAACTTTTTTTTTTTCTTTCTGATCATTTTGGATAAAGTAAAAGAGGGTTAGAATGCCTGTCAGTTTTTTTTTTCTTTTGTCCTTTGTATCACATTGGAAAGATTTCACTTCTCGTCCCGTCCCATTGCCACAACAGGAAGTGAGAGGAAATTCCTCCAAAGCTCGTTGTCTTTAGTGTCCTGATTGGAAGGTTTCCCCTCTATTCCTGTTCTGATGACAAACCAAAATTTGGGAATTTCTTTCACTTTCACTCTCAGTGATAACGGTAAACAGGACAAATAAAGAAGGTGAATCTCTTTTAACCACTTCCGGACCACCCACCGTCATTTTATGGTGGTACTTTGAAGTGAAATACCATTGTTATGGTAGCAGATAGCTACCATAACCCCGTGTTTTTTTTTTTTTTTTTTTTCTGCCGGTGGTTCTGCGTCTGATAAAAGCGGTCTCTGCGGCGGATTCGTCACTAGATCACTTTTATTGGCGGCGGGTGAGGTGCCCCCCCCCACCATTTTCCTGTCATCTCGGCTGCTTACAGGACCCGCCGATAGCAGCGGAGACCATCGGGTCCACTCCCCCCGGTGCCTGGATGCCGAGTGAGTGGAAGATGCCACCCACTCGGCTCCATAGAATTGACTGGCGGAAGCGACGTCACAAGTCACTTCCGCCCATAGCTCTTAAAGGGGACTTTTTTTTTGTTTTTTTTTATGTATTTTTCTCTTTTTTTTTTATTTTTATTGCATTTAAGTGTAAATATGAGATGGGAGGTCTTTTTGACCCCCAGATCTCATATTTAAAAGGTCCTGGCATGCTTTTTTCTACTACAAGGAATGTTTATATTTCTTGTAATAGGAATAAAAGTGATCACATTTTTTTCTTTAAGGACAGTGTAAAAAAAAAAAAAAAAATTAAAGCGCCCCGTCCCCGCGAGCTCGTGCACAGAAGCGAACGCATACGCAAGTCGCACCCACATATAAAAACGGTGTTAAAACCACACATGTGAGGTATCGCCGCCATCGTTAGAGTGAGAGCAATAATTTTAGCCCTAGATCTCCTCTAACTCAAAACTGGTAACCTGTAGAGATTTTTAAATGTCGCCAATGGAGATTTTTAAGTTGCAAAGTGTGTCGCCATTCTGCAAGCGGGCGCAGTTTTGAAGCATGGCATGTTGGGTATTAATTCACTCAGCGTAACATTAACTTTTCCGATATGGAAAAAAATGGGCTAACTTTACTGTTGTCTTATTTTTTTACTTAAAAAAGTGTTTTTTTTTTTCAAAAAGAATCGCGCTTGTAAGACCGCTGCGCAAATACGGTGTGGCATAAAGTTTTGCAATGACCGCCATTTTATTCTCTAGGGCAGGGGTAGGGAACCTGCGGCTCTCCAGCTGTTGTACAACTACATTTCCCATGAGGCATTGCAAGGCTGATGGATACAATTTCTCCCAGAAGCATGATGGGAAATGTAGTTCTGCAACAGCTGGGGAGCCGCAGGTTCCCTTCCCCTGCTCTAGGGTATTAGAAAACACCGAACTCCAAAAAGAGGCTCGGTCCTTAAGTGGTTAAGGGTGCACAGAGAGCAATAAAGACCTGACAGGAGTTCTAATCCCTCTCTACTCCATCCAAAACTAAATTCATTTTGCATTGCTGTAATGGGGGCTCTTCCTGTGTATGAAGGACATTATTCTAGAAAATGTGTTGAATTCTCAGTCTCTGTATTTTACATGATGGGTCCAGCACAGTGCCGCTTCCGCAGTGATATTAATTCATTTATTATAGGAAGGTTTCTGAATATTCTCTATTTTGCGGAATGTTTTCAGTTTTGTGCTGGCCAATGAAATCTCTTGTCTATAGAGAATCCAATATGGCGGCTCCCTGCTGATACCTATATTCATTTGTAATTTTGCAGAACTTGAGGGAGCGCGTGAAGCAGCACACATCCACAGACAGCCCGAGTTATACATCCGGAGCCCAATTTAAAACGTTCGATCCAGCAAAGGTAAGAAAATATTTATTACAGGTACAATCTACATATATGATATATTCACAGCAGTCCCTGCTCTCAAGGAGCTTACAATCTAAAGTCCCGATCTCACATGCTAGGGCCAATTTAGACCGGAGCCAATTAACCTCCCAGCATGTCTTTGGAGTGTGGGAGGAAACCGCAGTACCTGGAGGAAACACACGCAGGGAAAACATGCAAACTCCATGCAGGTATTGCCATGGGTTGGCATTTGAACTAACAACCCCGTTGCTGCCAGGCAGAAGTGCTAACCACTTAGCCACTGTGCTGCCAATATACCATACAATGTACAGTGCCAACCTAACACCTTTCTTTAAGCTGGAGTCTGAAATGTGTACAACAGAACAAGTTCCTCTTAAAGATGAAAGTAGGGGAGTGTTAGAACCTCTTCTAGGCATTGCTGGTGACACCATCCACAATAAAAACATGGCAGCGGCTGTAAGCCCTGGTACACACTGGTGCAGCTTTGAAATCACGCTACTTCAGTGACATTTCCAAGCTGCAGATGAGTGCACTTTGTACCTCCGATTTCATTGCGGCTTGCGACTTAACAGAATTTTATGCAATTTGAGATGAAATCAGAAAAAAAGCTGTGCAGGAACCTTTTTTCAAAGTCACTGCGACATGAGACGCGGCAGTTTGAACAGTTCCATTGCCAACAGTGGGGTGCGACTTGTCATGCGGTTTGGAACTGTGAAATCGCACCGCTGTGAACGAGGGCTAACCGTCCTTTTCAGTGAGTAAAGAAACCAAGAAGCATAGCAGCTGACAGCTCCACAGTCTCCCCACATCTGGGACCTCATTATAAACCTAAACTTCACACCTGCATTCTCCCACCAATGCATTGTGTGTGGCCTATTGCCAGCCCCAGGTACTGTCCCCTGGGAGGGTGCCTAGCACTATGCAAACTCCAACTTTCATAATGTCTGTACTTGCACAAGAATATTGGATGTTGATGGGCTGCGATGGTGGAAAAGGTAGGTGGATGGCAGTGTTAAGGGGGGAGCAAACCCCTTATGATGTTGCACTTTGCTGGGATTAGTAGGAACTGTTTACATGTTCTTCTCCCTTCATCTTCCTTCTTCCTCTCATTTTCTTTTTTACTTCTTTCCTTTCCCCTTTCCTTCCTTGTCTTGTTCTTTTTCCTCATTTTCTTCTTCCTCCCTTGCTTCCTTTATTTCTTCTTCTTTCCTCCTTCCTTCCTTCCCTGCCTTGTTCTACTTTTTCCTAATTGTCTTTCTCCTTCCTTCCTTGTCTTGTTCTTTTTCCTCACTTTCTTCTACCTTACTTCCTTCCCTCCTTCCTTTTTCATTTTGATTAATTTCTTTGCTTTTACCTTTCCTCAACTTCTCTTTCATTTTACCCACCTTTTCCTTTCCCTTCCTTTTTCTTTTTTTAGGTTCTTCTACGTTCTCTGTTTTCCTTATCTTGCTTTCCCTTTCTTTCTTACTTTTTACTAATTTTCTTTCTCCTTCCTCTTTTCTTTATTATTTCCTTCCTTTCTTTTCCATTTTGCCTCATTTCTTTCCTTTTACCCCTCCTTAACTTCCCTTTCATTTTCTCCCCTTTTCTACTTTCTCTCCCTTGTCTTCTCTGTCTGTCTTCTCTTTGTCTGTCTTCTCTTGTCTTCTCATGTCTTCTCTTTGTCTGTCTTCTCTCGTCTTCTCTATGTCTTATCTTGTCTTGTCTATGTCTTCTCTTGTCTTCTCTATGCCTTAGTCTTCTCTTGTCTTCTCTATGCCTAAGTCTTCTCTTGTCTTCTCTATGCCTAAGTCTTCTCTTGTCTTCTCTATGCCTAAGTCTTCTCTTGTCTTCTCTATGCCTAAGTCTTCTCTTGTCTTTTCTAGGTCTATGTGTTCTCTTGTCTTCTCTATGCCTACGTCTTCTCTTGTCTCCTCTTGTCTGTCTTCTTTATGTCTTCTCTATGTCTTCTCTATGTCTTCTCTATGTCTTCTCATGTCTTCTCTCTGTCTATGTCTTCTCTTTGTCTGTCTGCTCTTGTCTTCTCTATGTATTCTATTGTCTTCTCTAGGTCTTCTCATGTCTTCTCTCTATGTCTTCTCTTGTCTATGCCTAAGTCTTCTCTTGTCTTCTCTATGCCTACGTCTTCTCTTGTCTTCTCTAGGTCTATGTCTTCTCTTATCTTCTCTATGTCTTCTCCTGTCTTCTCTCTGTCTATGTCTTCTTTTGTCTTCTCTATGCCTAAGTCTTCTCTTGTCTTCTCTATGCCTATGTCTTCTCTTGTCTTCTCTATGCCTACGTCTTCTCTTGTATTCTCTATGCCTGCTTCATTCCCCACCCATAGAGGGGGTGGGGAATGAAGCAGAGAGTTAAAGGTTGAGAAGAGCTGATGGGGACTGGATGACAAGGTATTAATAAGAGCGAAAAAGCAGGCTTGTTTCGCAGCATGGAGGCAGGAATTGTATCTTAGGAGGGCAGATTTATATAGGGTGAAGTCCTGCAGGCATTTGGTTTTACGCCACAGACGTTCAAGAGCAGGGCAATGTCTCTTGAGATTTGTAATGTTGTCAGTTGTAACGGTTGGGGCCTTATTCTGCGTGTGGTTAGAGGAGCAAGTGCGTCTAGTGATGATGAGAGTGAACTGTTGTAGACAGAGGTGGCCAGATCAGGACAAAACAAGGGAGAGATTATGTCAAATAGTTGGTCAGTAGCATTATAGAGAAGAGAAAGGTTAAAGTGGCGAGGGTTCCTACAAGTAATTGTTTGGCGCTTGGAGGGATGGGTGGTTTGAGGCTGGGATACAGTGAAACTTATGAGGTTGTGATCAGAGAGAGGAAAGGGGGTGTTGATGAGGATTCCTGGAGTGCAGAGATGGGAGAATCAAGGGTATTACCACTGGAGTGAGTGGAAGTGTGTGTCCATTGGGTTAGGTCAATAGATGAGGTTAAGTTGAGAAGTTGAGCTGTAGCTGGGCTGTTAACATTAACGGGGATGTAGAAGTCAGCAAGAATGATAGTGGGCATTTCAGAGGAGAGAAAGTAGGGTAGCCAGGCAGCGAAGTCATCAAAAAAGCGCGATACTGGTCCAGGAGGCCAATAGATTGCTGCAATCCTCAGAAAAATGGGAGAATACAGATGAAGAGAGGGATAGAGAGGGTGGGATAGGAAGGGCTTGGAAGGTGCTTTGCTTGGATAGAAGGAATCCAACTCCACCTCCTTTCTGTCCACTGAGTCTGGGGGAGTGAGTCCAATGGAGGCCACCATGGAAGAGGGCAGCAGGAGAATCGGAATCAAAATTGTGAAGCCAGGTTTCAGTTATGATGAGTATGTTAAAGCTATGAGAGATGAAAAGGTCATGCACAGATGTCAGCTTGTTACAAAGGGAGCGGGCATTCCAAAGGGCGCATGAGATTGGGGGGCTGGTTTTAGAAAGCAGGGGGATAGAAATTAGACTGGATTGTGGCTATTGCCAGAGGAGAGGTGTCAGATATGTGGTTTGCATTTAGAAAATGGAGGGCCAGGATTTAGAGAAATGCCCCCCTGAGACTAGGAGAAGGAGAGTGAGTAAGGTAAGATGGGAGTGGGATGTGTATGAGCGCACATGTCTAACTGCCCTGGTGTTTAGGTCATCATGTGGGTTCAGCAAATGCAGGAGATGATGGGTGCAGTAGTAGGGAGAGGGTAGGAGTGAGGGCGATATGTGTATGCTGTGGGGTAGAGAGGAGGGGTAATTTGAGGATAGAAGACACCAATGTGAGAAGGAAGAGTACAAGGAACTTGTTAGTAGATGGAGAGTGGGAATCTGACTTCAAATAAGTTCTATGTAAAATGATGGTTTGCTTGCCGTCTCCAGAGTGGAGCAGAGTTCTTGTATCTTCATCCAGCTTTAGTTATCCTACTTTCCTTAAACTGCGACGGTGAAATTGCGCACCACTCGTGACAGAGCCACTCAGGAAAGAGCCGTGATGTCTGTGCCATGCCCCTGGTTTGCGCCTCCCCATAGACTGCTTTAACTACTTCCCGACCAGCGCCGTAAATAGGCGGCGGTCGGGTTTGAGTGGCTGTACCGGGACATAGCCTGCACCTGCAGGCTATATCCCGGTATCATTTTTTAGAGCTGGCGGTCGGCTATCCAGGGGTAACGACCGATCCGGCTCGGGAGCCGCTCGGTCGTTACCCCAGGGGGCGGGAGGGGGGGCGCTCTTCTCCGGCCTCCCGTCCAACCGGGAGACCGGAGCGACGATCCGGCACGTCCGCCGGCTGGAAGGAGACCTGACAAAAGCCGTAATCGGCTCCGATCGGGTCTCCTTCGGCAAATTCCGGAAGCGACGTCACAACGTCACTTCCGGTTTACACGGCGGCTAACGGCGCCAAATTTAAAAAAACGACAGTATTCAGAATCGCCGTTTTTGGCGATCTGAATACTGTGAAGTGTAAAGGAGGGATGGGGGGTCTTTTAGACCCCCCGGCCCTCCAAAAAGAGTACCTGTCACCATATATTACTATCACAAGGGATGTTTACATTCCTTGTGATAGCAATAAAAGTGATCAGATTTTTTTTTTTTAAAGGAACAGTGCTAGAAATAAATAAATAAATGAAATTAAAAAAAAAACAAGATTTAAATCGCCACCGTCCCCGCGAGCTCGCGCAGCAAAGAAAACGCATACGTAAGTCGCGCCCACATATGAAAACGGTGTTCAAAGTACACATGTGAGGTATCGCCGCGATCGCCAGAGTGTGAGCAATAATTCTAGTAAAAAACCTCCTCTGTAACTCTAACCTGGTAACCGTTAAAAAATTTTAAAGCGTCGCCTATGGAACTTTTTAAATACCGGACTTTGTCGCCATTCTGTGAGTGCGCGCAATTTTCAACCAGGTCATGTATGGTATCTATTTACTCGGCGTAACATCCTCTTTCACAATATGGAAAAAAATTGGGCTAACTTTACTGTTGTCTTATTTTTTAACTCAAAAAAGTAAAATTGTTCCAAAAAAAACGCGCTTGAAAGACCACTGCGCAAATACCGTGTGACAAAAAGTATTGAAACAATCGCCACTTTATTCTCTAGGGTGTTTGAAAAAAAAAAATATATATATAATGTTTGGGGGTTCTAAGTAATTCTCTAACAAAAAAAAATGTTTTTAGCTTGTGACCACCAAATGTAAAAAAGTGGCCCGGTTGGTAAGTGGTTAAAGCAGTGATGATATCAACAGGATATTGATTTGTTTCATAACCGATTCTTGTAATTCAATTTGATGGTTTGCACATGTCACTATTATTAGGACTTGTTTGTTTATATGCAGATTTAAACTACTAAAATAGGGATTTTATTGGAGATCAACAGCATAATTGATTTGTTTCATAACTCATTATTTTAATTTAATTTGATGGTTTGCGCGTCACCTTTTCAATACCATTAGTCACTTTATACTCGGAAGGTTTCATATGTATTTTTATAGCGTTTGTTGCACACTGGTTTAATCAATTTAATTGTTGGTTTACACATGTTTTTTAAAACACTCATCACTTTACATCTGGATTGCCATATATTTCTCATAGAAACTGGCATGCAGTTTCATAGCACTTGTGAAATAATAATGTGTACAACGTGTGCTATATGACAGCATACTAAAGATACTCTAATAGATACTGTAATTTAAAGAGCAGTGTCACTCCCACTATTTCTCCCATTTTCTACATTGGACCCTATCTATATTGGTGTCTCTGTGGAGGCAGCAGCTCTCATCATAAATATACTTATAACCATCTGCGCGGGACACCCCCATATCTAGCTCTATGTCTTCTCTTGTCTTCTCTATGTCTGTGTCTGTGTCTTCTCTATGTCTGTGTCTTCTCTATGTCTGTGTCTTCTCTATGTCTGTGTCTTCTCTATGTCTGTGTCTTCTCTATGTCTGTGTCTTCTCTATGTCTGTGTCTTCTCTGTGTCTGTGTCTTCTCTATGTCTGTGTCTTCTCTGTGTCTGTGTCTTCTCTGTGTCTGTGTCTTCTCTATGTCTGTGTCTTCTCTATGTCTGTGTCTGTGTCTTCTCTATGTCTGTGTCTTCTCTATGTCTGTGTCTGTGTCTTCTCTATGTCTGTGTCTTCTCTTGGCTTCTCTATGTCTTCTCTTGTCTTCTCTATGTCTATGTCTGTGTCTTCTCTATGTCTGTGTCTTCTCTATGTCTCTGTCTTCTCTATGTCTCTGTCTTCTCTATGTCTGTGTCTGTGTCTTCTCTATGTCTGTGTCTGTGTCTTCTCTATGTCTGTGTCTTCTCTTGGCTTCTCTATGTCTTCTCCTGTCTTCTCTATGTCTGTGTCTTCTCTATGTCTGTGTCTTCTCTATGTCTGTGTCTGCGTCTTCTCTATGTCTGTGTCTTCTCTATGTCTGTGTCTGTGTCTTCTCTATGTCTGTGTCTTCTCTATGTCTATGTCTGTGTCTTCTCTATGTCTGTGTCTTCTCTATGTCTGTGTCTTCTCTATGTCTGTGTCTTCTCTATGTCTCTGTCTTCTCTATGTCTGTGTCTTCTCTGTGTCTGTGTCTTCTCTATGTCTGTGTCTTCTCTATGTCTGTGTCTTCTCTATGTCTGTGTCTTCTCTATGTCTGTGTCTTCTCTATGTCTGTGTCTTCTCTATGTCTCTGTCTTCTCTATGTCTGTGTCTTCTCTGTGTCTGTGTCTTCTCTATGTCTGTGTCTTCTCTGTGTCTGTGTCTTCTCTATGTCTGTGTCTTCTCTATGTCTGTGTCTTCTCTATGTCTCTGTCTTCTCTATGTCTGTGTCTTCTCTGTGTCTGCGTCTTCTCTATGTCTGTGTCTTCTCTGTGTCTGTGTCTTCTCTATGTCTGTGTCTTCTCTATGTCTGTGTCTTCTCTATGTCTGTGTCTTCTCTATGTCTGTGTCTTCTCTGTGTCTGTGTCTTCTCTATGTCTGTGTCTTCTCTATGTCTGTGTCTGTGTCTTCTCTATGTCTGTGTCTTCTCTTGGCTTCTCTATGTCTACATGTTCTCTTGTCTTCTCTAGGTCTATGTCATCTCTTGGCTTCTCTGTGAGCCTTTATACAGCTGCAGAATCCAAGTTCAGTCGGTTCCATATGTCCAGGTGAATGGCTTGTTTAGGAGGTCTTGAGCAAAAAATTCTCCTTTTGCTTAAAATGGTTCTGACGCCATGCGTTTTAATATTCCACCTCAACCCCATAGGAAGTGTGTGATGATGGAAATGTGGGGCCTTTGTTGGTGACTTGAAGGTGCAAGTTATACTTTTGTCATCTTTATCCTTCCTAGTCTATAGAGGATTTCAAGGTGCTCAGTTTATACTCGGGACAATCCAAGAAAACATTGATGGGGTTATTCTGTTTCTTCCAGGCTACTGGAAAAATATAATCTTCCGTGGGCGTTCTGTATTTGTCCTCCTGACAAGCCCTCATCACAGCGCTAAGTGAATACTGATTCCAATGGGTACATTCTGGTCATATGTAGATAATGTGCAAACGAATCATATACACATCAATTGCACACATAACATGACCTTTGCTCTGAATGTGACACAGTGAAAAGTAAGAAGAAATATCAAAGTGAGGGAAACCATACATTAACAATTGCCACTGGAGGAGAAGTCAAGAGAAAATCCCCCAATTCCAGGATCAGCTGTCTAGGGAGGGTTTAACCTCTGGGGAAAAAAATGTTCTCACTTCCTGTTGTGTAACTGGAATATAGGAGAAGTTCCCTCCAACAGGGACACAGACAATATTTATGATTCCCAGTGAGCATCCATGTGGGGTGGGATGGGAGGATCTTCCTAAAAATAATACATCTACACTACCTTGTATATGGAGTTTCGGGACACCTGATCATCACACCTATAGAAACTGGTTGGACATCCCATTTCAAACCATGGCCTTTAATATTTAGTTGTCCTCCTTTGAGGCTATTAACTAGGGCAATCTTTAATATTGATTGGAGCCTGGGCAAACATTTTCTTGCCCCCCACCGTCAAAACACAGGACCCCCTCCCCCATACCATCCATATAACACAGGACCCCTCTCCAATACTACCCCCCCCATCATTACACAGGACCCCCCCCCATACTATCCCCATCATTACACAGGGCGCCCCTCCCACAACATTACGCAGGACCCCCTCCCTCATACTACACCCATCATTATACAAGACCCCTCCCCGATATTGCCCCCATCATTACACAAGACCCCCTTCCCCCATACTACCCCCATCATTATACAGGGCCCCGTCCCCCATACTATCCCTATAATTACACAGGACCCCCCCTTCCCCATACCACCCTCATCATTATACGACCCCCTCACACTACCCCCATCATTACACAGAACCCCCTCCCCCATACTACTGCCATTTACCCCCATCATACCCCC
>BLSH010129786.1:2531988-2546390 GCA_018402905.1 Glandirana rugosa | reverse complement strand
TTCCCAAATTCTGTAAAATCTGTTAACACGTGAAACCTCTTGACATACCCCTTCCTATAAAAGACAAGGTCGTACTGACACGTGTTTCGGTTGAGGTACTTATGAACCAAACTACTCAAACCACATCTCCTTGAGCTCAGGACGTGTCTCGGGACTGGAGTTGGGATGACTTGTGGAAACCCAACTTGATGTCCCACCCGGTAAATATACCTATGTGGAATTATTTTACCCTTACTAACCACTATAATTGAAGGACAAACACCGTGTAATCATATACACTCCCCCCTTTGAAAAGTTCTACCCACCACTGGTACCGCCGGTAAAACTTCAGCCGGTAAAACTTAGGTTGATGAAAAGTTTCCCCCCTCACATATACTAATGTGCCACAAACAGGAAGTTAATATCACCAATCATTCCCATTTTATTAAGGTGTATCCATATAAATGGCCCACCCTGTAGTTCAACCCAAAGGTGTTCAGTAGGGTTGAGGTCAGGGCTCTGTGCAGGACTCGAGTTCCTCTACACCAAACTCATCAAACCAAGTATTCATGGAGTTGGCTTTGTGCACAGTCATGCTGGAACAGAAAATATCCTTCCCCATACAGTTCTCCAAAGTGCACAATTGTCTAAAATGTCTTAAACCCTTCATTGAAATCACCTGAACTCATCTGATGGGTTTCCAAGTAATTTTGGCCATATAGTACAAGCAATCATAATCTGAATATGGGGAAAAAAGCAATTTTTGGGTTGCGGTTGGAAAGGGTTAAGTTTCCATGCTCTGACAGATGGCAGTTAGCGGGTCTAAGGTTCAGTTGTATGTCAATGATAAAACAGGTGCGATGATAAGATATATCTTTTAAATTCGGGGGCAAGGGTTCCTCTATTCAGTTATCCAGCGTCATTCTCCTATATTGACCAGATATTTTTGTTATCCAGGGTAGACTTTCAGTTTCCAGAGCTATGAAGGCCCAGGATTTATACCCCTTTATACTTAAAGGGCTCCTGTGGGGATGGACATTTGGGAACTGCCATTGCTGGCCTATCTTTAAGGTATTGCTGCTGGGTTGTCATCCTGATCCAGGATAATTACCTAGTAAGTCACTAACCTGGAACAAACATCCAGAAGTCATCATTTTTCCAGCCCTGGAACCTGCACCTTTAAGAACAGCCCGGCAATGGCAGCACCCATACTTCTCCCCCAAAAAAGTAATACTCATTACAATTCTGTCTTAATTTTTTTTTTAGTTGGCCTTAGAGGAGTTTTTCCAAGCTTGGGGTTAATTTACTAAAGGCGAATAGACTATGCACTTTGCAGGTGCAGTTGCACTCTGCAAGGGCATTTTTGGACTGTGTCAGTAGGACAGGAGATGGTGTGTGGACGGTGTCAGTAGAGCAGTGTACGGGTCAGTAGGGCAGTGGATGTGTCAGTAGGGCAGAGGTTGGTGTAGGACAGTGGACGTGTCAGTAGGGCAGAGGTTGGTGTCAGTAGAGCAGTGGATGTGTCAGTAGGGCAGAGGTTGGTGTCAGTAGGACAGTGGAAGTGTCAGCTGGGCAGAGGTTGCTGTCAGTAGGGCTGTGGAAGTGTCAGTAGGGCAGAGGTTGGTGTCAGTAGAACAGTGGATGGTGTCAGTAGAGCAGTGGATGTGTCAGGGCAGAGGTTGGTGTCAGTAGGGCTGTGGATGGTGTCAGTAGAGCAGTGGATGTGTCAGTAGGGCAGAGGTTGGTGTCAGTAGGGCTGGGGATGGTGTCAGTAGAGCAGTGGATGTGTCAGTAGGGCAGAGGTTGGTGTCAGGACAGTGGAAGTGTCAGCAGGGCAGGGGTTGCTGTCAGTAGGGCTGTGGAAGTGTCAGTAGGGCAGAGGTTGGTGTCAGTAGAACAGTGGATGGTGGCACTCAGCACAACAGTGGGTGGTGTCAGTAGGGCAGAGGTTGGTGTCAGTAGGGCTGTGGATGGTGTCACTCAGTACAACAGTGGAGGGTGTCATTAGAGCAGAGGTTGGTGTCAGTCAAGCTGTGGATGTGTCAGTAGGGCAGAAGTTGGTGTCAGTAGGGCAGTGGGCATGTCAGTAGAGCAGAGGTTGGTGTCAGTAGGGCTGTGGATGGTGTCAGTCAGTAGGACAGAGGTTGGAGTCAGTAGGACAGAGGTTGGAGTCAGTAGGGCAGAGGTTGGTGTCAGTAGGGCTGTGGATGGTGTCACTCAGTACAACAGTGGAGGGTGTCAGTAGAGCAGAGGTTGGTGTCAGTCGAGTTGTGGATGTGTCAGTAGGGCAGAAGTTGGTGTCAGTAGGGCAGTGGGCATGTCAGTAGAGCAGAGGTTGGTGTCAGTAGGGCTGTGGATGGTGTCAGTCAGTAGGGCAGTGGACATGTCAGTAGGACAGAGGTTGGAGTCAGTAGGGCTGTATATTATGTCAATCAGTAGAGCAGTGGACAGTAGTTTTTTCATTAATTATTTTTATTATTTTTTTACAATTGTATTTGTTATTTTTACCATTCTATTTTTTTACCTTTTTACATTTTTTTAGGAGCCCCATTGGGGGGCTTTGGTGAGCTATCAGGGATCAAAACAATAGGTAACATTACTAGAACCGATCGGCTGTACTTTCCTCCTGCAGCTGCTGAATGCCAGCGGTAGGGAGAGGAGGAGAAGCCGGATTTCAGCTGCTGCAGGAGGAACATACAGCTGATCAAAGTCTAGTAAATGCCGCCCCTCATATCCAGCTGTGACAGGGAGGCTGTACCCTTCTCAATGCCGAGGGCATCAAAGACATCCAGACCTGGGCTGTAAGGTTCCAGCCCTATATAGAGTACCCTGTTATGGACATCAAAGGGTGGGCATAGGTTGGGCATATTGTATCCGCGTAGTCCGTACCGCAAGTAGTTCTTGTCTAGAAAAATGCTAGTATCATTAATGAAAATGGCGTCAACACGTTGGTGGACTTCACAAAAGAGAGTGAACTGCTGTTATCAGGCTTTTGCTATGGTCTGTTATGCTGCTAATAGAACACAAGTCGCCATACTTTACTCGCAGTCTCATTCATCCCAAAGGTGTTCCAACATGACTGTGCACCAGTGCACAAAGCAAGGTCCATAAAAGATGAGTGAGTTTAAGGTGGAGGAACCTAAAGGTATTCTGTTGGGTCAAGGTCAGGACTCTGTGCAGGCCAGTCAAGTTTCTCCAACCCAAACTCGCTCATCCATGTCTTAATGGACCTTGCTTTGTGCACTGGGCCAAATCATTTGGTGAAGGGGGGATTATGGTGTGGGGTTGTTTTTCAGGGGTTGGGCTTAGCCGCATAGTTCCAGTGAAGAGAAATCTTAAGGCATCAACATACCAAGACATTTTGGACAATTTCATGCTCCCAATTTTGTGGGAAGAGTTTGGGGGTGACCCCTTCCTGTTCCCTTCCAACATGATTGCGCACCAGTGTACAAAGCAAGGCCCATAAAGACATGGATGAGCGAGTTTGGGGTGGAGGAACTTGGCTGGCCTGCCTGACCTCAACGCAATAGAACACATTTGGGATAAATTTGAGAGGAGACTGAGAGACAGGCCTTCTCATCCAACATCAAACATCATCTAACATCAGTGCCTGACCTCACAAATGCGCTTCTGGAAGAATGGTCAAACATTCCCATAGACATTCTTCTAAACCTTGTGGACGGCCTTCCCAGAAGAGTTGAAGCTGTTATAGCTGCAAAGGGTGGGCCGACTCAATATTGAACCCTACAGACTAAGACTGGGATGCCATTAAAGTTCATGTGCATGTAAAGGCAGGTGTCCCAATACTTTTGGTAATATAGTGTAGTCATTATTAGAAGGGGTTCCCTGAGACAAGAAAGTAGTTCCTTTCAGTGGCTCCTTTGTTTTGTAAAGGTTGAGAAAGGCTGCTTTGGATTGTAAGCTCCTATGAGCAGGGCCCTCAGAACCATCTGTATTGGATTGGATTGTGACTTTATGGTCTCCCTTCATTTTGTAAAGTACTCAGCAAATAGTTGGTTCTATATAAATCCTTATTAATAATAATAACATTCTCTAAGTTTGTGTGTCTTTCCCTCTGATTTCAGGATTTGGTGGACTGGGAGAAGCCGCTGCTGTGGCAAGTGGGTCACCTACGGGAAAAGTACGATGAGTGGGTGCACCAGCCTGTGGACCGGCCAATACGACTCTTCCACTCAGACTTCGTAGAGTGGTGCTCCAAAACCGCTTGGTAAGGGTTCTACTTAAAGGAATATTCAACCCCTGCACTAGTAATTGGGATTCTGGGACACGCCCTGCTTTTGCATCCCTCTGTCCTGCTGGAGACAGGTTCTCAACATGCATTCTCTCTACCCTGTACATTATAAAATGTCATATCAGAGATCGGGGGTGGGATTGAGACCCCCATGTTCTGCAATCCTAAGAGCAGGAGAAGAATGCAGCTTGAGGAGTTTTTTTTTTTTCTGTAGGGCACTGTTAAGACTATTGAATGTATGGCTGATAATTAAATATCATTTAAACCCATGTGTATAAATGCCGGAAGCACTGATATGTGTTCCCACACCTCAAAGTAAATACATTGTATAGTGCCACGCAGCCTTTCCCTGTCACATACTTGATGGTGGAGCCCGATTATGCAAAGGAGAGCCTCTCTTATGCCTCTGACTCGAGAACCCCTGGTAGAGTAGACAGGAAGCTCAGGAGTGCAGAGGGGCACGAGTGCTTGGCAGGATCACTGATGCAGGTGCTGGTTAGGAACTTCCGATGACACTGTGGAGGACCACTAGCAAGGAGGAACAGCTTGAAGACTGGAGCTGATTGGAAGTGCCACAGACTGGAAGATGAACTCAGCAGACAGCGAAATGATCTTCTGTAGGTAGGGACACAGACGGGTGCAGGCAGGCCAGGTCAGAATCCAGGACGGGTCGGTAGCAGGTGGACAGCGGGGTAACCAAAGAGCAGAC
Source organism: Glandirana rugosa (assembly GCA_018402905.1). Lineage (NCBI taxonomy): Eukaryota > Metazoa > Chordata > Amphibia > Anura > Ranidae > Glandirana > Glandirana rugosa. The sequence continues at coordinate 2,541,450 of BLSH010129786.1, read as the reverse complement.
AGAAGAAGAGTCAGAGACAAGCCGGGGTCGTATGCAGGCGGATAGCTGGAGAAGTCAGGTACAGGCCAAGTAACAACTGGAACGGGTTTTCAAGGTAAACAGGTGGCAGGGGTCACAGGGAACGCTGTAGACCAGACAGCATTGATCCTGGGTATTGAACTGCCTGAGTAAGAACTGCCACAATGTGCGTACACGCTCCCGTGCACGCATACGCACAACCATTCTCATCCTGGAATCTATTTTGCGCACATGCCGTGCGTTCCTCTTCATGGGAATGGGGAGATCAGGCATTCTCCTGCAGCCGCCATCTTGGTTTCTGGCTTGCCCTTCCTGACATTCCCCTTCATTAGACCCTACAAAACATCAGTTATCAAGCATCAAACATATACACCCAATATAACGAGAAAGTAATGTAATGCTGTGACGAAACGTGCAGGGGTGGAACCTTTGACGTCATCAAGCAAATGTGGAAGCAGGTGTTAGACTGGTGCCCTCGAGTTCCTGATCTGAAATGCCCTTAAGGGGATGTCCAGATAAAGTGTGGTGTACCGCAGTGCACCAGAACTCTGTGCACTATGCCATGGGAGTGTTATTTTAATTTTTTTAAAAATAAAATTGGAGAATTTTCAAAGCAGTAAGCATGATGGTGGATTTACTTCTTTGAGTTACAAGTGGAAGAGTGAGCACTGGGAGAAAGTGGTGTTGCCATTAACATAAGAAACCATTATTTACGGAGGTGCGGAGACAACTCTGAGGATATCCAGGAGGTGTTTTTGCCCCTTAAAGGGGAAGGCACTATATCCACTTGCCCACCGCAATACATATATATAGGTTGCGGTTTGCATGTGGTTTACCGGGGTTTATGGCCGAAACGATCAGTGTAGCCCAAGAGTCAGGAGTTTTGGACGGGGAGATCTCATTGTCAGAGAATCCAGAATAAATACGAAGCCGGGGGCTGGCGGAATTTGTACACCGAGGCTGGGATTGTCAACCAAGGCTGAAGAAACTCAGCAAATCAGTTGATGGTGTGCAAAGGAAAACCGGATTCCCAATGTTTACAGCATGGCTGAGGACAACGCACTCCTAGCAACCGGCAATCCAGATATGCTGAGCGACCGGTCACCCGTGCGCTAAATTGGTGGTAAAGTCAATCTATGAACGATTACAGCTGACTTAGGTAAACACAAGAGGAGACCAATACTTACAGATGCATGCACACTATACTTAAAGGGTAACTCCACTTTTGTTCAGAACCCCCCCTCCTCTCTGTACTTTGCAGGGATTGTAACAAACTTTGCTGCAGATTTCTCCCTTATTATCTTATGAGCATCAAATCAGATTCTCATACCACACGCCTGCATATTATGTGAATTGTGCTTTAACCACTTGCCTACTGGGCACTCTACCCATATGACATTTTTATTATTTTCACACAAATAGAGATTTCCTTTGGTGCTCTTTAATCACCACTGAGGTTTTTTTTTCTAAACAAACAAAAAAAGACGGAACATTTTGAAAAGAAAAACAGTTTTCATAGTTTGCTGTAAAAATTTTCAAACCGGTAATTTTTCCCCTTCAGTGATGAACACTGATAAGGCTGCACTGATAGGCACTGAAGGACACTTATAGGTGGCACTGATAGGTAGCACTGATAGGTGGCACTGATGTACACTGATAGGTGGCACTGAAGAACACTAATAGGTGGCACTGATAGGTGGCAATGATGGACACTGATAGGTGGCATTGATGGGCGGCACTGAAAGACACTAATAGGTAGCACTGATAGGTGGCACTGATGGACACTGATATGTGGCACTGATGGGCGGCACTGAAGGACACTAATAGGTGGCACTGATGGACACTGATAGGTGGCACTGAAGGGCGGCACTGAAGGGCGCTGATAGGTAGCACTGATAGGTGGCACTGATGGGTGACACTGAAGGGCATTGATAGGTGGCACTGATAGATAGCATTGATAGGGGGCACTGATGGACACTGATAGGTGGCACTGATCGACACTGATAAGTGGCACTGATGGGTGACACTGAAGGGCACTAATAGGTGGCACTGATAGGTAGCACTGATAGATGGCACTGATGGACACTAATAGGTAGCATTGATGGACACTGATAGGTAGCATTGATGGGCACTGATAGCTGGCACTGATAGGTGTCACTGATGGACACTAATAGGTGTCACTGATGGACACTGATAGGTGTCACTGATGGGCACTGATTGGCACTGTTGTGCACTGGTAGGTAGCACTGGTGGGCACAGATGAGGCAGCGGCTCTCCGTGTTCGGGACCGATGTCCCTCTGACAGTAGCCGGTGATCGGGTTTGTTTTTTTTTCTTGAGAGCGTGAGGAGAAAAAATAGCCGATTACCGATCTTCTGTTTACATCACGTGATCAGCTGTCATTGGCTGACAGCTGATCATGTGGTAAGGGGTCGGGATCGGCCCCTTACTCCGATCTGTGATCAGCTGAGTCTCCTTGACTCACTGATCAGAGCGTGCCGCACGCACCCCGCAGGCAATTTAGGCCGCGCTGTAGCCATCTTTCGGGCTATAGCGTGGGCAGAAACGGGTTAATAAAAAGTCCCATATGCCAGGAAAAAAAAATGTCTTCCTCTCTTCTTTACCAAATTGTGCATCCACAATAACAACCGGTGTGCCGACCAACCTTCCTGCACCACCAACACCAGTTGCGCTCTCACTTTAGGAATATCACCCACATACACTGTAAGGTCTTAATCCCCCTTCTTCCCCATTCTGCTCGGTCAGAAAGTCATCTTCACCACGTCTAGATGCCTAAATGCATTGAGTTGCTGCCATGTGATTGGCTGATTAGCAATTTGTGTTACCGAGCAATTGAACAGGTGTACCTAATACCAGTGGCCGGCGAGTGTATGTATTACAATAACTATTACATAAAAACTGTGCTGTACCAATACCCTACCTACAACCTAAAATGATCAGATACCTAAAACCCATAACACACCCCACTAAAAACATGACAGCCCCGTGAAAATATATATTTGGGTTTTTTTAACTGAAGGAAGGTTGGTTGGCAGGCTGGATAATTTTGTGGTTCCAGAATTTGGTGAAGAATGAGAGAAGACACTGGGGACAAAAAAGGGGATGAGTGCCGTCTTCAACGTTACAGACGAAGCCCAGTTGATGGTGACCACCAATAACCACACCATGACCGGGATAAATGAGAACCTTCACAGACTTACCTTTCCCGGGGAAAATGCTGCTCCTTGTTACCTTCAGGTCTGGCCATGGCACTTGGTCACATGATCTCATCTAAGGGGGAAGATGAGAGTTTTGGTTGATCCTTCCCTTCGCCAAAGACCAGGTGACCAAATGCTGAAGCCTTCAGAGATGTGGGCAGCACTGGAGATAAGCTGGAGCATTAAAAGGTAAGTCTGTAAGGCCTTTTTTTCTCTCTTCATCTATCCAGCACAGCAAAGTTTTATGTTCTAAGCCAAATTTCTGCTTATATTTGGCCTTCTTTGGTCTCCCCCGTTCCCCATCCTCAAAATGCTAATAGAATTTTAAAAAATAAACCTTTCCACCTTCATTACAAGCCTTCTTTTGGATCTAGTGACACCATCACTGGGTCTCTGTGCTTCTCTATGCAAGACAGGCAGATCATAGCTAGTAAGAGGGGTCATCCATAGCTTCCTGAAATCACCACGGCACCCTTCCCCAGTACTCGGCTGTGATGGGAACAGTGGACTTGCTCTTGGGAGTTATGGATCTAGCAGAACATCATGATGGGTGTGTGTCAGTGTGGAGAAGTGGGAGTTCCTAGGCAGGCTGCAGACCACTTTAGATAACGCCTCCATGTGATGCTGAGCCTCCATACGTAAAAGAACTGGAATCCAATGCAGTGGTGGCCGGTGGTATATTTTTTTTTTGGGCGGGGGGCAGCCACCTTTTTAGTGCCCCCGGTTGGTCACCCGCACCTACCCCGGGCCGTGCTTCCCTCCGGGCTATGGACAGCCGGCTTCCCCTGCATCTCCTCCTCTGCATCATGGCGGTGTCCTCACCATGCGTCTCCTCCTTCCTTGGCCAATAGGGTAGCTTCTCCTTTCAGCCAAACTGGAAACGTGTCTCAGGACCCTCATCCTGATTGGCCGGGAGGCAGAATCCATGTGACAATAGCGAATATTTATTCGCTGTTATCACACAACTGGGTGGGCTTCTCTGCCCTGAGCGCACCCTTTTTTGAAGCCATTAGAGCCTCAGGCTCCAATCAAACCCCATTGGAATCCATGCGTCTAGCACCTTGCATGTAGATCAAGGGGCCGGGCGCATTGGATAGGGGTCGCCCCTTATTGATCCAATAGATGAAAGAGGAGGGTCAGGGGATGTCCAGCGGCCATGAAATGAGGCGGGGCTCAGACTCGCCACGCAGCTTCTAATGCACATTGTGAGAAGCTCACAGTGTGCAGAGAAATCAGATTTAGCTATTCAGCCCAGGAGAGGAGCTTGGCACACCTGTGCGGGAGTGAAGGTGAGGTCAGATTTAATATTTCAGTGTAGGTTCACTTTAAGGGCAATTATTTAACCCCATAAGTGCCGGCATTACTAAAGGCATCAATAAAGATCCGTCTGCCTTTCTCACGTGTGTTAGAGCTCCCGTGGCCTTGGACAGGCGTGAAATCTGGCGGTGCCTTTCCTTGGGTGTGTCGGGAGTGAATATACAAGGTGACACAGATATAAGTACCATACCAGAGAAGGGAGGCAACCAAACGTATGCAAGTCACTCCACAGACACCAAGGAAAGACACAATCCTATTCCAGTTCAAGGGACGGTATCCACAATCCTATGATCTCCTCATTACCATTGCTGGATCGATATTAATTGATCATTAACCACGGCAGGATGAAGCCTATTTTTGACACTGGTCGCTTACAAGTTAAAATCAGTATTTTTTACTAGGAAATTACTTAGAACCCCCAAACATTATGTATATATTTTTTAGCAAAGACCCTAGAGAATAAAATGGAGATCGTTGCAATACTTTGTCACACTGTATTTGCACAGCAGTCTTTTTTTTTGGAAAAAATACACTTTTTTAAATTAAAAGATAAGAAAACAGTAAAGTTAGCCCAATTTTCTTGCATATTGTGAAAGATGAGTAAATAGATATCTAACGTATTACACTTTAAAATTGTGCCCGCTCATGGAATGGTGACAAACTATAGTACTTAAAAATCTTCATAGGCAACGGTTCAAAATGTAAACATCCCATGTGACAGTAATAGGCGGTGACAGGTCCTCATTGTGGAGAGATCTGGGGTCTATAATGAATGTAAACATCCCATGTGACAGTAATAGGCAGTGACAGGTCTTCTTTATGGAGAGATCTGGGGTCTATAATGAATGTAAACATCCCATGTGACTGTAATAGGCGGTGACAAGTCCTCATTATGGAGAGATCTGGGGTCTATAATGAATGTAAACATCCAATGTGACAGTAATAGGCAGTGACAGGTCCTCTTTATGGAGAGATCTGGGGTCTATAATGAATGTAAACCTCCCATGTGACAGTAATAGGAGGTGACAGGTCCTCTTTATGGAGGGATCTGGGGTCTATAATGAATGTAAACATCCCCTGTGACAGTACTAGGCAGTGACAGGTCCTCTTTATGGAGAGATTTGGGGTCTATAATGAATGTAAACATCCCATGTGACAGTAATAGGCGGTGACAGGTCCTCTTTATGGAGAGATCTGGGGTCTATAATGAATGTAAACATTCCATGTGACAGTAATAGACAGTGACAGGTCCTTTTTATGGAGGGTCTTGGGGTCTATAATGAATGTAAACATTCCATGTGACAGTAATAGGCGGTGACAGGTCCTCATTATGGAGAGATCTGGGGTCTATAATGAATGTAAACATCCCATGTGACAGTAATAGGCGGTGACAGGTCTTCTTTATGGAGAGATCTGGGGTCTATAATGAATGTAAACATCCCATGTGACTGTAATAGGCGGTGACAGGTCCTCTTCATGGAGAGATCTGGGGTCTATAATGAATGTAAACATCCCATGTGACAGTAATAGGCGGTGACAGGTCCTCTTTATGGAGAGATGTGGGGTCTATAATGAATGTAAACATTCCATGTGACAGTAATAGACAGTGACAGGTCCTTTTTATGGAGGGATCTGGGGTCTATAATGAATGTAAACATCCCATGTGACTGTAATAGGCGGTGACAAGTCCTCATTATGGAGAGATCTGGGGTCTATAATGAATGTAAACATCCAATGTGACAGTAATAGGCAGTGACAGGTCCTCTTTATGGAGAGATCTGGGGTCTATAATGAATGTAAACCTCCCATGTGACAGTACTAGGAGGTGACAGGTCCTCTTTATGGAGGGATCTGGGGTCTATAATGAATGTAAACATCCCCTGTGACAGTACTAGGCAGTGACAGGTCCTCTTTATGGAGAGATTTGGGGTCTATAATGAAGGTAACCATCGCATGTGACAGTAATAGGCATTTATGATATGTGAGGTAGGATAAGTAATACTCCTTACCCCTGCACCCTGAGACTAAAATAAACATTTAACCTTTGTGGGGGGGGGGGGGGGTTTCAGGGGGTGCACCGGAAGGTTAGATTTTCTCTAATTCCATTCAATACAAATAATCCCCGTAATGTTTGAAATATGTGCTGAATGTTATTCTCTATGTATTTCTTATGATCGTGAGCTCCACCTAATGACCATAATGCTGTATTTTTCTTATTATGGTGTTTCAGGAAAATACTGCTCTATGGTCACTAGGTGGAGCCGACAATCATAGGAAATGGAAAATGGCATTTCACACACATTACAGTCCTTACAAGGATTATTTGTGACGCTGAAAGATTTGTACAATGGATTTTGAATAAACAGACCTCATAGTGTGATTGGACCCTTAAAGTGGGGGGAAGATGGGTGGGGGCTGCGGGGTGCATTGCAAGGGTAGATTTTGTCTTAATTCCTGGAGTTCAGCACAAATAATCCCCGTAATGTATGAAATAAGTGTGGAATGTCATTTTCTATGTATTTCTTATCGTGAGCTCCATCTGTTGACCAAAATGCGGTATTTTTCAGATTACGGTGTTTCAGGAAAATACCGATTTGTGGCCACTAGATGGAGCTAAGAATCATAGGAAATAGAGCTCCCCCCTTCCCCCAGGTACCCTCTAAAGCTGACAAATTAGTCAAAACCCGGTTTCATTCTTTCCAATGTGGTACCTTTTCTGCCATCTGGCAGATTATAACTTTTCGGTTTTATACGGAATATAAATAATAACGCCAAATCCTGATTTCCTCTTCCCCAGGTACATCGTGTTGGCAGTGTGGGCACCCATCGTTGTATATTTAACCTGGTATTGTCTCTCAGAACTCTCCCGGGGGGACACCCGGCTCTTCTCATCCTTCACAACAGGTATGAAACGTGCCGCGCGGCATCCGATAACGCGGGGTTCCAGCATTTTTGAGCTTTTTAGTGATTATTGTCGTGCGTTTTGAGAGTTTTACTGCTGAAATGCAATAATTGTGTGAAAAATAAATAAAAATGTAATTAAATAAATAAAAACCCCTAGCTCCAAACCTTAACACTAAAATTAACCCCAACCCTAAAATGAACCCCTAACTCCAAACCTTAACACTAAAATGAACCCCAACCCTAAACCTTAACACTAATATGAACCCCAAACCTTAACACTAATATGAACCCCAAACCTTAACACTAATATGAACCCCAAACCTTAACACTAATATTAACCTCTAACCCCAAACCCTAAACCCATCCTAATCCTTAACCCCTAACCTAACAATAGAAACGCCCAAAAACATGACACTGAGGCGTGAATGCAGCCGTCATTTCTGTCTGCTGCCTCTTTCCTCTTCTATCAGCATGAGTCACTTCTGACAAGTTTTCCTGACACCAAGAGATAAACAGGTGACAGGGGAAGGAGCTCCAGCACACAGCCTGTGATTGGCAGCCTCAGCTCTGTTACTGTGTGCTGTGTGAAGGGGGGGGGGGGGTGGAAGGGAGTGTCCCTTCCCTTCCCTCCAATCACCTCTCACTGAGCTATGCAGAGTGTAACTTCAGATCTCCACCCCCTTTTTTCTGACAGCTCTGATGGGCTTTATAATTCAACACTTTGTACAGATGTAGGGAAGAGAATACTTTAGATAAACGGGTACAACGTATGTAGGATGATTTGTTTCATCTCTGTGTATCACCTAGGGACAGTCACCTCACTTGGTGTATGGAAGGATTTACGACTATAAACCCTTATATATACCCGGTGACGTGACCCTCCCCAGGTGATACACAGAGATGAAACAAACATAATTTGTACCTAATTATCTGCAGCCTCTGTTCTCTACCTCTATTCACAGTGCAGACTTTATACAGCTTGTCCAATATTTTAGAAAACAGGGCTGGGTAGGGAAAGGGCAGGTGCAGTACTAGGGAGAGATTCCGGTTGAGTAGGGATGTGTCGGTTTACCTTCTAAGGTGCCTTTCTGGACCGTCATATACCGCAACGGCCCGGCAGAATTTAGCATCAGTTACCTAGTGACAATGTAAGTGGAACCGGGGAGTAAAGTCTTCTTACCAGGATGGAGACTTTCCCAGTACTCCCCATTTATTCCCAGTACTCCCCATTTATTCCTAGTACTCCCCAATTATTCCCAGTACTCCCCTGTTATTCCCAGTACTCTCCAGTTATTCCCAGTACTCCCCTGTTATTCCCAGTACTCTCCAGTTATTCCCAGTACTCTCCAGTTATTCCCAGTACTCCCCAATTTAAAACATGCCAGAGGAAGCGGGACTTTAAATGAGGTGCACTCTAAAAAAGCAGTGCAACTCCATCCCTGGTTAAATTGAAAAACAAAGCTGAAGTGTGGGACTTTAGATGAAGCATGCAAGGTGCAAAGACAAAAATGGATATGAGGAATAAGAATTATTTATTGATTGTTAACATGATTACATGGATATTGAAATATACTGTTTGTTCATTCATGACGTAATCGTCTACAAATAAATGACAACCGTTCGTATCACATGTTGATTCATGTACATAACATGCATAAAAAATGGCCTTGAATGGTGCACATAAATTGTTTGCCTCTCATATCACAACATATAGTTCATATATAATAAATCATATAAGGATTTTTGAAATAAGTAAACATGGTTCATAAACAGTATTGAGTTAAGTAAACACATTGGTGTATTGATTTTGATGGGGTTAGTCAGATTGGTACGCGAGTCGTTTAAAAGTAACACAGAATGACCAAATAGAAGTTAGTTTAGTTATGTGGTTACACAAATGAATTGAGTTATGACAAATACTTGGTACAAATGAATAAAGTTTTTAGGAATATACTAAATAATATATACTTGATATACAACACTATACTCTCCGTTTGTTAAATACA
>BLSH010129786.1:2484415-2501007 GCA_018402905.1 Glandirana rugosa | reverse complement strand
AGTCGCACTCTAGATTCCGGGACGAGAGATCTCTACACCTCACTCTAGAACACTGCCTCCGAGACTGTACTCCCTCGTTTCGAGACGGAGATGGTTCTACCGGCGGAGGTACGTCTCTGTGTCACTTCTTCGGTTGGTACCTTCCTCTGGTGTCCGTCGAGAAACAGGAGAAAGAACCCCATGTTGTCGAGTCAAGGCATGGAGGATCGACAGGGTCTAAGGGAGAAGGGAGGAGTAAGCAGGGAGTAAAACCAGACTACATGTCATAGAGTGTTTTCAGTCATGTGGGGAGGGTAAAAACATTTATAAAATAAGATAGAAAAGTACACTGTTGTGACTTCTCGACTGTGAAACGATGTTACATTTCATCACTCACATGTCGAACATATTGTCACATTTAAATGACAGGGGAGTTTTATTGAGTTGCGTGTCGGTAATTACAGATTTGACGACCGTTGTTTTCACTCATGTGGGGATTCACTTTTACAGGTTTAAGTTATACAAGCTGTACACTCACTACTTTACATTGTAGCAAAGTGTCAGCTCTTCAGTGTTGTCACATGAAAAGATAGAATAAAATATTTACAAAAATGGGAGGGGTGTACTGACTTTTGTGAGATACTGTACATCAGACCAAAATGAGGGACGAATGAGGAGGGAAGAGGGAATCTGGGACAGCTAGGAGGTACGGAACTGAGCTGTTGTACCCCAAGAAAGAGGACAAAGAGCTGCCTGTGGTCTCCTTCCATGGTTGGCTTCTTCACTGTGTCTCTGCATGGAGGCGGCCATCTTGGTAGAGGCAGAGCTTTGCTCCCTCATGTCAGAGCCTCCGTCACAAGATCTCACTCCACATCTCTAGAGAGCAGGGCCTTAGATCTCACGCTGCAGACATACAGGTACAGGCTATACCAGGGCCACCATTACAAATCATGGGGGTCCCTACAGCCTACCTGATAACATGGGGAGAGCCATGCATGGGAAGCCTTGCCCCTCATTTGCAGCCCCGGGCACAGTCATGCACCGGCATTGGTCTCACATTCATGGATTCAGCAGCCTTGATCCCTGGCTGGGAATGATTTGATGTGAGATTTGCCCTATTTACCTTCTGTGTGGCAGAGACCGCAGCACTTGCTGGGGTCACCTACAGGCAACCCCTGCCGTATCCTTCCCCCTGCTGAACCAATGGGGCCCGGTACTGGAGGACTGCCTGTAACCCCCTATCGACAGCCCTGGTGCCCAGGCACACTCACAAACCAAGAACTGCAATTCTATTTTTCGGGAGGAATTCAAAACAAAAGGAACATTTTCAGACTACTGCTCAGGCGCAAGTAACATTTCTGAATTTTCCCTATAACCGAGCAAATCTTCCCTCTCCGAGTTCAGTTTAATTTTAAAATCAGCCAAATACATTCCAGGCGCAAACAAAAGGTGCTCAAAGTATTACAGTTAATTTTCTTTACAAAGCAGCCACAGCCTGATTAGAAAAGCCTGTCCCCTGCCAGCATGCTGTAGAGATGGACTCTGTGGTGAAGCAGTAGTCTCTCTGCAGAGGTCTGACTTGCCCCCTGCTAAGTAAGATAGTTATAGCTCTCCAAAGCTTAAGCTCCCGGCTGATTGGTGGCTTTGTCACACCTTTGCAGAGAGACCACTGCTTCTGCAATTATTTTGGCCGATCTAATTGCAAAATGGGATACTACTCAGTCCGACATTCCCTCCATTCCAGGACTGCAGCCCGTCAGTCTCTTTGGCATTCAACACACCCAAGGGTGGCAGATGCCGGTGTCTCGTGCCATAGTACCTACATTTCACCTTTTAGTCACTACAGGACAAGGAAATGACATAGGGGTCAGCACATAGAACCACAGTGTTATATGCCAGAGACTGACAGAGGCTGCACTACTGGAACGGGGGAGGGTAGGAGACACGGGCAGCAGATTGGCAAATATACTTCCTTTCTATTCCAGGGAGTGCTATATCCATATGACTGGACACCTGGCAGGGTTCTCTTTAAACGTTGTGCAGTGTAGCTGATGTAAATTTCTGTATTGCCAATGTCATCCTGGAGCTGCGAAACGCGTAGTAGATAAAGGATCTTTATATACTCTTTTATCTTTACTATCCAAATACATCAGAGACATTGGGAGATACTTGGTGTATATATTGATATTTTATATATCGTATATAAAGTTTTCTCAGTGGTATAGAAAAACATTTCGTAGACTGATGAGAATGGGTACAAGCAGGGCCAAGACAAGGGGTGGGCGAGAGGGAAGCATGCCCTGGGCACAATGGTTTACTGTAGGGATGTAGGCGTCTTCCTTCTGTTACAAGGCTGACAAAAGTAGTGATAGTGGCAATAAGTGCCTGCTGGGAGTAGGTTCCCCTAAGCGTGCACATCATGAATGGGGGGGCGCAGTTTGGCATCTTTACCCTGTGCACTGGATGACCTTGTCCGGGCACTGGATACAAGAGGAATCTTGCTTGTAGTGCTATGAGAACTTTGACACTGCTCATGTGTTGCCTGTCAATGGTAGCCTCAAGGATGCTCAGTTTCAATAATGCCCATCCCATCCAGGATCAATACAGGGTCTGCCAGGATTTCCAGAATACCTTAGACCTCAGTACTCAGAAACCTTGCCGGGTCTTCCTGGACTTCCACTACCTCCAAGGCTTCCAAAATCCCCAGTAGTCACATGATTCTTACTGGGTCATCCAGGATTTTCAGGATTGTTTGGACCTCCAGTACACACAAATTCTATGCTGGTTCTTCTAGGACTTTCACTACCTAGAGCAGTGTTCCCCAACCCTGTCCTCAAGGCCCACCAACAGGTCATGTTTTCAGGATGTCCATTAATTTGCAGACGTGATTTGATCAGTTTCACTGCCTTAGTAATTACCACAGCTGATTCATCTGAGGGAAATCCTGAAAACATGACCTGTTGGTGGGCCTTGAGGACTGGGTTGGGGAACACTGACCTAGAGGACTTCCACAATTCCCAGTAATCACAGGATCCATGCAGGGTCTGCCAGGATTTCCAGGATTCCTGGGGCCTATCTTATTCACGGGATCCTTGTCAGGTCTTGCAAGAACTTCACTCCAGGACTTCCACAGTTCTCAGTAATCACAAAATCCATGCTGGGTCTGCATTTCCAGGATTCCTTGGACCTCCAGCACTTAGGATCATTACTGGGTCTTCCAGGACCTCCATTACCTTCTGGACTTTCACAGTTCTCAGAAGTCATAAGTTTCATACTGAGTTGTCCAGGATTTTCAGTATTGTCAGGACCTTCAGTACTCACAGATTCCATGCTGGTTCTTCTGGGACCTTCACTACCTAGAGGACTTCCAGAGAGTTCCTAGTAATCAGAGGATCAATGCTGGGTCTGCCTGAATTTCCAGGATTTGTAGAACCTCCAGTATTCACAGGATCCTTGCCACGTTCTGCAGGACCTCCTCTACCTCCACGACTTCCAGAGTTCCAAGTAATCACAAGATCCATGCTGGATCTACCAGGATTTCCAGGATTCGTAGAACCTCCATTACCTCTAGGACTTCCAGAGTTCCCAATATTCACTGGATCCTTGCTGGGTCTTGCAGGACCTCCACTACTTCTTGGCCTGTCACAGTTCTCAGTAGTCACAGGATCCATACTGGGTCTGCCAGGATTTCCAGGATTCCTAAAACCTCCAATACTCACAGGATCCTTGTCGGGTCTTCCAGAACCTCCACTACCTCTAGGACTTCCAGTTCTCAGAAATGGTGCTGAGCATGTCATCATACCTACATTCAGGGGCGTATCATGAAACTGGTGGGCCCGTGTGCAAGCCCACACCGCACCGATCATCCTCGGCTGTCATGGAGAGATTACCCATGTGTGCAGTGTCGGTCAGAGCACAGTGGGCCCCCCCCACCGCTCCGGGCCCGTGTTCAGTGAACACCCTGCACCCATGAATGATACACCACTGCCTACATGCCAAAGCCAGTGTATCAATCCATGTCCAGGCATCCCCTGCAAGGCCCAGGCCCCTCTGCTGACCGGATGGGGCCTGGGTCCTGTACAAGAGTACTGCCTGCACTGCCCAATTGACAACCCTGTCTTAGACTACCCTGTGGTGACAATGCTGCTATGCAGAACAAACAGCGTTGTTAAATGGTTGCAGGAGTGGAAAAATAATGGATCTACTGACAGGATCAACAGAGAAATAAAACAATGTTATTGATATGATACTTTGTTAATACAAGTTACAAACTGCAGCATATACTGTATGTCGTTTTCAATTTTTTTTCCAACGTTCTACTTTGTCCTGCCCTCAGAGAGCCAGCTTGGAACGACTCCCATAAAGGCCACCGATGAGTGTAACGCACATCTCTGCCCACAAGGTTCTCCTTTCTTCTGAGGATGTTTTTGTTTGTTTTTCCTACACAATCTCTCAGAACGGGACACTCCTTCTACAAATGTTGGTCAATCGGGACAGGAGTGACCATGAATCATCACACAATGGTTTCCCGGACCGTACCTGGATGTGTTTCTATGGCCGATAGCAGATACAATGAAGACCTATGACCTCCCATACGTTATCTTCCTCTGATTCTATGACAAGTCATATGGTGAAGTACAATTTGTATCCAGGGACGGCTCCCATTGTGTGACTCACACTGTCATACCGTCACCTGCTCCGCGATGCTACCTGCAGATAAGGGTCATGTGACCCGGGCAACGCCCATCTGACCGGTCACAGTGATGTCAGCAGAATTGAATCACAATATAATGTCTTTATCATTGCGTAATATATAATGTGAATTCCTTCCTATAGCAATGATGATCATTCCTGAGGTCACCAGATGGTTGTTCTGCCAAATTCTTCATGTAACAAACCTGGCGCAGCGACAATAAACCGCAACGAACAAACTTTGTGTCAATGCGCCACGCCGTTTCCTCATTTCCTAAAGGCTTTAGTGATGGTTATAGTATAACTAAAGGCAATTTTTTTTTAAAGATTTGGATAGATTGGTGGGGGTGGGAAGTTAGAAGCCCTGCCAGCTTTATATTGATGTCTGTGTTCCAAAATGACGGCCATACACATAACGATCTGATCGATTCAGATTCAGATAATATGATCAGATCTAGGAATTATTAAAAAGACACTTACGGGTCTGTCTATAAAACCTTCACTGGTCGAATGTCACAAGCATTGGTCCAGACCAGTGGTCTCAAAACTGAGGCCCTTTGTCTGCCTTTACCTGAGGCACTATTTCTCCCACTGATGCCAATGATGGGGCACTATTCCACCTATTACACCAACAATGGGGTACAGCTCCTGCCACTGACAATTCCTGCAAATTCCTCCACTATTCTTCCCACTGATGCCAACAAAGGGGCACTATTCCTCCAATTAATACCAATGGATGGGGCACTATTCTTTCCAGTGATACCAAGAATGGGGCCGCTATTCCCCCCCATTAAAGCCCATGATGGGGTATTGCTTATTCCCATTGACGGCTTGGCATTTTTCACTCCTACCAGCCACAGTCTGGTCCCCCTACAACCTGAAGCACAGTAAACTGGCTGTTTTTTTAGAAAGTTTGAAGACCCCCAGTCCAGATTGTACAAATTGTCACACTATCTTCTCGAAATACTGTGACTTCCTATGATTGTCAGCTCCATCTAGTGGCCAAAATGCAGTATATTTTTCTGAAATACCTCAATCAGAAAATGTACTGCATCTTGGACACTAGATGGCGCTGATGATTACAGGAAGGCACAGGGAAAGTACAAGGAAAATGCATGCAGACCTAACAAATGTGAGGGGTTAGAACCCCTGTTTGCTGTCTGTGTTCCAAAACGATGGCCATACAGATAAAGATTTGACTCAATGATTCTTCCCAGATTCAGATAATAAGCTTTATTGATAGTTATAGTATAACTTAAGGCAATTAAAAGAAAAAAAAAGATTTGGATAGAGTGCTGGTGGGTAGGTTGGTCCCCTGTCAGGTTTATATTCCTGTCTGTGTCCCAAAATGATGGCCATACACATAACGATCTGATGGATTCAGATTCAGATAATATGATCAGATCTAGGAATTATCAAAAAGACACTTAGGGATCTGTTTATAAAACCTTCACTGGTCGAATGTCACAAGCATTGGTCCAGGCCAGTGGTCTCAAAACTGAGGCCGGATGTGGCCCTTTGCCTGCCTTTACCTGAGACACTATTTCTCCCACTGATGCCAATGATGGGGCACTATTCCACCTATTACACCAACAATGGGGTACAGCTCCTGCCACTGACAATTCCTGCAAATTCCTCCACTATTCTTCCCACTGATGCCAACAAAGGGGCACTATTCCTCCATTTGATATCAATGGATGGGGCACTATTCTTTCCACTGATACCAACAATGGGGCCGCTATTCCCCCCATTAAAGCTCATGATGGGGTATTGCTTGTTCCCATTGACGGCATGGCATGTTTCACTCCCACCAGCCACAGTCTGGCCCCCCCTAAAGCCTGAAGCACAGTAAACTGGCCCCTTTTTTTTTTTTAAGAAAGTTTGGAGACCCCCGGTCCAGATTGTACAAATTGTCACACTATCTTCTCCAAATGCTGTGACTTCCTATGATTGTCAGCTCCATCTAGTGGCCAAAATGCGGTATATTTTTCTGAAATACCTCAAGCTTTATTGATAGTATAACATATAGAGTGGTGGTGGTGGGGGGATTGGACCCCTGTCATGTGTATGGCTGTCATTTTGGAACACAGACAGCAATATAAACCTAACGATCTGATCGAATGATTCTTCCTCAGATAATATGATTGGATCTAGGAATTATCATAAAGACACTTAGCGGGCTATTTATTAAACATTCATTGGACGAATGTCACAAGCATTAGTCCAGAGTGTACAAATTGTCATCTTCTCGAATGCTATGACTTTCTATGAGTGTCGGCTCCATCTAGTGGCCAAAAGGGCTACTGATCCCCCGTTCAGTAGTGAGACCTCACTTAGAATATGGTGCCCAGTTCTGGAGACCTCACTTACAAAAAGATATTGATCAGAAGGAAGGAGTCCAGAGATGGGTAACAAAAATAGTGAAAGGTCTGGGGGATAAAACACACAGAGTGCAACTGCAGGAGCTTAATACAGCGCATTGAAAAAGTATTCATACCCCTTGAAATTGTCCACATTTTGTCATTTTACAATGTAAATGTATTTTATTGGGATTTTATGTGATGGACCGACACAAAGTGACACATAATTGTGAAGTGGAAGGAAAATGATAAATGGTTTTCAACATTTTTTTACAAATAAATATCTGAGAAGTGTGGGGGGGCATTTGTATTCAGCCCCCTTTACTCTGATACCCCTAACTAAAATCTAGAGGAACCAATTGCCTTCAGAAGCCACCTGTGTGTCATTTAATCTCAGTATAAATACAGCTGTTCTGTGAAGCCCTCAGAGGTTTGTTAGAGAACCTTAGTGAACAAACAGCATCATGAAGGCCAAGGAACACGCCAATTAAAATAATACAAAAGATGCACTTAGCCTCAAAAACAAAAACATGAAAGGTCAAAAAATCCTTGAATAGTGAGGAAATAGAAGTAGTAAATAGAGCACCTTCTTCCACATGTTTGCTGTGACTTCTCGCAAACTGCAAACGGGACTCCTTATGGATTTCTTCCAACAATGGCTTTCTTCTTGCCGCTCTTCCATAAAGGCCAGATTTGTGGAGTGCACGACTAAAGGGCCGTACACACGGTACGATTATCGGCCAACAACAGTCGTACGACAGCCTGTCGTCCGATAATCCGATCATTAGTACGCACGATTAGACAGCTAATTTTCAATTTTCGTCCAACAGAAGTTGTATGTGAAGACTAGAAAACTTTTGTCTGCCCACAGGGTATTGGCTGATTGTTGGCTCGTGTGTACAGAAGTTGGCCAAACAAAAGTTGGAAGTGCTAAACACGCATGCTCGGAATCCAGGAAGTGTTCGGTGGTCTAACCCTGCATCCGTAATTCACATTCACCTGAACTTCCTCTTCATAGGATTGTAACGCGTCACTACGTTCGCCATTGTCCGACGATTACTTGACTACCGTCAGTACCCTAGACAGAACCATTGACAGCCAATTTGGACAAAAGTTGGACGTGCGGTGGTAGGATAATCGGCGCCTGTGTACGAGGCTTTATTCACTTGCCGACCGCCAACCGCAGGTTGACGGCGACAAGGTGGCTCGATATTGCAAACTGCCGTCATATGACGGCGGCTGCGAGATCGTGCACTGTGAGCGCGCGCCGACGGAGGCGCGCTCGCGCGCTCACTGTGTTCGGGGGAGGCCAGGGAGCGGGTGCGACGGACTCGATCTCTCCTGGCTACCCGCGATGGCCCCCCCGCAGTGAAAGAACGGAGATCCGTGTAAGTAAACACGGATCTCCGTTCTGTGAGGGGGGAAGGGCTGTGATCACAGGTTTCCTTTATATGGAAGCCGTGATCACGCCCCTTCCCCTGCCAGTCAAACACTAACACAGTTAGAACACGCCCAGGGAACACAGTGAACCCTTAGAGCGCCCCCCCCCCCATGTTAACCCCTTCACTGCCAATGGCATTTACACAATAATCAATGCATTTTTATAGCACTGATGGCTGTATAAATGCCATAAGTATAAGGTGAGCTGCTTATCAGAAGAAACGATCCCACCAAGAGATCAGATGCATTTGTATGAATTCTCCTCTGAAGTCAAGTGGTCAGCCGGCTTCAAAAAGCAAAATCAGGCTCCTTTATCTCCTTGATCTCGTTTGTCACATGAAGCAATATGTAAGGCAATGGAAGAGGCCATGGGCATCCGCAGAACTTTTTTCAGGGGGGGGCATCATTTTAAGGTCACCCATGCTCTGCCCCTTTTCGACAATGCCATTATCACAGTCAGAGACTGGAGACGTAGTAATGGAGATGGTCAGAGACTGCAGACATGGTACAGGAGATGGTCAGAGACTGTGGACATGGTACAGGAGACGGTCAGAGACTGTGGACATGATACAGGAGACGGTCAGAGACTGTGGACATGGTACAGGCAGTGGTGTATCATCCATGGGTGCAGGGTGTTCACTGAACACGGGCCCTGAGGGGTGGGGGTGCCCACTGTGCTCCGAACCACACTGCACCTATGGGTGATCTCTCCCTGGTTGACAGCCGGTGTGGGCTTGCACACGGGCCCACCAATTTCATGATACGCCCCTGGGTACAGGAGATGGTCAGAGACTGTGGACATGGTACAGGAGATGGTCAGAGACTGTGGACATGATACAGGAGACGGTCAGAGACTGTGGACATGATACAGGAGACGGTCAGAGACTGTGGACATGGCACAAGAGACTGTAAGAGACTGGGGGGGGGTAACAGAGAGAGAGACGGGGGTGACAGAGAGACAGAGGGGGGTAACAGAGAGGGGTGAGAGAGAGAGGGGGGTCAGAGAGAGAGAGACCCCTAGCCCTGTCTGTAGTCCCTCTAGTGCCCCTATGTCTAATGGTGTGTGTAATGCTCAGTACAGTACCCTGCATGCCAGTATAATGTCCATGATGGCAAGCAGCTGGCAAGACCTGTTTTCATTCTGGGTGAGGACAGGAGATGCTCTGTTCCTTCCATCGGATCTATGATGTGACATGGGGCGGTCCCTGGCTGCTTGCATTTCCTGCCTGTCCTTGTTCTCTAAGCCCCCGGTTAGACTGTCTTCCGGGCCTGGGAGCGGTGAGGAGGTTTAAGGAGTCCAGGGGTTTCAGGCTCTGGGAGGTGCTGGGGACGCTGTACCCACTGTTCCTGGCATTCCTTTCCATCTCCTGGGCTGCTCGCTCATACTATGTAGACCGGGTGATGTCATCCTGACCACCCCTTGAGGACTTCGCTGCCCCGCTCCTCGCACCAGCTGTCACCGGCCCTGCTAAACCGTGTACAGGTGCGAGCAGAGCCCGCCACCGGTGCTAGGATAAGGACAAAGTGGGGAACCCCCGATATGATCCCTAATTCCAGGGGGGGGGGGGCGCTTGCCCCCCCCTTGCCCTACCTGCGGACGCCCATGGAAGAGGTTCATAGTGCATTACGGTGTAAAATCAAATTTGTTGAATAAAAAATGCACTTACATCCAAGACGTTAAAATCAAGCAGGATGTAATGTGATGGTGCACGCGAACCGACGCGTTTCCTCTCAGAAGACTTGGAGATAAAGGAACCTGATTTTGCTTTTTGAAGCCGGCTGACCACTCGACTTCAGAGGAGAATTCATACAAATGCATCTGATCTCTTGGTGGGATCGTTTCTTCTGGTAAGTGGCTCACCTTATATACACAGCACGGTGCTGATACACTTTTCCTGTGGAAATTATTTATTTATTTATTTCAGGTACTTATACAGCGCCGTCAATTTACGCAGCACTTTACATATACATTGTACATTCACATCAGTCCCTACCCTCAAGGAGCTTACAATCTAAGGTCCCTAACTCACATTCATACACATACTAGGGGCAATTTAGACAGGATCTAATTAACCTACCGGCATGTCTTTGGGGTGTAGGAGGAAACCCAGGAGTACCCAGAGGAAACCCACGTAAGCACAGGGAGAACATGCAAACTCCAGGCAGGCAGTGAAAATTCCACAAAGCCGCACTCCAAAAATGCTTCTTTATTGTTGATAAAAATCCATACAGTACACAGATAGAGCAAAAAGCTAACGCGTTTCATGCCCTTTTCACGAGCGCTTACTCATAAGCTGCATAGCTGGAATTTTCTCTATCCATTCACGGTTAGCACGCCGAGGCAGCACCCACAGGATCACAGGCAGGGCCAGATTAACGTAGGGGCTATTGGAGCTGCAGCTCCTGGCCCCTACCTTAACCACTTCTCGCCCGGTGTATAGACAAATGACGTCCGGGCGGGTGGTTCATTATCCTGACTGGACGTCTATTGACGTCCTCAGGATAATCTGCGATTGCGCGCCCCTGGGGGCGCACATCACGGCAATCGGTGGTGCCGTGGGTCAGTCTGACCCACTGCATTAACGACCAAGGTAAAAGGCTTAGAGCCGAAGCCTTTTACCATGTGATCAGCCGTGACCAATCACGGCCGATCACAGTGTAAATAGGAAGAGCCGTTTAACGGCTTTTCCTCTGCTCAGGTCTGCAGACCTCAGCAGCGGAGAGCCGATCGGCTGCCACCCTCAGGATCACCCCCACTGGACCACCAGGGAGCCTGCCCAGGACCACCAGGGAGGCCCCCCCCCCAGACACCGTGAGGAGGTCGCCCATGACCACCAGGGAGGGAAAATGGAGGCTGCCCAGGACCACCAGGGAGCCCCCACTAGACCACCAGGTAAGGGCAATACAGTGCACTGTAGGGATGGCACTGTGCCCATGTATGATGCCTGCCAGTGCCATCCCTAACAGTGCTATATGCACCAGTGCTTACCAGTGCCACCTGTTACCACCTGTGCCACCTATCATTGCCCACCTGTGCCAACTATCAGTGCCCACCTGTGCCACCTAAAAGTGCCCATCTGTGCCACCTAAAAGTGCCACCTAAAAGTGCCACCTCTCAGTGCCCAGCAGTGCCACCTATCTGGCCATCAGTGCCCAGTGCCACCTATCAGTGCCGCCTATGAGTGTCCATCAGTGCCGCATATCAGTGCCACGTGTCAGTGCCCGTCACCGTTGTTTATCAGTGCCGCCCATCAATGCTGCATATGTGCCCTATCATCAGTGCAACCTTATCAGTGCCACCTGATCAGTGCCAATCTGTACTGCCTCCTCAGTGCCTGTCAGTCTAGCCACATCAGTGTAGCCCCATCAGTGCCCGTCAGCGCCCGAAAATGTACTTTATACAAAGTTTTGTGACAGAAACAAAGGAAAAAAATTTTTTTTTCAAAATTTTCGGTCTTTTTTTATTTATAGTGCAAAAAATAAAAAATGCAGGGGCGATAAAATACCACCAAAAGAAAGCTCTATTTGTGGGAACAAAATGATAAAAATTTTGTTTGGGTGCAGCGTCGCACGGCCACGCAATTCTCATTCAAAATGCAACAGCACTGAAAGCTGAAAATTGGTCTGGACGGGTAGTGCTCTAAATGCCCGGTATTGAAGTGGTTAATATAGGCCCAGCCGCCCAAGAACTTTTCCCTGGCACCATGGTGCCGCCACTCTGCCCACCACTGCCGTGAAAACGATTGGCCCTGGCAGAGGAGGAGGAGGATGTAACTTCCTCAGGACCAGGCCCATGATGCTCTTAATCCAGCCCTGATCACAGGTGTCTTGTTTGGGACCTCTTCCTCTGCAGCGGGTATCTTACATATCCAGGCAGGTTAGTGTCATGGTTGGGATTCGAACCAGCGACCCTTTTGCTGCCAGGCAAAAGTGCTACCCACTACATCACTGTGCTGCCACATCATCGATTTCTACTACGATTATCCTGCTGGAACTGCATGTGGGAAGCTGGAATCACTTGTATTTTTTATGTTTATGTGAACACATGAACTGTGCAATATTGTTTATTTTCATTTCCAATTTTTTGTTACATAATTGTTTATTACCTGCATTTTTTGTTCTTTTGAGCATTCACATGTTATGTATACACTGTGAGTTATTCGAAGTTTGTTTCGATTATTTGTAGAACATATCTTATATCACTATTGTAATGTCGTTGTTACACCTTTGACATTATATTGTTCAGTATTTGGGATCGTCCAATCACAGCGCATCTTATCGATGCACTACAAGGAACACACCAGACAGGCCAGGGATAAAGTTGTGGAGAAGAATAAAGCAGGGTTAGGTTATAAAAAAATATCCCAAGCTTTGAATGTCTCACGGAGCTCTGTTCAATCCATCATCTGAAAATGGGAAGAGTCTGGCACAAGTGCAAACTGACCAAGACATGGCCGTCCACCTAAACTGACCGGCCCAGGCAAGGAGAACATTCATCAGAGAAGCAGCCAAGAGGTCCATGGTAACTCTGGAGGAGCTGCAGAGATCCACAGCTCAGGTGGGAGAATCTGTCCACAGGACAACTATTAAGCCTCGTACACACGGGAAGACGATCGTATACAACAGGTCGTATGACGCATGACGATTAGAGCAGCCGACATACGACGGTCGTACAATGGGAGTTGCATGAGCAAACTAGAAAACTTGGTCGCACCAACAAGCTCTCATACGACCGTTGTATCGTGTGTACAGAGTAGTTGGTACAACAAGTTGTATTGTGCAAAACACGCATGCTCCGAAATCAGGAACGGCCGGATGCTAATTACATGCAGCTGAACGTTCTTTCTGCGGTCGTACGATCGTGTAGTGCAGTCAGTATGCAAGTTACATTATCCAACATACGATTTGAGACGATCGTAAGTATGATCGTCGTCCCGTGTGTACGAGGCTTTAGTCGTGCTCTCCACAAATCTGACCTTTATGGAAGAGTGGCAAGAAGAAAGCCATTGGTGAAAGAAAGCCATAAGAAGTCCCATTTGCAGTTAGCCATGTGGGGGACACAGCAAACATGAGGAAGAAGGGGCTCTGCTCAGATGAGACCAAAATTGAACGTTTCAGCCTAAAAGCAAAACGCTATGTGTGGCGGAAAACTAACACTGCACATCACCCTGAACACACCATCCCCACTGTGAAACATGGTGGTGGCAGCATCATGGTGTGGGGATGCTTTTCTTCAGCAGGGACAGGGAAGCTGGTCAGAGTTGATTTTAACCCTTTCACTTCCACAGACATAAGGCATCCAAGGTTGGGGGGGGGGGGGGTGCATAGATTAAAAACGTTTTTGAGCAAAAACTTGGGCTGATTTACTAAATGAATTGGGAATCTTCACGGGATGAATGGGGTGACTATTCACTTCCATTGTCCAATCCTATGCAGATGAAATAAATAAATAGGAATCTGCTTGTCAGACGGTTGGATAATTGAATATTGCCTGAATATTCTCAACTTCTTTACCAAATCAGCTTCCTTATCTTTAAAGCTGAACTCCACCGACAAAAACATTCATTGAAATAAATTCTTTAATAGCACTAAAGGATATAAATCTACTTTGTGAGTACCAAATGCCTTTTTAAATCCAGATATTACCTTGCAAAAGTAGCAGTGACATACATAGCCTGTGCAGAGAACGGGGCTGTGGGAGGGGCCCAGCAGGCCCAACCCACTACAGAAAACTACAGAGGGGGGTCGGAGACAAGGAGAGAGAGCAGAGCCGTGGGAGGGGCTCAGAAGACTCCACCCATTACAGGCTGCCTGCAGAAAACTACAGGAGGGGCGGAGACAAAACCAGTCCCCCTGCCCAAAGAGAGAGGGCCGAGCTGTGGGAGGGGCCAGTAGGATCCACTCACTACAGAAAACCACAAGAGGGGGTGGAGACAGGACCTGTCATCCTGAACAAGGAGAAAGAGCAGAGATATGGGAGGGGCCCATCAAGCTCCACCCACTACAGAAAACTACAGGTGGGGGCGGAGACAGGACCTGTCATCCTGAACAAGGAGAGGTTGCAGAGCTGTGGGAGGATCCCATCAAAGCTCCACCCACTACAGAAAACTACAGGAGGGGGCGGAGACAAGACCAGTCATCCTGAACAAGGAGAGATCGCAGAGCTGTGGGAGGGGCCCATCAAGCTCCACCCACTGCAGAAAACTACAGGAGGGGGCGGAGACAGGACCTGTCATCCTGAACAAGGAGAGAGAGCAGAGATGTGGGAGGGGCCCATCGAGCTCCACCCACTACAGAAAACTACAGGAGGGGGCGGAGACAGGACCAGTCACCCTGAACAAGGAGAGAGAGCAGAGATGTGGGAGGGGCCCATCAAGCTCCACCCACTACAGAAAACTACAGGAGGGGGCGGAGACAGGACCAGTCATCCTGAACAAGGAGACAGAGCAGAGATGTGGGAGGAGCCCATTAAGCTCCACCCACTACAAAAACTACAGGAGGGGGCGGAGACAGGACCAGTCATCCTGCACAAGGAGAGAGAGAAGCAGTGAGCGGTCTTCATTACAGGAAGTCTCACACTGCAGAGATCTGGAAGAAATACACAAAGCTCACCGAGCTTCAAGAAGAAGACGCATGATGCATGGATTTGGATTATTTAAAAATATATTTAGTTGCCATCGGGTGTCATATTAAGTTTTTCACAGCTGTCTCAAAGGTTTGGCCTGCCAGGTTGGATGCTATTTAGATATTTCCAGCTTAGGCATGCAGTTGGGGCTCAGTTTCCTGATCCTCCCAATATTAAGATGGATCCTATTGAGGAAATGATGGTCCCTGGAGACCTGACTAATCCTCGGTCCACTCTCTATGGAGCCCTCTTATCAACAGATACATTGGATTGGAAAAGCTTTGGGAGTTCTGGAAGACCGATATCCCAGCCCTAGATAGGGAAGAATGGGAGGAAAGCTTGGAGCAAGGGCCGAAGTTAGTAATCTCATCTAGAGATAAACCGATTCAAGTTAAGTTTCTCCATCGGGTACTTTATACCCCAGTAGGGATGCACAGGATGGATCCCAATTGCCCTCGCTGTAAGACCAACACGGGCACTTACATTCATATGTTTTGGGAATGCCCCCAGGTTATGTCTTACTAGACGAAGGTCTTTGAAGAGATTAATCCTAGACTTCAGATCAGTTTGCCTATAACCCCATCTTTGGCCCTTTTGGGAATCCCGAATGAAGAACAGCGAACCCATCGCTCTAAGCTACTCATAGCCCACTAGGGTTGCCACCTCATCCCTTTAAACCCGAACTCATATTAATTACACAGGGTCTGTGGCTGATTGGTAATTAAACTCACTTGGTGCCTCATCTGCATTAAATTAGCCTCAGAACAACCTGTGTAATTCAGATGTGTTCGGGTTTAAAGGGATGAGGTGGCAACCCTATAGCCTACCTCCTGTTCTACACCAAAAAAAAAAGAAATACTGCTGCAATGGTTATCCCCAGACAAACCCCAAGTATCTGCTTGGGAGGCTATGGAGAACTCCCCTTATATAAAATTACATTCTAATAAGGGATGCCATTGGAAATATGAAAACATGTGGTCCTAGGGTTGCCACATCATCCCTTTAATCCAGAACACACATTAATGACACAGGTTCTGTGGCTGATTAAGGTGGTAATTAAACTCACTTGGTGCCTCATCTGCATTAAATCAGCCTCAGAGCAACCTGTGTAATTCATATTTGTCCTGGATTAAAGGGATGATGTGGCAACCCTAGTGTGGTCCTCATGGATGCTTAAGCCTCGTACACACGGGACGACGATCGTATACAACAGGTCATACTAACGACCGTTGTATGCGAAATCGATCGTTCGTATGCGCGATTAGAACAACCGACATACGACGGTCGTACAAGGGGAGTTGTATGAGCAGACTAGAAAACTTGGTCGTACCAACAAGCGGTCATACGACCGTTGTATCGTGTGTACAGAGCAGTTGGTCCAACAAGTTGTATTGTGCAAAACACGCATGCTCAGAAGTCAGGAACGGCCGGATGCTAATTACATAGTTACATAGTTAGTCAGGTTGAAAAAAGACACAAGTCCATCCAGTTCAACC
>BLSH010129786.1:2399304-2410632 GCA_018402905.1 Glandirana rugosa | reverse complement strand
CCATTTGACCGGTAAACAATCTTTCAGACTTTTGGGGACCGGATGCCCCACATGTTGTGTAAGGAGGTATAATATGTCGTACCTAACTGCTTCGAAGGACGACCCAATACCGTAAAACTGTCTGTGACGGCCGTCGATAGCCCGTCGGGTATATAGCCGACGTAAACTATACACGTCTACACCAAACCGGGTGTTAAAAGGTAAACCGATGGAGTTAAAAAGTTACCTTCCTACAGATCACTCCTTCCCCCTCCCCCCGTCGTTCCGGTGTACGGTTCGTTTATGGTCCTTGACTTAATGTTTTATGCAGTCAAAAAACTGAACGTTGGCACCTTTACAGATCTATAAATGCAGACATTTTGGGACGCCTGTGGGCAGCAACTAATGTAAATGGTTTATTGTACTTTGTACAACGCTGCAAAAGTGTTGGCACCATATAAAACAAAAAATTGAATAAGCTGTAGGGATTCTAAAGCTGGCCATACACTGTTTAAATGTAATTCAGTTCCTGGTATTTGCTTGGCATGTGGCCTTGCTGCCCCCCTCCCCCTTCCTCACTAGACATCCTTCCATTGAAAAATTGAGGTAGCCAAATGGAAAATTGTGGGCCAAACCACATCTGCACATATCAAATGCAGCCGATATATGGGCTGCCCGATAGCTGCCGGCAGTGTCTGTCAAAATGCCATAACCCAGCAGGAAGCTTCGTCAATCCATGCTGTATAATATGGAGGAATGTGTTGTACACCCCGTAGGCCAGGGGTTTTCAGACTTTCTAACAAATGGCCAGTTTACCCTCCTTCAGACTTTAGGGGGACCAGACTGAGCCTTGGGAGAAGAAAATGTCCCAGCATAAGTGAGATTAAACAATGCCCCATTTTTGGTGTGAGTGAGAAATGGCGCCCCATCATTGGGAGGAAGGGTGCCCATCATTGGGAGGAAGGGTGCCCCATCATTGGGAGGAAGGGTGCCCCATCATTGGGAGGAAGGGTGCCCCATCATTGGGAGGAATGGTGCCCCATTATTTCTTTTTTGGTGGAATTGTGCCCCATCATTGGAAGGAATTGTGCCCCATCATTGGAAGGAATTGTGCCCCATCATTGGGGTCTGTTCTTCCATATCATAAAGCATGGATGGGTGTTGTGCACCCCATAGGCTGAACAAAAAAAATCCACTAGTGTATGGCCAGCATTAGTAAACTGATACAATTTTAAATTCTTATGGACAACCCCCCCACCCAAAAAAAAAAAATACACAACCTGAAGAGTTACTACCCATTCTGCCCATTGATAGGGGATCTATTTTTTTCCTAATATACTTAATTTAGCATCTCCCTCAACGGCCTTGTCCCATCTTCAAGTATCCTAATCAGATCCAGCTATGGCAATGGAACATGTTTTTTTTTTTTTATCCCAGGACAAGACCTGTGTCCAGAGCCCCCCCCCAATAAAGTCCCTCTGACAGTGCATGTGACCCACTGTTACATCTGATTGGGTTTTGGTGGCCTCAGGGATTCTGGAGCTGCTTATAGGCAAGTGTTACAACAGGTTTCAGAAGCTTTAAGTAAAGACCCAACTGGGGTTGCCACCTCATCCTTTTAAACCCGAACACACATGATTTGCACAGGTTCTGAGGCCAATTTAATACAGATAAAGGCAGAGAGTTTAATTACCACCTTATTAATTACACAGGTTCTGTGGCTGATTATGTGTTCGGGTTTAAAGGGATGAGGTGGTAACACTAGACCCAACTCCAGGATTTTTTTGTGTCTCCTTGGCCCCCTGAAAAAAAAAAAAACCCCACCACAAAAAACTTTACATTTCTCGCCCTCAACCCACAGCTGCGCCAATCCTAGCCTTCAACCCACAGCTGCGCCAATCCTAGCCTTCAACCCACAGCTGCGCCAATCCTAGCCTTCAACCCACAGCGGCGCCAATCCTAGCCTTCAACCCACAGCGGCGCCAATCCTAGCCTTCAACCCACAGCTGCGCCAATCCTAGCCTTCAACCCACAGCTGCGCCAATCCTAGCCTTCAACCCACAGCTGCGCCAATCCTAGCCTTCAACCCACAAGAAAAATATGTTGGTGAAACACTCATGGGTCATATTAGCTGCTCCATCTCTAGTAATAATAGTACAAAGATATCTCCCGTGGGACTATGTTAGCGGCAACAAAAATCACACAAAAATCAACTGAATATATACGTTTTAAGTAAAACATTTTTTTTATTAAAACGTGATTATAAAAGAGAACTATTGAAGAAACAGGTCCTCAGATCATCCTTTGGACCACGCAGAATTGTGTAAATATAAAGTCCATACAAACAGTTGGAATTGGATTGTCTGTCCACCACTGTTGTACCGACTTGTTTCAACTCCTAACAATAAGGTTTTCCTCAGGGAATAGTGGATGGAAACAATCAGCAATGGTCAAAGATGGACCACTTGGGAAGGCCACAGATGGCAGTGAATGCAGCCCCTCCCACGGCCGAACTCAGGAGAGGTTCCCGATCTAGGGGGGGGGGGGATTTCGAAGCAATGGAGGGGGAAAGTGGAGAAATAGCTGGCGGATGCTCACCATTAACCACTTCCCACCTGACCTATTGACAAATTACGTCCGGGTGATCGGTTATCCTCACTGGATGTCTATTGACGTCCTTAGGATAACCCACGATCCCCCGTGGGGGCGCACATCGCAACGATTGGTGGTGCGGTGTCTCAGTCTGACCAACCGCATTACCGATCTTGGTATAGAGCTTCCATCGGAAGCTCTTTACCACGTGATCAGCTATGACCAATCACAGCTGATCACTATGTAAACAGGAAGAGCCGTTTACCTCTCCTTAAACCCATAGCTGTTCCAATCATCGTCTTAAACCCATAGCTGCTCCAATCCTTGCCTTCATCCCTCAACCGTGCCAATCCTCGCCTTCATCCCACAACCATTCCAATCTTCTCATTAAACCCACAGCCATTCCAATCCTCGCCTTAAACCCATAGCTGCTCCAATCCTCACCTTCAGTCCAAATTTGTGCCAATCCTCGCCCTGAACCCATAGCCATTCCAATTCTCACCTTCAATCCACAGCTGTGCCAATTCTGGTCTTCGTCTCACATCTGTGCCAATCCTCACCCTGAACCCATAGCCATTCCAATTCTCACCTTCAATCCACAGCTGCTCCAATACTCGTCTTCTATGCCTAGCTGTTCCAATCCTCACCTTCATTCCATAGCTGTTCCCAATAGTATTTATTTTTTACCACTACTACTATGGGGCATCAAGGGTGTTGGGGGGGGGGGGGGTCATTAAAGCCCAGAGTTGGGCTGCAAGACAGTGGGAGGTGGGATCTAAACATTTTCCCACTACATACTTTTTGAGCTTCTCATCTTCTTTTTCCTTAGCTTGCTTTTTGGCTTCTTTCAGCTCCTTCTTGACCAGCGCCATCTGTTCTTTCCTGGCATCGATCTGGTAGTGCAAAACAAATTAATTTCAGAGACAGTAAAATTAGATTGAAAAAAGATTGGTTACCACTAAGGAACACAGGTTCCTTTTAGACACTTCTACATTGAGCCCTATGCGATTTTATAAAAACTAGGAAGTAACAGTGATCAAATGTTCTACGCCAACATAAACTAAAAACATGGGCACCTGCCTGAGTTTTCCCAGGGATGGGGATTCATCGAAGCAGTGGTTGCATTTGTTTTCTTTTTCCACCCGATAACATACATCTTTGCCTTTGTGGCTATGCTCGCTCACATTGTCTATGGAGAAAGCTCTGGTTGTCACCCAGGCTATGCTCCTGAATTGGACAACAAACTTGTCTTCCACTTCAATACATGAGGGAAGGGTAGTTTGCAGTTTACAGAATATAGATTGTAAGGAAGATGGCGTTGTTTTTTCTTTTACTGTATTTTTGGCATCAGAAGATCAAGAGGTATTTTCTCTTCTTGCTTATAAAGGTTTTTAGCCTGCAAAGAAAAAAAACGAATGCAGCCACCACATTCAAGGATTGGTAAATGGCAACATTACATTTTTGGCATTGGATTTAGAGATCCTTTAATGTAAACAAGTAAAACAAATGTCATGAAACACAGAAACAATTTATACCCACAACTACCTACCCATGCCTGTTAATGGGTTAATTTAGTCCAGGGTTTCTCAACCAGGGTTCCTCCAGAGGTTGCTAGGGGTTCCTTGAGCAATGGTCAATTTCTACCTCTCAGATAAATTCCCAATGACACCATTGATCTTTTTAGCTCTCTGAGGGGGTAATTCTTCCCAATGACCACAAGTGTAAGTAGCATTCTTCCCAGTGACCATCACACTAAGGTATCATGAATTGTAGTTTATTTTTAGCAGGGTTTCCCGAGACCGGAGAATAATTTCAAGAGTTCCTCAGTGTTGAAAAGGTCGAGAAAGGCTGCTTTAGACGATAGCTCTATGGCCATTAGAAATGGAAAAGTTGGAGCTCTACATTCAAGAATAAATATGGTCACACACTGGTATAATTTTGTTTGAAAACTTTTGCTTTGCTAATGTTTCCAGTTTTGTTCTCAATGTGCGGGGGGGGGGGGGGGGGGGGGGGGGGTCAAAAAGGGGCAGAGAGCCGAGATTCAGGGGGAGGGGGCAGAGAGCCTGAGCATTGTGTGTACAAGGCATGTCAAATTTTTGCTAGTGGTCCCTGGGATTCAAAATTGCGGGTTAGGTGCTTTGTGAGGTCTGAAAGGTTGGTGACCACTGCTTTATGTTATATAGGAGAACTCAGAACTCCACAAACTCTCCTGGTACTTTTGCCTTTGTAGGTTCCTGCAAATTAAGTTGTTTTTTATTGTCAGATGGTCTCCTTGTCTTCATCACTGATATGCCCAGGTGTGAATTAAGGAAAGTAAGCGAAGCGCTACCAGCTGAATTGCTCCAGTCCTTTCCTCACTTCTTAAAACTGATGCTTGGAGGGTCAAATGGGAGACCTGGACATAAGCAATGGGACCTATACAGTCTTGGGTAGATGGACAGGTCAGGAACCCAGAGAACCATAAAAGTATAATCTGGTTGGTTGCTGCAGTTTTTGGAACATACAGAAAATAGCGGATGTCACACCTTTGTCCTTAAATTGGCCATGCACTGGTCAAAAGTATTTTTAGATCATGTAGGAGAACTCATTGACTCCATGAATACTCATGCCTATTATGCCTTTGTAGGTCCTGCAAGTGGAGGAGTTTTTTACTGCTAGACGTTCTTCTGGTGCCGTCACCAATATGCCCATCAGGGGCGTAACGATAGGGGTTGCAGGGGTTGCGATTGCCACCGGGCCCCATGCTCGAGGGGGCCCATGTGCTTCCCTTGTACACCTGGATAGGAGGGTTGGTGGGGCGGCATTTAGACAAACCAATCTTTTCCATTTTCCTCCTAATGGAGGAGACTGGTTCCTCTATATGCTGCCCCTCCTATTCAGTTTACTTGTCTTCTGCTGTTCCCAGGGTCCCGCTGCAGGACCGTAATAAAGGGACCCCAATGGGAGTAAAGGGCCCCAGGATCAGCGAGAGGAGGGAAGGGCCCTGGCCAGCGGTCAGGGGGGGGCCCTTCCTAATTTCTTGCACCAGGGGCCCTGAAGGTTCTAGTTACGCCTCTGATGCCCATGGTGTGAGTTTGCGTAGGTATGCTTAATCTTAGGAGAAAACCTGTTAGGGTCTGCAAAAGACTTGAGACTGGGGCGGAGGTTTACTTCCAGCATGGCCCTTAACATACAGCCAGAGCTACAATAGAATGGTTTAGATCAGTGGTTCTCAACTCCTGTCCTCAGGACCCACTAACAGGCCAGGTTTGCAGGATAACTGAAATACATCACAGGTGATATAATTTGCTGCTCAGTGATTGCAGTATTCTAGTCTGCATCTCCCCAAGGTAATACTTAAAATCTGGCCCATTGGTGGGTCCTGAGGACCGGAGTTGAGAACCACTGGTTTAGATCAAAGCATATTTATGCTGCTGCATCTTGAGTTCCTAATGCTCACCTCTTATGAGTTCTGCTTAGAGGGTCAGGCAGGAAGGAGCCCTGGACATATGTGATGGGACTCATCCAGTCTGGGGTAGATGGATGGGTCAGGAACCCTGAGAGCCTGGTTGGTTGCTACGGTTCTTGGAACATACAGAAAATAGTTGATGTCTCACCTTGGTCCTCAGGTTAGCCATGGACTGGTCAAAAGTCTTGGGTGGTGCCCGCTGATGGTTACATAGTATTGCAACCGCTCTGTTGGCTCTATTATAAGACAGGATCTTTTCTGGGGCTGTCGCTTCCGCTGGATTGGGCGGGGAAGATATTGGAACGTTAAATACAACAAAAAAATCCAGAAACGCATTCATGTAGCTAACAAAGATCTTGTATTTATGCATTTTGTTGCTATGATTTCTCCAATGCGATGCCTGAAAAATACTTTCCAACCAACATCTTTGAGTTTGTTGGATTGCTGGATTCAAGTAAACCACAATTGGTTCTTCACATGATTAGATAAAAAAAAAATTGAATATTCACACAATTTACTAAATAAAGATTCTCAACTAATTTAGCAAACCAATCCAACAATCCACCCCCATTCCCCAAATGTACGGCATAAAATGTCCAAACATAAAAACAAAAGAACGGTTCTCTTACTCTCTGTCAGCTCCTCGAGTTGCTGTTGCAGCGTTATGGAGGCGTTGTACGTCCTGAAGACCTTGGCCGTCAGTCCTTCCATCAATGACTGCAGGTGTTTGTTCAGCATGGGTGTCTGTAGAAGAGAAATTGGTCAGTAAAACTGTTTTTCAGCTGGAATTCCTGATGTAGCCTGAAATTCATCGACTCGTCCAATAGATGGAGATCAAACCCTTCTAACAGACTTCAGTGCAGAGCTTCCCCAAGCCTGTCCTCCATCAGGTGCATCCATCTAATAGGTCATGTTTACAGATCTCATTATTGGACTTGTGATACCACGGACGGGTGGGAAAACGTGGAGTTGGCAGAAATACAGGAGAGGTTTGGGAAAGGATTGCATCAGAGTGGTCAGTTTATATGCTGGATTTCCCTGAAAGTTCATGTCGGTGCAAACTCCATCAGCTCATGGCTGTGCATGCCTCCTACATGACATTAAAAAGGGAAAGTCACATTTTGGCAGAAGAAAAACCCTTTATGACAACTACATACAGTACCTAGAAAGTATTCATACCCCCTGAAATTCCCCACATTGTGTCATGTTACAACCAAAACCATAAATGTATTTTATTGGGATTTTATGTGATGGACCGACACAAAGTGGCTCATAATTGTGAGATGTAAGGAAAATGATAAATGATACAAATAAATCTGTGAAAAGTGGGGGGGCATTTGTATGGCGCCCCCCAGAGACAATACTTTGTAGAACCGCATTCCTCTGCAATTACAGCTGCAAGTCTTTTTGGGGAAGTCTCTGCCAGCTTTGCCCATCTAGAGGACATTTTTCCCATTCTTCTTTGCAGAATATCTCAAGCTCTGTCAGATTGGATGGAGAGCGTCTGTGAGCAGCAATTTTCAAGTCTTGCCACAGATTCTCAGTTGGATTTAGGTTTGGACTGTGACTGGGCCATTCTAACACATGAATATGCTTTGAGCTAACCATTCCATTGTAGCTCTGGCTGGATGTTTAGCGTCGTTGTCCTGCTGGAAGGTGAACCTCCGCCCCGGTCTCCAGTCTTTTGCAGATTCTAACAGGTTTTCTTCTAAGATTGCCCTGTATTTGGCTCCATCCATCTTTTCATCAACTCTGACCAGCTTCCCTGTCCCTGCTGAAGAAAAGCATCTCCACACTATCATGATGCTGTTACCACCATGTTTCACAGTGGGGATGGTGTGTTCAGGGTGATGTGCAGGGTTAGTTTTCCGCCACACATAGCGTTTTGCTTTTAGGCAAAAAGTTAAATTTTGGTCTCATCTGACCAGAGCACCTTCTTCCACATCTTTGCTGTGTCCCCCACATGGCTTCTCACAAACTGCAAACCGGACTTCTTATGGCTTTCTTTCACCAATGGCTTTCTTCTTGCCACTCTTCCATAAAGGGCAGATTTGTGGAGAGCAGGACTAATAGTTGTCCTGTGGACAGATTCTCCCACCTGAGCTGTGGATCTCTGCAGCTTCTCCAGAGTTACCATGGGCCTCTTGGCTGCTCCTCTAATGAATGCTCTCCTTGCCTGGCCGGTCAGTTTAGGTGGATGGCCACATCTTGTTAGGCTTGCAGTTGTGCCATACTCTTTCCATTTACCAATGATGGATTAAACAGAGCTCCGTGAGATGTTTAAAGCTTGGGATATTTTTTTATAACCTAACCCTGCTTTAAACTTCTCCACAACTTGATCCCTGACCTGTCTGGTGTGTTTCTTGGCCTTCATGATGCTGTTTGTTCACTAAGGTTCTCTAACAAACCTCTGAGGGCTTTTTAACAGAACAGCTGTATTTATACTGAGATTAAATGACACGCAGGTGGACTCTATTTACTAATTAGGTGACTTCTGAAGGCAATTGGTTCCTCTAGATTTTAGTTAGGGGTATCAGAGCAAAGGGGGCTGAATACAAATGCCCCCCACACTTTTCACAGATTCATTTGTTATAAATTTGGAAAAAAACATTTCATTTTCCTTCCACTTCACAATTATGAGCCACTTTGTGTCGGTCTATCACATAAAATCCCAAGAAAATATATTTACGTTTTTGGTTGTAACATGACAAAATGTGGAAAAGGTCAAGGGGTATGAATACTTTTTCAAGGCACTCTATCACATTTAAAATGTCACATGCCTTTATCAGGGCACCCCAACACCACCCCCCCCCAACCTTCCCAAAGACTGCTGCAGCCGGCACACTCCATGTGACTGCACTTTAGCTTAGCGATTGGCTCCTCATAGCCCAATCACTGCTTTGTAGTATCCCTCATTATCACTATACCAAGGGTTTATGTCTACACAGAGGAAGGTACCAGTTTGGAATTTGGTGTACCCGAGCTACCGCCTCCATAAGATTCATCAACGGCCTCAAGGTCATGGCACCCAGCCTGAAAGGTCTCTGCAAACCATTCGTCCAGCAAAAAGGGAAAAGCTGGCATCACGGTATGTTGGCTAAAACATATACTCTATTGAGAACGGTGAAGAAAGACATAAAAAGTCAACGTGTGTCAGCCTTCAGGTCTTAGTCATGGCTGACTGGTGCTCATCCAGGTCTTAATGGACCTTGCTTTGCCAAATCGTTTGGTGGAGGGGGGATTATGGTGTGGGGGTTGTTTTTCAGGGGTTGGGCTTGGCCCCTTAGTTCCAGTGAAGGGAACTCTTAAGGTGTCAGCATACCAAGATATTTTGTACAATTTCATGCTCCCAACTTTGTGGGAAGAGTTTGGGGATGACCCCTTCCTGTTCCAACATGACTGCGCACCACTGCACAAAGCAAAATCCATAAAGACGTGGATGAGAAGAGTTTGGGGTGGAGGAACTTGACTGGCCTGCACAGAGTCCTGACCTCTATCCAATAGAACACCTTTGGGATGAATTAGAGCAGAGACTGTGAGCAAGGCCTTCTCTTCCATCAGTGCCTGACCTCACAAATGCACTTCTGGAAGAATGGTCAAACATTCCCATAGACACTCCTAAACCTTGTGGACAGCCTTCCCAGAAGAGTTGAGGCTGTTATAGCTGCTAAGGGTGGGCCAACTCAATATTGAACCCTACTAATGCCTCGTACACAGTGCAACTGTTGTACAACCACACGTTCAACAATTGGCTGTCGGCGGTTGTGTCTGGCGTACTGACATGAGTCAAGTAATCGGCCAACAAAGCCGAACGTAGTGACCTGTTCCTAGCGTATAAAGAGGAAGTTCAGGTGAATGATTTGTGAATTAGGAACACAGATTTACACCACCGAACACTTCCTGAATTCCGAGCATGCGTGTTTGCACTTCCAACTTTTGTTGGCCAACCTTTGTACACACGAGCCAACAGTCGTACATCGGCTTGTTGGCGAACAAAAGTTTTCTAGTTTGCTCAGCCAACTTCTGTTGTATGACTGCAGAACATCGGCTGTTGTAATCGTGCATACTGATGGTCGGATTATCATACAAGCAGTTGCACCCTGTGTACGGGTCATAAGACTGGGATGCCATTAAAGTTAATGTGCGTGTAAAGGCAGGCGTCCCAATACTTTTTGGATATAATATCTCTATTCACACATACATACACATACACAGTGGAACCTTCGATTACAAGCATAATCCGTTCCAGCAGAATGCTTGTAATCCAAAGCACTCGTATATCAAAGCAAGTTTCCCCAAAGGAAACAATGGAAACTCAGATGATTTGTTCCACAGTGACTGCTTGACTATGCAGTACTGTATGTGGCCAGAGGTGTGGGAAGGGGGGCGCTGGTGAGGCTTGGAAACACTTGGGAACTGTTGTCACTTTTGGGATTTTGGAGTGTTTCCAAGCGTCTGAGCCTCACCAGCGCCCCCGCACCTCTGGCCACATATGGTATTGCATACCCAGAGGCTTGAATCCTGCTAGTCTTGCGAGACAGCGCTCGCAAATAGAGTCAGGATTTCAAACAAAAACAGCTTGTATTGCGAAACGCTCGTAAACCACGTTGCTCGCGATCCGAGGTTCCACTGTGCATACACACACATTATTTATATATATGTATAACATTTGAAAAATGGGCAGACAATGAACCGCTTGTTTTTTTTTCTGCTATCACTTTTCTCTGCCCGATTTTTCTGCATCAGCACTGCGGTGATCCAGCTGGACCGCACGTCAGACGCTGCGTCGATTAAGCCTTCAATATAACTGAAGGAATTAAAGATGAACTTGCAATTGTCTGTGTGATCGGAGAGCCCGGTGTGTACTGTTTTTCATACATGAGGACGGCTACATTTGCAGAACAATGCCAAGCCCGTCTCCCCTGGACCTGGAAGGACGCCACAAGCGATTATCTCCGGGGCGCGGATGAGAATGACACTTGGCCGCCCAGGCTGGGGCCGGTTCACCATCCTGCTGAATTTAGGGGCACAAAGCGGCGAGGTGTCAGCAGAATGCCCCCATTCCGTCTGTTTAGAAGTGATCACCGATCTTCCATTGTACCCCCCCCCTCCCATCCTCTCCCCGATATGAGCGCCATTCCTCTTCTGCGAGCGGAGAGGATGACACCGGGTGCTCCAGGCTCCTCTCTCAGCGGGATTCCTCCGCCAGCTGCAGACAGCCGTCTCGCCAACACCTGCCAGGTTTAATACATCGGTGTTAATCAGCCCCTCGGACAGTGGCCCGAGAGGCTAGTGTGTCTGTTAACGTT
>BLSH010129786.1:2378783-2390379 GCA_018402905.1 Glandirana rugosa | reverse complement strand
TGGGAAGGTAAGTTAAAAGTTTTTAATCTTAGGTTTACAACAACGTCGCACGACCGCGCAATTGTCAGTTAAAGCGACGCAGCGCCGAATCGCAAAAAGGGCTCCGGTCCTAAAGCTGGAAATCCTTCCGGGGCTGAAGTGGTTAAGGCATTTCCTTGGAGCGGTTAAGAAGGGAACATAAAGGGGAGCTCATGGTGTAACCCAGACCAAAATTTGGCCTTCAAATGTTAAGCTACTTCACCATCACAGAGCCCTCTTACCTTATCTATAAAGTAAAGGGCCACCGCCCTCTGTCGTATCCTCATCTCTTTGGATTTAAAGTTCTCCCTATAGGTTCTCCTAATGTGGTCAACGTGGTTCTTCAGTTTTCTAGCGACTTCATATTTTTCCCAGTCTTTTTCCCCCTTAAAAACAGAAAAAACAAAAAACAAAACAAAAATGCTCGGTTATAATTTATAAAGCCAACATTTGGATTCTAATTTTTGAAAATTGAATGGAAGGGTTTAAGTGGTCGCAAACCCTTTAGAGCCGGTTCACACCGAGGCGATCCGACCTGCGGGGGCGACTCATCGCGACCCCGCACAGCGCGGCTTGCAAACAACTTCTGTAATAGAAGTCAATGCAAGTCGCCTGAAGTCGCCCCAAAAGTAGTACAGGAACCTTTTTCTAAGTCGGAGCGACCTGAGTCGCTCCTATTAGAACGGTTCCATTGCACTGCATGGAGACGACTTGTCAGGCGGACTCAAGTCGCCTCAGTGTGAACCGTCTCTTAGACTGCATTCACACCTCTGCAATCCTGCCCGCGATTTTAAAGCGCCGAGGTGTGAATGACAAAATGACAGAACGCACATTTAAGATGCCATTCATTTGAATGGCACCTAAAATTGCAGCGCCGCAATTGTCGCGTGGCAACCTGCATCGCGCGAAGCTTGTCGCCCATAAAAGTTCAGGAGCTACTTTTGGGCGACGTGCTTTGATTTATCGCACAACAACCGCGGCAAAACCGCACCGTGATTTTAGGTGCCATTCAAATGGATGGCAATCTCAAAATGTACGTTCTGCCATTTGTCATTCACACGCCAGCGCTTTGAAATCGCGGGCAGAATCAAAGCAAAGCCCGCAATTCAAAATGCTGAGGTGTGAATGCAGCCTCCTGTATACCTAGTGAAGTGACCGAAGGCTCAATCGATACACAGATTAAACAAATCCTCCTACATAAGTTATACCTGTTTATCTGCAACACTTTTTTAGACCCCCCATACACACAATTAGATTTTCTGCAGATTTTTGTCTTCAGATTTACCAAAACCATGTAGTACAAGAGCCTGCCTGATTGCATGCAAATCGAAACTCTTAAGGTTTGACCTCATATGGTTTTGGTAAATCTGAAGACAAAAATTTGCAGAAAATCTAATAGTGTGTATGGGGTAACAGACATCTAAAAACGCACACATCAAAGCCTCTTTCGCAGCTCCAGCAGGCGGTGGGGATCTGATGTCACACGCTGCACAGCACAGAGGAGAGAAAAGTGTAATCTGAGACCTGAGTGAAGGGAATGGGCACCCCCTCTAAATAGTCTCATAAGGGAACATGCACAGCTGGGGCTGTCAATTACCTTCTGTGTGCTGGAGGGGAAGTGGGCCATCTCCCAAGAATCTGTGGGGTTGGGATAACCTGACAGAAGTGACCAATGTGGATGGCAGAGGGAAGAAAGGAGACAAATCATACTCCATGCTTTGGATTGGAGCTTGTACACACTAGAGTGGGATATGCTCTGTTCATTTTTCAATTGCGAGATTCACATCCAATTTAAAGCTGAACTCCAGGCAGATTTTAAAACACAAACTAATGACCCTCTCTGCAAGTCAATACATTCTTAAGGTGTTTGTAAACCTTTAGACATGAAATATGAACAAAGCACATTCTTCTATAGTGTGTACTTGTCTCAATCCAGAGCACTTAAGTGTAATTTCTGCTTTGCTCCTCTGCTATCTGCATTAGTCACCTCTGACCAGTTTTCCTGACACCAAGAGAAAAAAGGTGACAGAGGAGCTCCAGTACAGCTGTGACTGACAGTCAACTCTGTGTGCTGTGTGAAAAGGGGGGGGGGGTGCCTCTTCCATCCAATCAGCTCTCAGAGCTCTCCTCACTGAGCTCTGCAGAGTATTGTCAGCTCCTTGCCTGCTGCTTTCTGAAAGCTCAGACTAGCTGTATAAATTCTGTACTTTAAATAACTGTAGAGAAAGAAGACTGCAGATAAACCGGTACAAACTTGTGTAGGAGGATTTGTTTAATCTCTCTGTCACCTGAGGTCAGTCGCTTCACTGGGTATATGAAAGGGTTTAGAACCACTTGAAATTTGTTTGAATGCAAGTACTTGAATTTTTCTTGGTAATCAGCCTCTTGCTGCTTCAGTACAGCAGAGCTCAGAGGGAAAGCAGCACAAGGAACCAATTTGTTTTGCTGCAGTGCTACGATGATGTTGATCGAGGCAAATGCAGAATGACAAGGAGGTGATCTTCTCAGTCTGCTGCTG
Organism: Glandirana rugosa; assembly: GCA_018402905.1. Classification (NCBI taxonomy): domain Eukaryota; kingdom Metazoa; phylum Chordata; class Amphibia; order Anura; family Ranidae; genus Glandirana; species Glandirana rugosa. Next base: position 2,387,843 of record BLSH010129786.1, on the reverse strand, counting down.
CTCATTTAACGGTCCAGTCTCAGTCTGGGGGCGGGGCAAGACCTGTAAATGTTACTGAATGGCAGAGAAAAATCAGGTCTCCTCCCCTGGCAGGTAGGGTTGTGCTTTATGGCAGAGCAGTGTACATCTCAAGACTTGATTGACAGAAATACAAGTCCTTGCGACCTCATGAACATACAGCCCTGGCCAAAGGTTTTGAGAACGACACAAATATGAATTTTCAAAAAAGTCTGCTGCCTCAGGTGTTTTTAGATCTTTTTGTCAGCTGTTACTATGGGATACTGAAGTATGACGACACCATAAATGTCAGATGTTACTATGGGATACTGAAGTATGACGACACCATAAATGTCAGATGTTACTATGGGATACTGAAGTATGAGGACACCATAAATGTCAGATGTTACTATGGGATACTGAAGTATGAGGACACCATAAATGTCAGATGTTACTATGGGATACTGAAGTACGACGACACCATAAATGTCAGATGTTACTATGGGATACTGAAGTATGACGACACCATAAGTGTCAGATGTTACTATGGGATACTGAAGTAGGACGACACCATAAGTGTCACATGTTACTATGGGATACTGAAGTACGACGACACCATAAATGTCAGATGTTACTATGGGATACTGAAGTATGACGACACCATAAGTGTCAGATGTTACTATGGGATACTGAAGTATGACGACACCATAAGTGTCAGATGTTACTATGGGATACTGAAGTAGGACGACACCATAAGTGTCAGATGTTACTATGGGATACTGAAGTAGGACGACACCATAAATGTCAGATGTTACTATGGGATACTGAAGTATGACGACACCATAAGTGTCAGATGTTACTATGGGATACTGAAGTATGACGACACCATAAGTGTCACATGTTACTATGGGATACTGAAGTATGACAACACCATAAGTGTCAGATGTTACTATGGGATACTGAAGTATGACAGCACCATAAGTGTCAGCTGTTACTATGGGATACTGAAGTATGACGACACCATAAGTGTCAGATGTTACTATGGGATACTGAAGTAGGACGACACCATAAGTGTCAGCTGTTACTATGGGATACTGAAGTATGACAACACCATAAGTGTCAGATGTTACTATGGGATACTGAAGTATGACAACACCATAAGTGTCAGATGTTACTATGGGATACTGAAGTAGGACGACACCATAAGTGTCAGCTGTTACTATGGGATACTGAAGTAGGACGACACCATAAGTGTCAGCTGTTACTATGGGATACTGAAGTATGACGACACCATAAGTGTCAGATGTTACTATGGGATACTGAAGTACGACGACACCATAAGTGTCAGCTGTTACTATGGGATACTGAAGTACGACGACACCATAAATGTCAGATGTTACTATGGGATACTGAAGTATGACGAAACCATAAATGTCAGATGTTACTATGGGATACTGAAGTATGACAACACCATAAGTGTCAGATGTTACTATGGGATACTGAAGTATGACAACACCATAAGTGTCAGATGTTACTATGGGATACTGAAGTACGACGACACCATAAGTGTCAGATGTTACTATGGGATACTGAAGTATGACGACACCATAAGTGTCAGATGTTACTATGGGATACTGAAGTATGACAACACCATAAGTGTCAGATGTTACTATGGGATACTGAAGTACGACGACACCATAAGTGTCAGATGTTACTATGGGATACTGAAGTATGACACCATAAGTGTCAGCTGTTACTATGGGATACTGAAGTATGACGAAACCATAAATGTCAGATGTTACTATGGGATACTGAAGTATGACACCATAAGTGTCAGCTGTTACTATGGGATACTGAAGTATGACGAAACCATAAATGTCAGATGTTACTATGGGATACTGAAGTATGACAACACCATAAGTGTCAGATGTTACTATGGGATACTGAAGTACGACGACACCATAAGTGTCAGATGTTACTATGGGATACTGAAGTAGGACGACACCATAAGTGTCAGATGTTACTATGGGATACTGAAGTACGACGACACCATAAGTGTCAGATGTTACTATGGGATACTGAAGTACGACGACACCATAAGGGTCAGATGTTACTATGGGATACTGAAGTAGGACGACACCATAAGTGTCAGCTGTTACTATGGGATACTGAAGTATGAGGACACCATAAATGTCAGATGTTACTATGGGATACTGAAGTACGACAACACCATAAGTGTCAGATGTTACTATGGGATACTGAAGTATGACGACACCATAAGGGTCAGATGTTACTATGGGATACTGAAGTACGACGACACCATAAGTGTCAGATGTTACTATGGGATACTGAAGTACGACGACACCATAAGTGTCAGCTGTTACTATGGGATACTGAAGTACGACGACACCATAAGTGTCAGCTGTTACTATGGGATACTGAAGTACGACGACACCATAAGTGTCAGATGTTACTATGGGATACTGAAGTATGACGACACCATAAGGGTCAGATGTTACTATGGGATACTGAAGTACGACGACACCATAAGTGTCAGATGTTACTATGGGATACTGAAGTACGACGACACCATAAGTGTCACATGTTACTATGGGATACTGAAGTATGACGACACCATAAGTGTCACATGTTACTATGGGATACTGAAGTACGACGACACCATAAGTGTCACATGTTACTATGGGATACTGAAGTACGACGACACCATAAGTGTCACATGTTACTATGGGATACTGAAGTACGACGACACCATAAGTGTCAGATGTTACTATGGGATACTGAAGTATGATGACACAAGTGTCAGATGTTACTATGGGATACTGAAGTATGATGACACCATATGTGTCAGATGTTACTATGGGATACTGATGTATAGTTACAAGCATTCCATAAGTGTCAAAGGTTTTTATTGACAATGATATGAAGTTTATGCAGTGTCACTATTTGCAGTGTTGACCTTCCTTTTACAAGACCTCTGCAATTCCCCCTGGCATGCTCTCAACTCCTTGACCACATCTTGACTGATGGCCACCCACTCTTGCATAATTAATGCTTGGAGTTTGTCAGAATTTGTGGGTTTTTTGGTCACCCGCATTTTGGAGGATTAACTACAAGTTCTCAATAAGGTCTGGGGAGTTTCCTGGCCATGGACCCAAAATTTCCACATTTTCTTCCCCATGCCACTTAGTTATCACGTTTGCCTCATGGCGAGGTGCTCCACCATGCTGGAAAAGGCATTGTTCCTCGCCAAACTGTTTTTGGATGGTTGGGAGAAGTTGCTCTTGGAGGAGGTTGTTGTACCATTCTTTATTCATGGCGGTGTTCTTAAGCAACATGGTGAGTGAGCCCTTGGCTGAGAAGCGACCCCACACATGAATGGTCTCAGGATGCATGACACAGGACTGATGGTAGCGCTCACCGTTTCTTCTCCAGACAAGGTTTTTTCCAGATGCCCCTAACAATCGGAAAGGGGATTCATCAGAGAAAATGACTTTACCCCGTCCTCAGCAGTCCAATCCCTGTACTTTTTGCAGATTATCAGTCTGTCCCGGATGTTTCTCCTGGAGAGAAGTGGCTTCTTTGCTACCCTTCTTGACACCAGGCCATCCTCCAAAAGTCTTCTCCTCAATGTGCGTGCCGATGCCCTCACACCCGCCTGCTGCCATTCCTGAGCAAGCTCTGCCCTGGTGGTGCCCCGATCCCACAGCTGAATCAACAGTAGGAGACGGTCCTGGCGATTACTGGACTTTTTTTGGGTGCCCTGAATCCTTCACAATTGAACCTCTCTCCTTGAAGTTCTAGATGATCCAATAAATGGTTGATTTAGGTGCAATCTTAGTAACCGCAATCTCCTTGCCTGTGAATCCCTTTTTCTGTAAGCAATGATGACTGCACGCAGGTAACCATGGCTACCTTTTAAAGGTTTCAGTCGGTTACGCTAATTGAATCAGCATTACAGAGAGATTTCCACCCTTGCCCTTGTCAACACTGACACCATTGTTAACGAGAGAATCACTGACATGTCGTCAGCTGGTCCTTTTATGGCAGGGCTGAAATGCGTTGGAATTCTTTTTTTTTAGATCAGGTTAATTCTCATGGCAAAGAGGGACTTTGCAATTAATTGCAATTCATCTGATCACTCTGCATAATGTAGCCATGCCCCCGTAGGAGTTGCTGAAAGTAGTGGTTCACCTGTCACCCTGCCCCTCAGACATCCATCTGAGGCATTCAGAGACATAGATCAGCCCACTTTGTTTTTTTATTGAGGGATATAGAACTTGGATAGGGATTTGGTAATTATGGGATGCCTCAGACCATTCAAAGCAAACTTGCTTAGGACTCCTATATACATTCCAGTATATACACTTCTCTCTTCGCTCAGCACAAACACTTGCTGCAGACTGTTACTCTTCCTCCAGCACTTCCCTTGCTGCAGACTATCACTCCTCCAGACTAGCTAGCACCATATGGTTAGGCCTGACACACCAACTCAGCCAGGCCTCAGTGAATTGCCTTTTGCAGGCAGAGGCCTCGGGCCTCTTGTGTAGAATAGTTCAGGTGCTAGCGGTCCTCTCTTCAGCTACCACTTCCAGATAGCTCCCTTCAGGCCCTGCCAGACAGCATGGCTGCAATGACCTCTCTGCAATGCCCTTTTCACAGTCCTCATCTGGTGGTCCTCAATCCTCCTGACTGTGCTCACTCACCAGCCCTCCTGGCTGCAACCAGTAGTCCTCCTGGCGACTCTTAGAGTGTTCCCTTTCCTGTTGTCCTCTCCACTCTCATGTGCCTCTCCTTCCAGGATCTCACACCCCTCCCGAATGCACCTGAGCCTCAGCCCAGGGTCAACCCCCAGACTGGGGAGCTCCCCGTGGGCCCGACAGCCTCCACACTCTGTCTCCAGCATCTTCCACCCAACAACTCCTCCCCAGCTGGGCTGACCCCAGGTATTTAAGGAGGCCTGCCCCCTGCCAATCTAAGTTGGGAATTGGTCAAGGTAGCTCCACCTCATCTCCACTCTTCTAGCACCTTCTAGAAGAAAAAGTGATGTAACCGAGAAGTGACACCACCTCCAGCTGATACCCTGGGCCACTCCCAGCCCAGAATCAAAACAAACAGGCCTAGCAACCAGATCGGCCTGCCTAAATTTACCTACACTGACAGAGAAAAACCTCTCTAGAACCTATCTAGTGCAGGGTTTCTCAACCAGGGTTCTGTGGAACCCTAGGGTTCCTCCAGAGGTTGCTAGGGGATCCCTGAGCAATGATCAATTTCTACCTCTCAGCTAAAAAGATCAATGGTATCATTGGGAATTTATCTATCTGTAAGGGGTAATTCTTCCCAATGACCACAAGTGTAAGGAGCATTCTTCCCATTGACCATCACACTAATGTATCATAAGTTGTAGATTTTACATTTTTAGCAGGGGTTCCCCGAGATCGGAGAATTATTTCAAGGGTTCCTCGTTGTTGAGAAAGGCTAATCTAGAGGGTGCTACAGTAACATTCCGGAGTATATGCAAATTGCCACATTAAAAACTGAGGCAGCAGACTTTGCGATTTGCCTCAATCTCAATCAGTTAACTTCTGCCTCAGATCCTCAGGGTTAACGGGGTGCTGGCAATATCCATAGGTCGATACAGAGAGCAATAAACGCGCATTTGGGGGATCGCCGCTCAACCCAAACAACCCACGTAATCCAAAATTGAAAAGCAGCCTCGGGTCTCCGTTAAGCCATGCCCGCTGACGCATTTTGCCTCACCCACCAGGGCGCTCGCTCGCTCACTGTGTCCGGGGAGGGCCAGAGAGCGGGTGCAGCAGACTCGATCTCCGCCGGCCACCCGCGATGCCCCCCCCCCGGAGTGAAAGAACGGAGGTCCGTGTAAGTAAACATGGATCTCCGTTCTGTTAGAGGGGGAAGGGAGTGATCACAGCCTTCCTCTATATGGAAGCTGTGATCACTCCCCTCCCCCTGCCAGTCAAACACTAATACAGTTAGAACACGCCCAGGGAACACAGTTAACCCTTAGAGTGCCCCCTGCAAGTTAACCCCTTCACTGCCAATGGCATTTACACAGTAATCAGTGCATTTTTATAGCACTGATCGCTGCATAAATGGCAATGGTCCCAAAAAAGTGTCAAAATGTTCCGACATGCCCGTTGCAATATCGCAGTACCACTAAAAATCGCAGATCGCCACCATTACTAGTAAAAAATTAAAAAAAAAATAAAAACCCCAGAAATGAATTCTCATCTGTAAACGTGGCAACTTTTGTGCAAACCAATCAATAAACGGCGATTGCGATTTTTTTTATCACAAATATGAGGAAGAATATAAATCGGCCAAAACCGATGAAAAAAAAACTTTTTTTTTTTTGGATTTGTATTTTAGCAAAAAGTAAGAAATTTGGGTTTTTTTGCAAAATTGTCGCTCTTCTTTTGTTTATAGCGGCGATCAGAAATGACACAGCGGTGATCAAATACCACCAAAAGAAAGCTCTATTTGAGGGAAAAAAAGGACGCAAATTTCATTTGGGTACAACGTCGCACGACCGCGCAATTGTCAGTTAAAGCGACGCAGCGCCAAATCGCAAAAAGGGCTCTGGTCAGGAAGGGGGCAAATCCTTCCGGGGCTGAAGTGGTTAATGGAGACCTGCAGGCTGAGGCCGCTTTTCATTTTAAGATTATGTGGACTGTTTGGGTTGAGCAGTGATCCCCACACAGACAAATAGAAGCCCATTGATGGGTAAATCCTACTCCCGTAAACTAATCCGGTGTATTTTAGTAGTTTGAAGGTCATTTTTTTCCCGGTTGTACCATGGTACAGAAGGGGTTAATCCTATTGCAGAATTAAATCCCAGAATAAAGCGTTCTATAGAGTCTCTCCAGTCAGAATCCTGAACTTTCTCCTTCCCATAAAAAAGGGTTTAATAATGTGATATTCCGCCACATCGATGGAGCCAATTTTACTGTAAGCAATTCTAATCCTCCTGCCGGGCTTGTCAACCTCTGAAAAACTCCTCTGTTTGTCGCGGCTTAACCATTCCTTATTTGAAAGGGATTCTGGGAGCAGTTGACGGCGCGATGCGTATATATATTTTTATTATCCGTGGCAATACATGACCAAGCATTGCTTAGCGACAGAAGCCAATACAGCTCATTCCTCCAGGCTTAAATCAGCGCTCGCCGCCTGCCGAGATCTGCCCTGACGGCGAGCATTAGGCATTCATGAATGGTAATAAAAAGCGCCACAATGCACCTCTCCAGTGCTTCCAGCTCAGGACATTTGTCAGCTGCAGCCCTGGAAAGGTTTGAAGTTCTGCCGTCCCAACGCTCAGATGTGCGACACCTGCACCCGCTTCCAGAGGTTGGCGCCATCCATCAACTATTCAGCCAATACACATAAAGCTCCGGAGTCAGCGACCTGGGAATGGTGGTGGACTGAGCTGAGGGATGTGCAAAGATGTCAAAGAGTCAGCTAGTTCTCCATTATAGACCTCTCCATAACACCTCCATCAATATTTTTATCACTTCAGCAGAGTAAGGCCGATTCCAAGGAGTGTCATTTATTGCAGTGTTTCCCAACCCAGTCCTCAAGGCACACCAACAGGTCATGTTTTCAGGATTTCCCTCAGATGAAACAGCTGTGGTAATTACTAAGGCAGTGAAACTGATCAAATCACCTGTGCAAAATAATGGAAATCCTGAAGACATGACCTGTTGGTGTGCCTTGAGGACAGGGTTGGGAAACACTGGTTTATTGCACTGCAGGGTTTCCCAACAGTCAGGCATGTAGGTGGTAGTGGGGCCTTCATAAGAGGGAACTTCAGCCCTAAGTCAGTCTTGAAGAACTTCAGCCTCATCTGCTTCTATGCCCACATGCTTCTGGTGTTTGGGGGGAAACCATGTTGCTCCATCCTTCTCCTCCCCACTGTCTGTGCACCTCCAACTTTTTATTAAAGGGCATTGCAGCAGGCACGCTTCCTATCTGCAGATGCTGATGCTCCCACAAGGCATGCTGATTGGTCCTCTACCCACCCCATAAGCTTCAGGGGGTGCCCATCATAACTGCTAAGTCCAATGTGGTGCACACACCTTCCATAGGGCAAAACCCATCTGAATGAGAGTTACTGTAGAGCAGGGGTGTCAAACGTAATTTCACTGAGGGCTGCATCAGCATTATAGTCGCCCTCAAAGGACCGATTTATTTGTAAGACTAGATGTCCAGAGCACCCCCCTTACATCAGATTTCACCCCCCCCAATCAGAAATCAAGAGTCCCACACCCTCCCTTACATCACAATTAGGGTTGCCACCCGTACGGGTTTCTCCCGGACAGTGCGGTTTCTGAATGTTGTGCTCGGGATTCTATCTGCCTCAGACCCGGACACATCATTCAGATCGGACTGCACTGGGAATGAAATGTCTGCTCAGCCATCTGAGTTTTGTGGCCCTCCCTGCCGTCCCGGCAGCCCATTCACTCACACAGGAGGAGGAGCAGGGACACGCACTTACCTCAGGTCTGTAGAAAGTTTTCTTCTCTGCTCTGGACAGGGGAGGGGGAGAGAGTGGCTGGGAAGGAGGAAACTTTAAAGAAGATGTACACTTGGTAGAGTGATTGGGGGGTTAAGATATGTGCTGGCGGGGGGGCTTTGGTATGAGAGAGGACATCATATGCCATATGGATGAATTTGAAATCTGACAACCCCTTCTAGCACTAGCCCTCTCCCTCCCAAAGCTCCCCCCAGCACATATCCAACCCCCCTTCTGGCACTAGCCCTCTCCCTCCCAAAGCACCCCCAGCACATATCTGACCCCCCTCTTCTAGCACTAGCTCTCTCCCTCCCAAAGCACCCTCAGCACATATGCGACCCCCCCTTCTAGCACTAGCCCTCTCCCTCCCAAAGCACCCCCAGCACATATCTGACCCCCCTCTTCTAGCACTAGCCCTCTCCCTCCCAAAGAAACCCTCTCTTTCCCGATCACGATGTTCCCCCTAACCTATACAAGACCCCCACGAAACCCTCCCTCTCCCTATCACGATCTTC
>BLSH010129786.1:2348003-2355503 GCA_018402905.1 Glandirana rugosa | reverse complement strand
CCTCTCAAGGTATTTCCATCCTCAGATCAGATGTTCTATTGTTTTTGCATGGTTCTGCGTAAAATGCTAAAGACTCATGTATGTGAAAATCTCAGGCTAAAATTTCGGCCCTCAACTGTCCAGTTTTGGTGAGCGTGTGCCCACTGCAGCATCAGCTTTCTGTTCTTGGCTGAATGAAGTGGAACCCTATGTGGTCTACTGTTGTAGACCATCTACCTCAAGGTTTGAAATCTGCATTCTGAACTTTTCTGCTTACCACTGTTAGAAAGAGTAGCTACTGGGATTTTTGTAGTCTTGTGTTCGTTAGAACCACACTGGTCAACTTCCTCTGACTTCTCTCAAGATATCTCCATCCTGCTATCGTTCAATTGTTTTTGCAGCATTCTGAGTAAAAAGCTAAGACTTGTGTGTGAAAAGCTCAGATGAGACTAAAATATTGGTTCTCAAACTGTCCATTTTTTGTGAACCTATTCCCACCGCAGCCTCGGCTTTCTGTCCTTGGCTGATAGGAGTGGAACCCAATGTGGTCTTCTACTGTTGTAAACCATCTATCTCAAGGTATGGCATCTGAATTCTTAGAAGCTTTCCTGCTTACCACAGTTGTAAAGAGTTATTGAAGCTACAGAAGCCTTGGTTAGCTGGGACCAGACTGCCCAAATTCCTCTGACCTCTCTCAAGGTCTCTCCATCCTCAGATCGGACGTTCTATTGTTTTTGCATGGTTCTGAGTAAAATGCCAAAGACTCATGTATGTGAAAATCTCAGGCTACAATTTCAGTCCTCAACTGTCCAGTTTTGGTGAGCTTGTGCCCACTGCACCATCAGATTTCTGTTCTTGGCTGCGTGAAGTGGAACCCGATGTGGTCTACCATCTACCTCAAGGTTTGACATCTGCATTCTGAACATTTTTGCTCAACAGTTATAAAAAGAGTATTGGAGCCATTGTAGCCTTTTTGTCAACTGGAACCAGATTGGCCATTTTCCTCTGACCTCTCCCATTAACAAGGCTTCTCCATCCTCAGTTTGGATGTTCTGTTTTTGCATCATTCTGAGAAAAAGCTGAAGAGTCTTGCGTCTGAAAATCCAAAGAGATCAGCAGTTACAGAAATGTGCAAACCAGTCTGTGACATGGTCAGGCCATGGTCAAAATGATGATCAAGTGTATTGTGTCTTATGTTGCCAGTTTTTGCAGGCACAGGAGCACAAATGGACTTTATAGACAAGGTTTATAGTTTACTGGTATATTCTGGTTCTCACCTCTGAGCTTGGGTTGTGAATGGAAAGGAACAAGGCTGCAGATGGAAATGAGACTTGACTGCTAAATTGACGCATTTGTGTTTTTCCATAGTGTTGCAGTATATGGGATACAGCATTGACATCTATGGAGTGGACCCACCATTGGAGGTGGCTTGGGCCTCCCATATATGTAGCACCTTCCTAGAGTACAGTAGGCTGCTAGGTAAAGTTAGTTGGCTCCACTAGTCAGAGGAGCAGGGGCTAATTAGGGCTGCTCAGTGTCTCACAGGCTGCTGCTCTGTTACTTCCCCGTCTTCTAGAATCATAGTGGGAGTTAGAACAGTGAATGCAGCCTGAATATTTATGGAACTCTAGCCAATCACTGGGAGGTGTGTGTTGGTGGTGAGATCTCAAAGGCTCAGGTCTGAGCATCAGGGTGCAGAGTTCCTGGTTCTCATCCTGCTGGAGGAGAACCAGGTGAAAAGTACCCCTGAGGTAGATTTCTACAATAAGACATTAAGACGACACCAAAGACCCAGCTAGGCTTAGCTGGGGGGCCCATTCGCAATCTTGAGTCCGGGATCAAGTTGGGTCTGGAGAAGCTCACTAGAGAGCCAGGAGGAACCTGGTGGGATAGATTCCAGCTGTCCTATGGTGGTGCGAGTAGTCTACACCTCCCTCACCAGGAAGAGCCTATGGATATGAGCAGGAGGCAACCGAAGATCCTGCGGCTAGGTGAGTAAGTTACCCCAGTGCTAAGCAATCTGTTTGCAGCTTTTAAGCTCTGGATGGCATAAAGGTCACCATCAGCATACAGATCCCGTGGGACATTCCCTTGTGTTGAAGAATCCTCAGGTTGTTCATTTCTACAGTTTATCAGGGTATCCCATGCTCCCTATTCAAGTTCATCAATCCCATTAAAAACCCAAGAAGAAAACCCTAGACCAGGGATGTTGAACCTTGGCACCTCTGTTTTGGAACTACATTTCCCATGATGCTCAACTACACTGCAGAGTGCATAAGCATCATGGGAAATGTAGTTCCCAAAACATCTGGGGTGCCAAGGTTCGCCATCACTGCCCTAGACTGTCCTTTGGAGCCCTTGTAAGGGTCAAATAAATGCTGTGTGCTTGGCTGTGTGTGGCATAAACCAAGGGCCCCCTACTCAAAGGAAGTCTCTGGCTTGATTTAGAAATGCGTATATAGGATATTGCAAAATAAAGTACTGCAGTCCAGTTTTGTCTGGCAGCAAAAATTCTCCACATTTGGAAATTGTTAATGATCCATGCTGAACAGCAATACAGTCCCAGTAAGCGTTCCTTTAAAGACACTGTCTCTCGCTAATCCTCCTGTCCGCGGGTTCCGTGCCATCCTACAGCTCTCCACATGCTACAAAATCCCTCTAATTTGCCTAACTGTCTGGACTTCAGTGTGAGATGTTTTGACATCGAAGGGTCAAAGAGGCATTCATTGTATTAATCCCAGTTAAGTCTGTACTCAGCAGGCAGAGCACAGCCAGCCCCATCCGCAGCAGCACACTCCGTCCTTGTCTGTTCCTGGAGGCTGAATCACAACAACTTTTCTGTTCCAATATGTAAAAATGTCACTGCCAGTTAAAGGATGTTTAAAAATATGGAATACATAATCAAATTTTAAATTCTTAAGAATTTTTATAGTCCTAATGCTTTTCTAGATTTTGGAAAAAAGGGCAACCTCCGCTTAAAGCGGAACTAAACCCAACGATTGGTTTCCAAAAACAGTTACATTTAAGGTATGCCATGAATGAACGCACAGTTGCTTGTGTGTTCTCATCTGATCTGTCGACCCATCAAATGCCTGTCATAACTGATCACATGTGCAGTACCATAGCAAATAGAGGCCAGGATGGAAGTTTCCTTGGCTGCAAAAGGTAGGAGGGTTTAGTTCCACTTTAAGAGCTTCTAAAAGATCAAAAATACATAAGTGAGCGATCTTCTATGGCAATGGATTTACAGATCTCTTCAGTTCTGCAATCCCCTGCCATACAAGACAGCCTTCAGATAGGCAATATAGCACGATCAAAGACTTAAACTGCCTCCCTGTCCTGTGAGGGGCCCCCCTATGCCCGATAGATGCATCACTGAACAACAAGACCATGACAAAAAAAAGTAAAAATCAGGGTAACCGGAAAGCATAAAAAAGAAAACCTGGAAGAGTTCCTTAAAACTTGGACCCCTTTCATGTTTCGTACATTACCCCAACAGCCGATATATTGACTTGTGTCGGTGCTTTAGAACAGTAGTTCTCAACCTCGGTCCTCAAGTAACCCCAACAGGCCACGTTTTGGGAATTAAAAATAGCGGTCCAAAATACCAAGCCATTGACTCGGATTTAAAGCACCTGTGCAAGATAAAGGGAAACCAGAAAACATGGCTTGTTGGGGGTACTTGAGGACTCAAGTTGAGAACCAGCGCTTTAGAATATTTGGTACCATATGGGCAAGCTTTAAAAAAAACACTAGGGCCCCGCGACAGATAGCACTCGCACAGGTCCTATAATGCACACAGCAAGTCTTTTTTAGCAAATTGCTACTCCATGAGTTTCCAAGAGTTTTGGCTGCCCTGGCTTTCAATGGTTCATTCTGCAAACCTCCAGTCCTTATGGTAGACAGTAGTGTTGTAGAGGTCAGCAGGAGGAACCAGTTAGAGTTGTGGGGGACCCAGGAGATTGAAATTCATTGAAGTGTTGGTTTTCTAGCCAACTTCAACTCCGAACTCTAACAGAGCACTAATAAGCCTTCAGAACACTATTTGGTAACATATGGGAAGCTTACAAAAACTCCTAGGTCCCCATAACTGAGCTAGTGCTCAGCTTCTTCTGACTGATTTTGTCTGGTATTAACCTTCTTACTCACACAAGTCATAATGTAACACACAGCAAGTCCTCTTTGGGGAAATTGGTACTCCACCCCTGCTTCTGCCCGTGCTGCTATGATCACGATAAGTCATTAACAAAAGTCTGCTGGGAATAAAATGCTTCCAAGAGTTTTAGTCTCCTGGGTTCCCTGGGCTCACAAAAGGTTCCTTCTGCAGACCTCCACTCATTATGGTAGACAGTAGTGTTTTAAAGGTCAGCAGGAGGAACCAGTTAGTGTTGTGGGGGACTCAGGAGATAGCAATTCCCCGAAGTGTTGGTTTTCAAGCCTACTTTAAGTCAGAACTCCAATAGAGCAACAATCAGCCTTCAGAACACTATTTGGTACCCTATGGGCAAGCTTCCAAAACACCCCTAAGTTCCCTCAGCTTCCTCTTACTGATATATTCCAGTATTAACTTTCTTGCTTACACAGGTCATACAGCACATGGTCACACACAGCCCTTTTTTTTTTTCTTTTTAGAAAATTGCTCCTCAGTCCCTACTTCTGCCCATGCAGCTATGATAGCGATAAGTCCTCCACCGAAGTCTGCTGGGAATAAAACATTCCCAAGAGTTTTGATCTCCTGGGTTCCCTGGGCTCTCAATGGTTCCTTCTGCAGACCTCCATTCATTACAGTAGACAGCAGTACTGAACAGGTCAGGAGGAACCAGTACGAGTTGTGGGGTACCCAGGAGACAAATTCCCCAAGTTGTGGGGACCCAGGAGACTGAAATTCCCCAAGGTGTTGGTTTTCTAGCCCAAAGTCAGACAACAGAGTACCAATAAGCGTATCCTTGCACCCAGGTCCCTAAGTGAACTGATATCACTTCTTTACTTCTACCAACCCAACCCCCAAAGGAAGCTCCTGTGACACTGCCCTTCTACATACGAATATAGGGTAGGATCTTCGCAAGTATAACTTCCCTATTCAAGCACAGGTTACAGGGAGGATTGCTGTAACAAAAGCAGGATCTGTAGGTCACCAAAGGTCAGAAACTCCTTTGGGGACTTCCCAACCCCAAGAAAAATCCTGTGACATTGCCTTTTCAAGTACGAATAGAAGATGCTAATTATTTGACCCCTTAAGCTACAGGGATTCCAATCTATAGTAGTAACAAAAGCAGAATCTGTAAGTCACCAAAAGGGCAGAAGCTCCTTCGAGGGGCTTCCCACCCCCAAAGAAAGCTCCTGCGGCATTTCCCTTCTACATACCAATATAAGGTGCTATCCTAGCAAGTAGAACTTCCTTATTTGACCACTTGTGTTATAGGGAGCCTAACCTTCTGTAGTAACAAAAGCAAATCTGTAGGTCATTAAAGTGCAGAAGCTCCTTTGGGGGTCGGAAGCCTCTGCGGCATTGTCCTTCCAAGTACTAATATAATCTGCTATCCTAGCAAGTATAGCGTCTTTAGTCGATCACTTTAGTTGCAGTGAGCCTTTACTGTGCTAACAAAAGCACTATCTGTAGGTCATCAAAAGGGCAGAACTCCTGGCATTCTGCGCACACCAGTTTTTGATGGTTTAACAATTACGGCAGGATGTCAGATGTTCTATTATTCCCCTCAATGCGCACCAAAAAAGTTTGGAGAGGTCTTATGTACTGACATTGCCAACGGTTTCCTTGATACATTGGTGTTTATTTCTACTGTGCATCTTTCCCAAGCCTTAGTAAAATGAGGTGAAGCTCTGCTGACTTCCATTATCCAATCATGAGCAGCAAAAAGGCATTTTTATTTCCTTGCACGTGCTTGTGAATTGTTTGGGGTTGATTAACCAAAGACAAACAGACTGTGCACTTTGCAAGTGCATTTACTCAAGAGCTTAGCAAATTAGGTGAAGCTTCACTTCGCAAAGAATAGGCCGGTCCCCTATGGAATAGGATACTCCACGCTACTCTGTTGCACAGAAAACTATTACTTTGTGAATGGTGATCCAATCAACCAGATCGGTTTTCTCCTGGACATAACACTTTGGCCTACCCCAACAACCAGGCTCCTCTAGGGTTGATGTCATTCTGGTTCTTTCCTTAGGGGGAATCCACCTTCGCTTAGCTATGTTCCTTCTTCCTTAGCTTGGAACCTGGTGGCACACCATACCCTTCCAGTTTATACATTGTGTTATGCAATTATCCTTTCCTGATTGCCTGGAGCAACTCGCTGCGAAATGTGTTGGAACACATCGCTTGACATTTATCTCATGTTTGGGGAATTCACGGTCATCTTTAAACATATGTGATGTTCTAATATAGGACTACAATATGTTACATATATAGTTATAGTTGGTGAGGTTGAAAAAAAAAAAAGTCCATCCAGTCCAACCTCTATGTGTGCTTATAGGTTATTACATTGTATACCCCTGTATATTGTGGTCGTTAAGGTGCCCATCTAATAATTTTTTGAAACGATCGATGCTCCCTACTGAAACCACTGCTTCACACCCTCATTGCGCTTACAGTAAAGAACCCTCTACACAGTTTAAGGTTACACCTCTTGTCTTATAATTTTAGCGTGTCTTTTTAAACTTCCCCCTTCACAAAAAAGCTTTTTCCCCTAATACGGGGTCACCTGTACGGCATTTGTACAATAAAATCATGTCCCAGAGAGAATAAGTTCAATGTTTGTAGTCTTTCCTCAGTTTAGATCCTCCAGTCCCTTTATTAGCTTTGTTGCCCTTTTCTGGACTCTCTCCAATTCCAGCACTATATATATGCATTATATAATGGATCCCGTATGTATACAATGCATTATATAACGTACCCTGTATGTATACAATGCATTGTATAATATATCCCATATGTGAACAATGCATTATATAACGTACCCTGTATGTATACACTGTATTATATAATATATCCTGTATGTATACAATGCATTATATAATATATCCCATACAGTGGCGTAGCGTGGGTTGTCAGCACCCGGGGCAAGGCAAGTAATTTGCGCCCCCTAACCCGTCGATAATTTTGCAAAAAACCCCAAATTTCTTACTTTTTGCTAAAATACAAATCCAAAAAAAAAATATATAAAACATTTTTTTCATCGGTTTTGGCCGATTTATATTCTTCCTCATATTTGCGATAAAAAAAATCGCAATCGGCGTTTATTGATTGGTTTGCGCAAAAGTGGTCACGTTTATGGATGATGAGAATTCATTTCTGGGGTTTTTATTTTTTTTACTAGTAATGGCGGCGATCTGCGATTTTTAGCGGTACTGCGATATTTCAGCGGACATGTCGGACCATTTTGACACTTTTTTGGGACCATTGGCATTTATACAGCGATCAGTGCTATAAAAATGCACTGATTACTGTGTAAATGCCATTGGCAGTGAAGGGGTTAACCTGCAGTGGGCGCTCTAAGGGTTAACTGT
>BLSH010129786.1:2323028-2336665 GCA_018402905.1 Glandirana rugosa | reverse complement strand
ATGGAGTATACACGGAACTTGTGATAAATGTATACACCCACGCTGAACGCATACACAAGCGAGGACGCACGCTCGAACTACCCCGCGAAATTTTTAACAAAAAATAAAAATGTGACAGGAAATTTTTTTTTTAACCTAATGAAAATAAGGATCATGTTCACACATATATATATACACACACATATATATATACACACACACACACACACACACACACACACACACACACACATTTTTTTTTTATTTTAATTGCCCCTTTAAGGGCGAAAGTGACGTTAGATGTCACTCCGGTCCTCCAAGGGCATAGAATCGAGTGGGGGCCATCTTGCCTTCACTCAACTTCCTATTTTTTTTTTTTTTTTGCTTTTTAAGTGTAAATGTCTTTTTGACCCCAGATCTCATATTAAAGAGGCTCTGTCATGCTTATTTCTATCACAAGAAATGCTTACATTCCTTGTACTAGGAATAAAAGTAATCCAATTTTTTTTTTAAAGGACAGTGTAAAAATAAAAAACAATTTTTAAAGCGCCCCATCAAGCTCGCACGCAGGAGCGAACACATACGCAAGTCGCACCCACATATGTAAATAGTGTTCAAGGCACATATGAGGTATCGCCGCGATTAGAGTGAGAGCAAGAATTCTAGCACTAGACCTCCAACTCAAAACTGGTAACCTGTAGAAATGTTTAAACGTCGCCTATGGAGATTAAGTGCCAAAGTTTGTTGCCATTCCACTAGCAGGCTCAATTTTGAAGCGTGACATGTTGGGTATCAATTTACTCTGTATAACATTATCTTTCACAATACAGAAAAAATTGGGCTAACTTTACTGTTGTCTTATTTTTTTAATTCAAAAAATGTTTTTCCCAAAAACATTGCATTGTAAGACCACTGTGCAAATACTGTGTGAAAGTATTGCAACAAACTCAATTTTATTCCCTAGGATCTCTGCTAGAAAAAAAAAATATAATGTTTGGGGGTTCCAAGTAATTTTCTAGCAAAAAAAATAATAATAATTTTAACTTAAAAGAGGTGTCAAAAATAGGCTTGGCCCAGTGGTTAATGGACCCGCAACAATGGATCAAAATAATATAGATTTGATCCTGAAGGAAAGTTACAATGGAGCTTTCTGAAATGGTTTACAAAAGATAGAAAAATGAATCAATTCAAAGAAATGAAAACTTTACATTAACGTTCTGGATTACCATAATGTACCCAACAACTTAAAGTACGTAAATCAGAGACTTCAGGTTCACATTACAGATTGTCTTGTAGAAAGTTTCTTTACGTTGTCCATTTGTAAAAAATTTTTTGGTGCAACCCACCTACATGGTAAGGTACAGTAGTGATCAGGGCGGCCATCAGAAATTTTGAGGCCCCTTGCACAGCTTTAGCCCTGGCCCCCCCCCCCCCCGTCTGACCAAAAACATTCCCCAGGGTCCGCCCACTGGCCATCCCCTCCACATCCGCCCACTGGCCAGGGGTGCACACATGTCGCAGCCGCAGTAGGAATTATACACCCTGTCACACTTACCAGGTGTAGCCAAGCATGAACCATTCAAGTGAAGTGTGCAATGCATGCAAGTGTGGGATCCAAGGGGTTAAAAAAAACAGTGCACGGGCAGCACAGCCTCACCCAATGCTTGCAATAAGACGTCACGCCGTACCATAGGTACTGGAGGTCCCAAACTTGGACCAGATGTGGTCCAGGGGGCCCTCTCCATATGACCCAAGTTTGGTATTTCTATCGCCTATGGCTCAGGAGAACGGTGTCCCCAAACTGGGTGCCCCCCTCCCATAGACTCCAATGTTAAGTCCGCAATTCACCCAACAATTGCCGGTCAATGACTGGTCAATTTGGGGACCCGGTACGGCTAAACCATAGGTGCTGGAGCTCCCAAACTTGGACCAGCTGTGGTCCAGGGGACCCTCGCCACCTGACCCAAGGTATTTCTATTGCCTATGGTTTGGGAGAATGATGTCCCCAAACTGGGTGCCCCCCTCCCATAGACTCCAATGTTAACGACTGCTAAAGTCTTTGTTGTAAGGGCCCCTTAAGACACTGGGGCCCCTTACAACAGTACTGCCTGTACCCCCCTGATGGCGGCCCTGGTAGTGATGGTCCTCTCCATCTAGCGGCTGACAGTTCAATGTTATCCCATTAGAGGGCATGCACAAGAAACCTCCAGAATCCCACGAGGGGGTCCCAAGGTTTTCTTTCACTGCCTAGAAGCCTCCACAGAGTTTACCCTAGCCTTGAGGAGCTCAAAATTTTCGGTGAAAAACCTGATCACACCTGGCAAAAGCGTTTCTAAATCGAAATCCAGGAAAAAAAAAATCTGTTTCAGCTTACCATTTATGGTGGTTGCATCTTTTTTTTAAAATCAGGCTTGCCCCACATTTTCACCCTGTGATCCCGCAGTATTACATGCCTTGTACTAGGATGACAACACTCTCTGCATCTATGGTGTCTTAGAAAAGTCCATCCGTGCACACATGCATGTCAGGAGACAGACTTGGAGAGCAATAGTGAGGCTCACACGTGGGTACCCAGGGGATAAACAGTATTCACCAGAGCTCCTGATGGTGGGGGTGGGTTTTGCTGTGTTTTAGTACCAGGTCGTGGTCCTCAGGATCGCCCCACCAGGAGGTGAGCAAGCAGGGGTCCAGTAGCAGATAGACGGTAGAGATCAAGCAGAAGCGTAGTCAGTCAACAAGCCAAAGGTCAGTAACAAGTGGTTGCAGGTTGGGATTAAGCGCAAGTGTGGTTGAGGAAAAAGCCAATGGCGGTAACGAGCAGTAGTGGAGATAAGGACAGCTGCAGGTATGCAAAAGAGTGAGAGATACTGGCTGCAGAGAGCACAATAATCTGGCAAACAAAGTGCAAGGCATGGCCTAAATTTAGGACGTTCAAGGGAGGAGCACAAGGATGAAGGTTCACAAAAAAACACAAGACATAAGGCAAGGTTGTCTAAGCAATCAGGCAGGTAGCTTTCCAGCATTTCAGCAAGGAGATATACTGCCAGAGCAAGCAGAGGTCCCAGGTTCTGGTCCAGGCTCTGACAATACCACTAAGGCCATTTGAGTGAGATCAGGCATGGGGGCACGCAATGGAACTACATACAAACAGGTAACGGACAGCCAGCACAGCAAAAAGGTGCCAGAAGAAAGGTTTTACTTCACAGGGCATAAGATAAGCAAGACCGATGATTTGTGGGTGCAAAGGCCCCTTCCATTGTAGCAGTTCTATTATATTTGCACCTTCATAAAGGGGGACCTTTGCTTCACCGAAACATTGGTCCTGTTTATTATACTTTTATATGCTGGGAAGTAAAAGCTTGCTTTCAACATTTTCATTAGTGCTGGCTGTCTGTTACCTATATCTAGGGTGACAATGCTTACTACCTCTGCACTACATCTATGGAGGGGCAGCATTGTCAACCTATGACATAGTACTACAGAACATACCCCTCTTCTCTATAGCAAAGTGGGAGATGTGTACTGTAGTTCACAGTGAACTGATAACGTCAACAGTGCTGCACAGTCTCTGGCTTCTTGTCCCCTGCAGTACCCCCTTTTCACCACTAGCTGTCCTGGATTGGCAGGACTCCTAAAATACCCAGGGTCAGTCCAGCCAGGGAGAAGCGGTTGGTTGGAAGAGCTGGAGTGAGTGCGTAGGCTGTCAGGGCCTTTGAGGGAGCTCCCCGGTCTGGGGGGTGACCTTGGGCCTGGGCTCAGGTGCAGTCGGGTTGATCTTCAAGAACACATGAGGAGATCCTGGACAGGAGGGACAAGAGAGCGAGATGAGGACAGCGGGAGAGAGCCTCCAGGGAGGACAACTGGCCGTAGCCAGGAGGGTTGGTGAGAGCCACAGTCAGGAGGACTGGGGAGGCACGTCTGACAGGACTGGGAGCTTGCAGTCTGAGATGGGTGCAGAACCAGGAGGAGTGGACTGTGGTGGAAGGGGCAGCTGCAGCCAGCAGGGCCTCAAGAGTGCAAAACGGGATCAGTAGCCGCAGAAAGGACAGCTAGCACAAGGACTTTTGCCATTTTCTTTGCTACACCATAGGGGCCCGCGGTCCCTGCCTGTAATAAGGCATTTTGCTGAAGCCAGGGTCAGGTGCTAGCTGTGCCTGAGAAGTGCTGTGCAGGAGGAAGAGAAGGGAATATTCTGTAAGCAAGTTTGTGCTGCAAGAGACTGAATTAGCATGTACAAGGAGTGTAAATAGTTGTGTCCCAAATCGCATTGTTGCTAATCTTCTGGGCATCCCATAAATCCATTACCCCATCCAAGTTCAATCCCTCAAAAATACAACAACAAGTACATGGACTGTTCATTGCCTCGGAGACTGAGAAAGTGAATGCCAGACTGGGCAGGGTGATAGGTGGGTCACAACTTCAGCAGCCCTTATGGGGGTACCCCTACACTATGCCGCACTGTTATCGGCGTTATCAGTTCACTGTGGACTGCAGTACACATTTTCGATTTTGCTATGGAGAGGGGGTTCTGCAGTGCATTACATTCTGGCCTCATGCACACTGGGGCTCTTGTGAACGCTTTTCTCCTGGCAGGCCTTAACCATGTCTTTGCAAAGTTTCTGGGAGTGAAGCCTAGGACTTTATTTTTAAGAAATTAGGCATTCCTCTTTCAGATAATAGAAATACAAGCAACGGGCTATACTCGGCAGGGACCTACTTGCTGCAGTTGATGATGACATCTTCCGGCACAATCCTCCTTTTTAACATGCCTTGCTTGGGATGGTCGCCTCGCCCCCGAAACAAACCAGGAGGCTCAATCTTGAAGTTCCCAATCTTCTCTCTGTGATGATCCAGGAGGCAGAAACCGTATTCCTCCACAATCTTCTGGTTCTCTTCTTTCAATTTCTATCGAAAAAGCAGAGAGGAGATCAAATTGTTTTACAATAGTTACCCTAAAGAGTCCTTAAAGCAGAACTCAAAATACAAGACTGGCTTTCCAATACAAAATGGCAAAAGTTACGCTTTTAAGGCAAATTGACACATTTAGCATTCTATTTCCTTTAGGCTTCATGCACATGGACGCATTTGGGAAGCCCAGAAGTCTCAAGATTTTTTTTTTATGTAGAGTGCGCAGGTCTCGGGTCAGAGTTTATCCACTTCAGCCCCGGAAGGATTTCCCACTTTAGGACCAGAGCACTTTTTGCAATTCGGCGCTGCGTCGCTTTAACTGACAATTGCGCGGTCGTGCGACGTTGTACCCAAACGAAATTTCCGTCCTTTCCCACAAATAGAGCTTTCTTTTGGTGGTATTTGTTCACCTCGGCGTCATTTTTAATCGCCGCTATAAACAAAAGAAGAGCGACAATTTTGCAAAAAAACCCACATTTCTTACTTTTTTCTAAAGTACAAATCCCAAAAAAAAAAAAAAAAAAATATATAAAAAAACATTTTTTTTCCATCGGTTTTGGCCGATTTAAATTCTTCCTCATATTTTTGGTAAAAAAAAACCCGCATTCGGCGTTTGATTGGTTTGCGCAAAAGTTGCCGCGTTTACGGACAATGAGAATTAATTTCTGGGGTTTTTATTTATTTTTTTTTATTAGTAATGGCGGCGATCTGTGATTTTTAGCGGTACTGCGATATTGCAGCGGACATGTCGGACCATTTTGACACTTTTTTGGGACCATTGGCATTTATACAGCGATCAGTGCTATGAAAATGCACTGATTACTGTGTAAATACCATTGGCAATAAAGGGGTTAACCTGGAGGGGGCGCTCTAAGGGTTAACGGTGTTCCCTTGGCGTGTTCTAACTGTATGTGGGCTGCCCTGGCTGGGGAAAAGGGATGATCACGGCTTCCATATAGAGGAAGCCTGTGATCAGTGCCCTTCAACAGAACGGAGATCCGTGTTTACATACACGGACCTCCGTTCTTTCACTGTGGGGGGGGGGTATCGTGGGTAGCCGGAGGCGATAGAGTCTGCCGCACCTGCTCCCTGGCCCCCCCCGGACACAGTGAGCATGCGAGCGCGCCTTCGGTGGTGCGCGCGCTCACAGCACTAGTTATCGCAGCCACCGTCGCATGACGGCTGTTTGCGATAACGAGCCACTCTGTCGCCGTCAGACTGCGGTCGGCAAGTGGTTATACTCTTCCCCCATCCCGAGCCTTAATTGCAAAGCACCCATTTTGGAGGGATTTTTCCTCTTTAAAACCAAATCCCTCCTCATCTGTCTCCTGTTTTCTACTGTGTAGTACCCTCCAAGTATGGGATATGTAAATTTAGTTTTTGGTTCCTCTGTAGTCATTGGAGCAGCTATTGATTTCTGTGGGCTGCTCTAGCTTTCACAGGCTGCAGGTTTCGATTGTTTATCCCCTACAATTCTGAAGGCCACGGCAACATAGAGCAATGGGAAAGTCAAATCGGCAAGCTGAATATTGTGCTTCAGCCAATCCCTGGGGAGGTTTGCCCTGTAAGTGGCTAGGGGAGAATATGACTAGTCTGGGGTCTGGAGCAGATCTGGTCTAGTCCTGCTGAAGAAGTCTCAGGGCCTGCTGCCTCTTTGAGGTAGTCCTGTTGAAGTCTGCTCATGGTCATCAAGGTTCTAGCTGTAGCAGAGCTGGGGGGGGGGGGGGGCTATTGCTAATTACTTCTGGAGCTAAGGATTTGATTTAGATGACTTGTGCAGTTACCATGGAATATTCTGAGTACCGATCCAAGTACAGGAATCTAGTGATTGTGTGCTTTTCTACTTTTGGGGCGCTAGGGGTAGCTCAGACTGCTCCTTCGGGGTCTCATTTCTGGCCTTCTCCTGGTTTAGTCTTCTCAAAGAAGTTGTACATGAAAGTGTATACTCCTGTTACAAGTCAGTACTTCTGGAGTATCCCATACCATCCCAACCACTCCCTGTTACAAATTCTACAAGCAATAAAATCATAAAATAGACATGCCCTAGATGGTTTTATGGGTGAATGGACAACTGTGTGATTGGTGGCCCCTGCACTATTTTGGGGAAGAACCAGTTAACTTAGCGGTAAAAAAAACAAACAAAAAAAAAAAAAATGTATACAACCTCTAAATTACTGCACTTGTTATTTGGAAACCCCATAAAAAAGTAAAAGCGGTGAAAAGCACTTGTGGGTTTAACCAATCATTTTTTTGCATAGGTGTTCTTCATGGGTGGTAACTGGGGGTGTGGTAGAGACATGTAGGCATGTTTCATTGCCTGTGTAATTGGTGCTAAAAAGTGTCCCTCATCTCTGAACGTTGGAAGGTTTGGTCCTTCAAATGGACAAATTGATTTAGTTTTAGTCTTAGTCTTGTGACAAACTAAAATGCCATTTTAGTCCTATTTTAGTCTTCTGCAAGTGTTTTAGTTTTAGTCCCATTTTAGTAATCTTAGTCGTCGACTAAAATCTCCAGTACATTAAGGTTTGAACAGATTTAGCCGCTCTGAACAATCTTAGGAGGCCTGTAATGCTGCACAGTGCTCTGGACGGTAGTCTGAGGAGGCCTGTAATGTTGCACACAGTGCTGGATGGTGGTCTCAAGCAGGTCTGAGGGATTACCTGTAATTCACAGTGCCCTGGTGCTACTTCCAGTGGTCAGAGGCGGCCTGTAATGCACATTTAGCACCCTTCTAGTTTGGGTAGTAGTGAGTATCGTTTTTGGCTCTCTGCGCTTAACAGGAGAGTAGATAGGCAAATTTATATGCCATCTGCTTATCAGAGAGCCTTGATTTGAGTAAGGTCTGCTCAGTGTGCTCTGGGGCTGATTCATGCGGTCTGGAGAGGTTTACACTGTCCAATTGTAGGTGTCCCTATTGGGCAGTGTGAGGAGAACATAGCCAGTGACAGCAGCTGTATGTGGATGTGGTTCTGACCAACTAGCAGGGGAGTGGCCCCCACTGCATCTTGGGTGAACACCTTCATATAAAAGGGAGCACATGGGCTCAAGGTTAGGAGTTCCAGCCCACCCAGACCTCAGGGCTGGAGGCGTGTGTTTAGTTCCTGGCTGCTAGGCCTGAGGGCCTAGCCAGGAGGCTGGAGATGCTGGGCCTGGTCGAGACCTAGCTGAAGTTGCTGAAGCTGCAGCCCAGAGTTCTTTAGAAGCTGACAGAGGGAGGATGCCCTTGGATTCGGTCTGATATCACAGTGGCAAAGTGTTGCTTGGAATTTGGACGAAGGCTACCGACTGTCCCGGGACATGGTGTGAGTACAGACCCATGAAGGGATCCCTGAGACGGTGTTGCTAGAATTTCCCCTGCCCTCCTAATCAGCTAATTGGGTGTGCCAGCTAGAAAAGACACTGGTGAGTGTCTTGAAGAACAGAGTCCAGCTTATTCTGTCTTTACTGCTTAAAAAGGGACCTGTTTCACTAAAGTCAGCCTGCCATAAAGGACCATTGGTAGTCTGCTACACTGAGTTAGAAAGGAGACACTGGTTAGTGTCTTGAAGAAGGAAAGTCCGTCCTGCCCTTTATTGCTTAAAGATGGACTTTTTTCATTAGGACCAATTTTTTTTTTTTTAAGTGCACCACTGAGATCAGCCTGCTATACATAGCTAGGCAGAAGTTGTCCTCAGTTGAAGTGTCAGTTAACTTGGAGTATCCTATGCTTTCCCTTCTCCTACCCAAGTTCTTCAATAAAGCATTGAAAGTTCATCCCCTAGACTGGTCATTGAAAACGAGCCGGATTGTGTGTGCACTAGGGTTGCCACATCATCTCTTTAATCCAGGACACACATGAATTACACAGGTTCTGTGGCTGATTAAGGTGGTAATTAAACTCTCTTGGCACCTTATCTGCATTAAATTAGCCTCAGAACCTGAGTTATTCATATGTGTCCTGGATTAAAGGGATGATGTGGCAACCCTAGTGTGCACCTGACAGTGTGAGAAATCCATGTGACTGGCTGCAGGATAATCAGAGGGAGGCCCGGAAACAAATATAAAATTACATTAGCAGCTCCTTCGGGGGTACCGCTACACACAGTTGGTGTGCTCTGGACAGATGGTCTGAGGGGAGGCCTCAGGCCTACTGTAATGTACCATGATTACTGTACAGTCACAGTGCACACTCAGTCTACTCGGTCCTGGGCGGCGGCGCAGTCTTCTCATCAGGAGTCAGGAGTCTCGGGACTCAGAGTCGGGAGGCCACACCTGGCTGGCCTGTAATGCACTCACAGTGCTGCTCTCTCCCTGGCACCAGCAGTCGTCATTCATAACACTCCTCACGTTGGCACAGTGCTTGCTGGGAGCGGATTGCGGAAGTAGGCAGAGCTCAGTGAAAAACCCGGAAGATCTTGAGGGTAAACGTCCCTCCTTGCCATTTTCGTCCCGTTTTCGTTCGTTAACGAAAACAGATCTGATTTTCATCATAGTTTTCGTCAGTGGACAAAAATGTGCGGTACTTTTCATTTAGTTTCCGTCACTGTAAAAATGCAGCTGACGAATTCTTTGATGACGTTTTAGTTGATGAAATCAACACTGGACCTCAGTGACCAATGGAAGGGAGTTAAAGACAGGAAGTGGAAGGAGAAATGCAATCTACTTTTATTTGCTGGAGCCATATATAGCAAGTTTTGTGTGTAAGTGGTTTATTGCATTGACTTTTCTTGGTTAGCAGACAACACTTGTTCTGAGAAGTCCACGGATATTTACAGAAAAAAAAAAAAGTAATAAAAGTATTTATGTTTCATTCCACAAACAGGCAATCAGCCCCTTGTCGGGAAGGCACAAAGTTCTGTTCGTTATTCAGACCTCATAAGGGTTCCACTTCTGAAGCAAGGCCTCCTACCTGGAAGTCATCAGTCAGTTTAGGCTTTGTGGACTCAGGTGAACTTCCATTTCACCAAAAGCTTAACGGATAAAAAAAGACTTGAGATGCAAATTATAAAAATGTAATAAGGCCGATTTCTTCATAAACATGAATGCAAAAAAAAAAAAATTTATAACAAAGATGAGTTGAGTTCTTGATGATCCATGAAGAATACCCGTCCCCTATATTTTTTATTATATAAACTGCCCATCTAAACCCAAAAGCAAAGTGCAATACATTGCAGCTAGCTTGCCTGTACTTCGATCAGAGGTGGGCAATTCATTTTCCGAGAAACTGGGACTGTTGGAGGGACAAACTTAATCTTGCTCATTAAATTTGGGCCTAGGAAGGTCCATAAATATGTAAACAAAAAATCAAACATACGGTTTCTAGGAATAAGTGGTAGAACCGCTAATAAAACAGAGCTCTTTCAGACAGGTGGTCAAAGGGCGGTAAAATTGTTTGGCTCAAACATCAGAAATGTGAACATTTCTCAAATGTCTTTGGAACAATGTTTACACTTGCGGTCCTCTAACACAATGGAAAAATAGATACTATTTTTGTACGTATACTGGGCACAACTTAATGGGCAATGTATGCTGCCTTAGCTGCTCCCATTGTTTTAGAACATTGTTCTGGTCAAACACTATACCGAGGCTACATCAATAAAAGTCAAGTTTGACTTTCACATATATGACGTATGGCATGAATGACTCTATAGTTACATCTAGATTTTGAAATGATGAAATGCTTCCCTCATAGAAACTGAGGTAGAAAAGAAGAGGTAAAAGGATAAGCCCATGTGGGAATGACTACCCAAACTTTCTAAATAAAAGGCTAGCAGCACAGGCTGAAAGTGGGACTCCATAGACTAAAGATGATTCTGCCAGGGGAACTCCATGAGACGAAAGATTAGGCCAGTGGGGGGGCAGAAGTCTATAAATCCAAAGAATTTTGTGCCCAGGGGACTCCATAAGCTAAAAAAAAAAAAAAAAAAAAGGAAGAAGATTGTGCAAGGGGGACATCCCCTGGCAATGACATTAAGGATATACTACAAGAGAACCCGAGTTCCTGCACTTGCAGTAGCCTGGAGTCATGGTCGTCTTCAGAGATCATAAGGGCCACTATTAATGGAAGTTAAAGCGGAGGTCCGATCACACCTGAAAAAATTAAAAGCCACAAACCGTAGCTACTGACTTAATAGGGCACTTACCTGTCCAGGAGTCCAGCAATGTCGGCACCAAAGCTTATATTTCCATCAGCTGTTGGGTACTGCTGCCGCCATTGCCAGTAACGGAATCCGGCAGTGAAGCATTACTGCTTCAAGGATGGGTCCCTACTGCGCATACGTGAGGTACCGCTGCCCTCTCCTACTGGCCAGCAGCGGGGAAGGAGGGAGGCCGAGCTGCTGGTGTAATTCACCGCTGCCCAGTCTCCTGGAAGTGGGGACAGAGAACCCATCAAAGACAGGTATCTGCTCCCCCTTAAAAGGTGTCAAATGTGGCACTGGGGGGGGGGGGGGAGAAAAAGGAGCAGAAGTTCCACTTTTAGGTGGAACTTTGCTTTAAGTACACTTTAGTGTATTATTATCACATACAGACCATTGTTAATAATCACTTCTGCTAGGAAGGTTAGGTAGCGTGTGCATGTGTGCTGTATGCATATTTGTAATACTTTGTAGCTCTTGTATTGTTTCCCTACACTTGTCGCAACCACAGCACTACCTTTACAGAGTTTGCATGGGTTTCCTCCAGGTATTCCGGTTTCCTCCCACACTCCAAAGACATGCTGGTAGGTTAATTGGCTGTCTAAACTGGCCCTAGTATGTGCATGTATGAATATGAGTTAGGGACCTTAGATTGTAAGCTCCTTGAGGGCAGGGACTGATGTTCCTGTACAATATAAATGTAAAGCGCTGCGTAAATTGATGGCGCTATACAAGTACCTATAATAAATTGTAATTAGTTTGTATGTACAGCATTCTGGTTTAGTAAAAACACATTGTACTACAGGGTTTGCAGTTTCCTTGCTTGACCGCAAAGTAGCTGTTTGGATACAAGCAAAACAGACACAGCAGATATAGTCCTTGAAGCGCCCCTTTTCGACTTGTGAGAACAACGTTCAATTGCAAGCGCAACAGGAGAGGTTATTTGCATTTTGTCTCCCGAAAACTTAATTTGGAATTTTTATATTGACATCATGGACAACTCAAAGACCTTCACCAGATTAACTTCAACATTCTTCCCCTTGGATTATGTGTGCCTTTTACACATTTTATGCATAGTCTTTGCAGAGGAGCTGGGCCAGCACTAAGAATAGCAAACCACTCCCAAAAAAAAAAAAAAAGGGGGTCTATGATATGCAAATGACTAGAGGGCCATCTAGGATATGGACTCTTCCTGAAGAAGTCAAGGTTGCTAGCAAGTTCAAAGGTACATTGGAGGTTAAAACATTTATGGAACAGAAAAATGCCGCAAACATTTCAAATACTTGATATTTCTGTGCCATTTTCTTTAGGTGGTTCCTTTAAATGATTTGTAGTCACCCTTTTCTGGTCGATCGCTGTTGTAGATGCCCATAAGTGAATTAAAAATTGGCCAGAAAGCTTTGGTACTAAATTGCATCTCTTTTCCGCCTCTTGGATGGTAGAAGAGATCCTAAAGCCGTAGAGACCAGCATGTTCCTAGTTCCCTGAAGGACATTTGTTGCCGGCCCATCCTTCTCTGGAGACCCTCCATGTTTAGCCCCTGCAATCAGCACGCTCACGGCTCTGCACATGGTCCATCCCTCCCCCCACCCCTGACCACATTAGGAAATCATGGCGCGGCGCTGTGGACAGGCACAGGGAATTAAGTAGCAGGTGTTGCCACTCTTTAGATTTTAGCCGGTTTGGCAAGCGCGATGCTCGGAATCCATGCAGTTTCCAGTTTTATCTGTTCTGTTTGAGATTCAAGTCATTAATCATACACACCGAAAATTCACAAAATCCAGCTCACTGCCGCTCTCATTTATCTTCAGTAAGAGAAAGTACAACTCTTAAATTTCAGGCTGTAGATTTTTTTTTTTTCAGTCGTTTAACCACTTCCTTAACGGGCACTTAAACCCCCCTCCTGCCCAGACCAATTTTTGGCTTTCAGCGATGTCGCATTTTGAATGACAATTGCGCGGTCGTGCGCGGCGTTGTACCCAAATAAAATTTGCGTCCTTTTTTCCCACAAATAGAGCTTTCTTTTGGTGGTATTTTTTTTTTGTAATTCCTTTATTTAGAAACAGAGAGTTAACAAAGGTAGTCAGCAGTATCAATTTGACAATGAGGACACATGGCAGGAACATTGATACAGTTTCACATCACAGACTCTTAATCTTGGGTTGAGAGAACCTTAAGTATTGCTTGTGCGATACCTCAGGGGGCTTCCATCAGCGAAAGGTGCGGAGCAACAAACCCGCAAGGGTGGGTATCCCCACCTCCTGCATCCGCATCGATCTACCTAGGAAGCCGCTGGTGATGAGGGATTGTTAGGTCTCGCTATTTATTTTCATAGGATGAACTCGTAGCAGGGAGAGGAGGAGACCCGTCGGAGCGGGATACTCCTAGAAATACCAAGATATAGGAAGAGTTGGACCACGTTGGAGGGGTGTATAACAGGGGGTCAGTGCCGGAGATCCAACCCTCCCTATCACATTGAAATAGCAGTCAGTGGACGGGTATTGAAGGGTTGGGGATGGATTCAAGAGAAAATTGAAGAGGAAGTTACCAGAGTCGGAAAAGATAGGGTGAGTACAAGGTGGAAGAGTGGGTTACCTGCCATCTGGAAGGTAGGGGGGGGGGGGGGGGGGGAGG
>BLSH010129786.1:2300645-2312109 GCA_018402905.1 Glandirana rugosa | reverse complement strand
GTTTTATTTCGTGGGACCATGAAACACAAGTCAAGTCGAACTGGAACCAGTTGGGTTCGACGTCCTGAAAAGGTTTTCGACATGGGAAACAAGAACGAACCTGTTACTTTTGAAAGACCTTTTATCCCTGAAAAGGGTCTATTCCGTGTTCAGATGTGGTTCGGTTAGGGATGAACTGTTACAGTTACATCTTCATTTAAACAGAGAGCGTGGAACCCTAAACCAGGACAAAACCGGTCCATGAACCTGACCCTACACATACAACGACTGACGACATTTTAACGGACTTGTTACCTTCTTATTTAGACATGTCAGGGACGACCGGACCGAACCCGAACGATTTTTGAAATGTCCGGGTCCGTGCCACGGACACCCGAAAGTTCGGTACGGACCCGAACGTTACAGTCCGGGTTCGCTCAACACTAGTCCAGAAGGCTGTGGCCTAACAGCCTACAATTGTGCATGATCTCCTGGGCAATGCAACTGGGCCCATGGGCCACTAAAGGTGTTTGGCTGTTCTAGCAGGGACTGTACAGATTTATTCTTCCATTGTTCAGGCAATTTTACAGCAGTCAGCAACATACACATCCCAGTCCAAGTACCTGGCCAAAACAGGACCAAATCCCAAGGTGCGAGAGACAAATTTACTTCTACATTGACATTGTCAAGTAGGGATTGGCTTGGTGTAGACTTGTGCCTTATCTGGGAAAAGTCCCTATTTTCCAGAAAGTTTTCATTGTCCAAGCAAGAACAAAGGGTACAGCTTTTGGAAAAGTCCTGCAGCTTGGGTTGACCAAGGTCAAGCTGAACTGAACACAAAGTACCAGGGTGCTTTATTTTGTTGTTGGTTTATTAGGAAATACACTTGGATAGGGATGGGAGGGTATAGGATGCCTAGAACTGTTTAAATGTGACTTGAGAATGAGAAATGGTCTCTGGCTATCACATGACTGTTCTCCCATAGGAAAAACGGATTAGCTCAACTGCTAAAGTATTTAAAATGCCTACAGCAGGCGTTTTCTCTCTGTAGAGCAATGCCAATTTACCAGGCTTCTCAGATTCCCAAGAGGTGAAGGGTAGCTGTGCTGCCTTTAAGTGGCTCTAAGCTGTCCCCTTGTAGAAAGCTAGCTGGGCATTGCACCTGGCTGCTTCTCCTCTATAGGCTCTGGGGTGTAGTGGTTGAACCCACTCCCACAGTCCCACAGGTGAATCCTGTGGCATATGTGACTGATGAATAGGCCTTCTGCTGTACAGATTGGCTTCAGCTAGGCCCTGCTGAGGCTGAAAGGGTGTGAAGCTTCCTCTGGCTCCTTCCTTCTGCCCAGGGGCCAGATTTACCCAACATAACTCCAGGTGACAGGGCCCTGGACTCTCTGCTCCCACATGGCCAGGCTCCAGACTATTAATGGCCTGTTTCTCTGCCATCTGGACCGTCCTCACCCAGGGATTGGAGGAGACTCTATAAATATTCAGACCCCATCTCTGCCCCTCCGCCCTCTAGGTTCTAGAACTCTCCAGCAGTTCTAGAAGCCAGGGGGAGGCAACTCCATGAGCCTAACTAAATTTACATGCTTTACACAGGGACTGCTACAAGTACATGCTCACAAATGGTAACACCAGCGTTGTACAAAAACCTAGAAACCGAAATGGTCTTCTAGAAGATGGAACTCACATGGGCCTAACACGAGTCAAACTTCTGATGTTTCAAGGAGCATGCCCTCTTTTTCAGAGCAAAACACAATCCAAAATAAGCGTCTACTTAAAGAAGGTGGGTTACATCAGTTTATTAAAAAAAAAAATGAAAGTCTGGTTTAATGGTCCTTTAGAATAAAATGTCCCAACTTTCAAAACAAAACTTTTAAACAGGCAATGAATTAAGTATTGGTGCATCCCTGTTTCAGATATGTCGCCCACTAATTTACAAATTACAATGTAGTGTGAAGCGCTTGGCTCATAAATTTATTCTAATGGATATTGACAGAAGAAATTAGCCAAAAGACCAAGAACAAAAAAATAATAAAACGTCTAAAAGGGGAGAGCTGGAGGAAAATCGGACCAATTAAAAATACCATAAACTGAGAGCAGTCAATCCGAGTCAAAGGTCTCGTCCTCTATAAAAGCTTTAAATGGCACACAGTTCCATTTATTTCAAATTATTCCTCATGGCTAGGAGAAAATGAGATTATAATTTGAAGCCAAGGCCTCTTCTTGGGGCCAATTGATTCATAAATAAAAAGTGTAACGGGAGTTAATGTAGTGTTTTGTGCATAAAAAGTTTAACTTTTAGCTTTTAAAGAGTCTGCCAAAAAAGTGATCTGTATAGGTGGGGTCCAGTGGGTCAAGTCCATCCCTGGCGTTCTATAAAATTAGTTGCTCCAACAGTGAGACGCCCTTGCCAAAATTTTACACATTGTTCCAGTCTACCTGGAAGATTTGTGTGTCCCCTCTTCTCCTGTTACATTCTTCCTAATCTACAATCAGGAAAAAACCTAGAAAGGATGATGGGAGTTTCTTATAATTGGGCAAAGCAGGTGCACAGACCCAGGAATTCTAGAGATATCACAGATATCACCAATGGAGTCTGAGAGGTGCAAGAAACCGTTGGTTCCAACGTCTACCAAAAATGCATAGTTTTGGGTGACCCAATAAATATATAATATAACTGCAAGGTAAAAGCCCAAAACCTCCAGGTTTGTTTGGGACAAACTGGCAGAACTATAGAGTCAGTCGAGTGGAATACAAGGATTTCCCTGATTGGGGACAGACGGCAGTAAAAACTAAATGGAATTTGGAGCGCCACACCATTGCTAAGAGGTCCAGATACAATTTTATACCAGTAAACCCAGCTGCTGACAAAGGCCTGCACTTATAATCACACTGGAAG
The DNA here is from genome assembly GCA_018402905.1 of Glandirana rugosa. Classification (NCBI taxonomy): domain Eukaryota; kingdom Metazoa; phylum Chordata; class Amphibia; order Anura; family Ranidae; genus Glandirana; species Glandirana rugosa. The sequence goes on along the minus strand of BLSH010129786.1, from coordinate 2,309,225 downwards.
AACATGCTAAAGGTCCAGTTCCCTTTTAGACGATTTACATGGTTTTCAATCAAGCCCTAATGAAGGCGGCAGCTTTGGACCCTGAAACACGTTAGATATTTTTAGGATTGTCCCACTGACTTATTAGAATAAGTTTGTATTGGGTCCCATTAGTGGTGTGATTCTTCAAATTTTCATTTTGTTTCATTACACCAAGTGCGGCTCGTGGGCCAGATGTGGCTTTTTGTTGGCCTTTGGGACACCATTCCTACCACTGGCACTGACGTGGCACCATTCCTGACACCAACGGGGCACCATTCCGCCAACTGACAACGGGGCACCATTCCGCCCACTGACCCCAACAAAGGTGCAAAATTCCGCCGTCTGACAATGGGGCACTATTCCTCCCACTGACAATGGGACACCATTACACCCACTGACAATGGGGAACCATTCTGCCCACTGACAATGGGGCACCATTCCGCCCACTGACAATGGGGCACCATTCCGCCCACTGACACCAACGATGGAGCACCATTCCGCCCACTGACACCAATGATCGAGCACCATTCCTCCCACTGACACCAACGATGGGGCACTATTCCTCCACTACTAACCACAGGGACTATGTCATTTTCGTACTCCCACTGACAGCCAGTCTGAGACATTTAATACAACTGATACTCCCTCTGGCCACAGTCCGGCACCTCTAAAGTCTGAACAACAGCAATCTGGCCTTGTGTTTAGAGATTTTGGAAACCCCTCGATTATACTACAAGCCAAAGATTGTGGATATTGACTGGGCTGTAAAAGTTGCCTACTCAGGAACCAGCCTATTTACATCAATACCCATAGAATAGCTTTCTGCCCCACTTATGTTTTTTTGTATGCCTTGTATTAAACTATGTGAGGTTGCTTTGCGGTATGTTGGTATCTAGTGGCGGTTTTGGGCAACTACAACTTGTTTACAAATGTGATTTTGAGGTCATTCTCTGTCCTCCCGTTTAGTTCTAGCTGGTTTAGTCCTGGCTAGACAATCCCCCACTTCTTCCATGTTTTCTCAGTCAGTGTTATTCAAAGAGATGGGGCTTAGGAAAGTCATTGTTTTCTTACACTTCTAAGACTGGATAACCCCTTTCTGTACTGCAATTAGCTGATGTAAAATTGTGTTGGATTCAACTTCTGTGTCTTATTGAAGAGTTAAGCTGCTTGTGGATGGGGCAAAGTCAGCAGGTGACCATACTGTGCGGACAGTCTGGGCCAAAGTAGGTAGTATGTCAATGCAATAAGAGGCATTAAAAACAGAACAGGTTGTAGCATGCTGACATCTAGTGGTGGTTTTGGGCCACTACAACTTGTTCACTATGATATATTCCCTCGGTCCTCAGCTCCTGTTTAGCCACATGTACCTAGTACGTGACCCGACACCTCCGGGTCTGGGGAGCTGGTGTGCCACCAGCGACCCGCTCCTACGGTGACTACACATAGCGGGAGCTGATCTGCGGGTACCATAGACTTGATGTCCATTGGCACCTGCAGATTATTCAGCAAAGGCAGAATGGCAGAATGTAAACAAGGCAGAACGCCATTCTGTCAGTAGGGAAGGCATGGATCCTGTGTTCCTGCAAAGCAGAGACATGGATCCATGCCTTCCCCTATGTCAGTGCTCTCAGCCCATCCTTCCCAGTGCTCTGATTGCTCAGCTGTCGGTTAATTGCCAGCACTCATCATTCCACAGTGGCTCATCTGGTGATCATTTCCTGCTCGTCAGCCAGCCCTTTCCGGCTATTTAAACTGCCTGGTTCATTCCTTCTGTGCCTTCGCCTTGGTCAAACATATCTGAAGACTTGCTTGGCTAACGTTCCTTCTGGTTCCTGATCCTGTCTGCTGCTCCGACTACGCTGATCTCTGGCTTCCTGATTTACTGGCTTGTTCTAACTACCCACTTTGGCTACCATACCCTGGCTATGTTTTGACTACGTTTACGATTTGTACCATTTGTACCATTTTATTAAAAGGTGTGATTTTTACTGCATTTTCCGTCTCAATCCGATTTGTGGTTCCTGACACCCTAGTAAAAGCACCTCCCACAGAGTACAAACACTGCCTAGGCACAGAGGTAACACATTGATCGCCCCTGATGTTAACCCCTTCCCAGCCAGTGTCATAAGTACAGTGACAGTGTATATTTTTAGCACTGATCACTGTATTAGTGTCACTGGTTCCCACAAAGTGTCAGAATGTCCACTGCAATATCGCAGTCCCACTTTGAGCAGTCGGTGGGGAGGACACGCCTGCGCATTGGCGTCATGTTTGCACCCCACTCACAGCATCATCTGATGCCGTATTGTGGGGTTGTCGTAGTCCAACCTACGCCAGATTAGGGACGGGCATGACTCCACCTCTGGCATTGCTGAGGGTGGATTTCATTGTCCGTTCCTTACTTTTTCTGACGTTGCACATGACGTTGGTGGGGGACACACCCTTGATTGGGCCTATTTATGGCCAGGCTGGGTCGGCAGACCATTCCTCATGTGTTCACCATTAGTGAGGCATCAGACACAGTTCACCAAGGAGATTCACACGCAAGTTACACAGGTCCCTCCTAGACCATTCATACAACTTATCACTTTCACCATGTTTTCCCCATTCCCATTTCCTCTTTTCCCCTTTCATCCTTTCCTCCCCCCCCCCCTTTCCTTTTTGCATTTTTTTCCCCCCAGTCACACACCTTGTTCTCTGTTTTTACCTACTCATGTCACATGTATATGCTTACACACGATTTCTTCTTTGTATTTTCCACCATTCATTTTGATTTTCACAGTTTACATACAGATTCTCTCCACATGGGATGGGTCATGTCAACCCGGCCTGCCATTGGGCTCCTTGACATTGGGTTGGGGACCCCCACCTCAGCCCCGGGGCAGACGTTTTGCCCAGGGCTCCCCATCCACCTTATCTCAACTGGGCACTTCCAGCCGTCTTGTGAGTATAGCTCCCTTGCTCCCCAACAGCTTTTTTCCCCTTTAGAGAATAGCAACCAATTTACATTTTTGTATTTATAGTTTTGCATTTGCACCTAACTCCTGATGAATGGTAGAGCACCATGAAACGCGTGGAGTTTTTAGGGTGCCCAGACAAAATCGGCTTATTACGCTTCAATTTTACTGGCCTGTGTTTACAATTTATATACTGAAATTTTATCAAGTCGAATGTTATACATGTGTATGGTCTGTGTATATCTATATGACTGGGTTGCTTTGCATATAGTATATCACCTACCTACTTATTATGTACTATGTATCCCTTGACTGTGGAATGTTCACAATGTACTTGTATTTGTTCAATAAATATTTTATATATTTTATGCAACCTTTGTCTGCAGTGACATCCCTCATTTAAAGTCCCACTTTCTCTCTTTTCGTCTTCTCCCTGTGTAGTCCCGCTATAAGTCGCTGATTGCCCCATTACTAGTAAAAAAAAAAAAAAATTTTAAAAAATATCCCATAGGTTGTAGACCAATCAATATACGCTTATTGGGATGTTTTGTTTTACCAAAAATATGTAGCAGAATACATATTGGCCTAAATTCATGAAGAAAATTGATTTAATTTTTTTATTGCAGAGAAAAAAATTCAAAATGTTTTCAGAAAAAAAAAAAAAAATTGTATGCTGGGTTCAACTTCTGTGTCTTATTGAAGAGTGAAGCCATCTGTGGATGGTGCCAAGTCAGCAGGTTACCATACTGTCCGGACAGGCTGGGTCTCAAGAGTTATGTCAGTGCATAAAAGTGGCATTTGAAACAGAACAGCAATCCGTATAAGCCAGCGCGCCCCATATGCCAGCACTACGGGTCCAGAGATATTCTTCCAATTTTCTGACCTTCCTCTTTCCACCTCCCAAACAAGGGCATATCTACCATGAGGCAAACAAGGCATTTGCCATGGGAGGCATTTTTCAGGGGGGCAGCGCTGCCCCCAACCTGGTCGCATGCAGGGCATGTTTCCTGGGCACCAAATTGGGAGGGGTGGCACCAGCTCTGGGTGCCACCAATGTTCGCATTGCTGATACTGGCTGGGATTTGGGGGAGTTGGATCGGACTAGCCTGACCCAACTGAGCTGCATAGAGGGTGCCGAGCTCACACACACACACACACACACACACACACACACACACACACACACACACACACTGGCTGTTCGATGAGCTCACCAGCACAGCCGCTGACAGCAGGGGAGCCACTAGGATCCCAGACCCCGGCATGGATGATTCAGCCTTGAAGAGATCCAGCTGGGATCTGGGAGAGTCAACCTTGAAAGGATCCTGACCCCAGGCGATCCGCTGCCCAGGGAGACCAGCTCTTTGGGAATCCAGCTCCTTGAACGGATCAGAGGGTGGTCGGCTTTGTTGGAATCCAAAATGTAGTGGGATTGGCATGCAATACCTGAGATGGGATTGTGGGGGCTGAGCTTGACAGATGTCCGTCTGTGCTGAGATCCCCTGGAGGACATAGGATCCCATTCCAAGGTTCTGGATCTGAACACCCTACGTGATCCACAGACTAAAGGTTCTCTGGATGTGTCAGGATTTTGTGGATGTTCAGGGACGAGATCTATGTGGATTATGGGGAGATCGGGAAGAGGAGCTCGACCAAATCAGATACTGGGATCAGGGACCTGGGAGAGATCCAGTCTGACTTGTGGGATGGAACTTGGAATCCTTTGAGATCTGACCTGTGGGGGGTTGGGGTCATATTTTACTGGGGGGGGGGGGATCTGATAAGGGAGTTAACAGTTGTGGTCCATCTGAGAATGAAAGCTTCTCCGAGCGTGCAACCATCCCAACAATAAGGACAGTACAAAATTTGGGGGATAACCCCCTGTAATAGGGACTTTGAAGGCACGTCACGAGACAACACCACATTTAAAAATTAAAGTTTATTGATACAAAATATATATATATTTAAAATATGGACAAGATGTCCAATAGGATGTATAGATGACAAAAATGGTCTAATTAAATTAATCAAATACAAAGTACCAAACCACCATACTGAACACAAGGGAGTAGGTCTACGCGTTTCGCCTCAGGAGCTTCATCAGGACCTCTCACAGCATGGGTTTGATTATACAATAAATTAGACCATGTGAGGACGTGGACAATGCTCAGGGGGGCGGACACAGGGAGCTAGAACATACGGGCAGACGTGGTGTATGAGAAAGATCATAGGTGACGTTTGCATAGATAGGGGGAACTCATGTACTTGGGCCGTCTACCTCAATGGCTCAATAGAGCTTAAAGCGGTAGTAAACCCATCCATTTAACAGTTTAAAAACCAGTCATGTGCCGGAAATGTAACACTCCCATTGGCTGTGCTCTAAACCAAACTGTCAAACCATCCAATGGCTGGTGTCATAGCTGGTCACATGTGCAGCATTCATGGCAGTTGTAAACTAAACAGGGGCCAAGATGGCAGCTTCCTTGGCTGAAAATGATAGGAGGGTTTACTACCACTTTAAGGTTAAAGCCTTGATATATAGTATAACCCCTTTTCCAAAAATAAGGGAACAAAATGGTCTAGAATTGTCATATAGTAAAAACTGTATGAAGGATCTGATTTATGATCTGTAATATTGCCATCGTGGACTGAACATCTTAGTATAAGCGGGTCATATATTAATGACCTATGGGCGTTCAACAAACTGACCGTCACCAAGTACGACGGGTGCCACTTTGTATTGTGTTTTGTCTCCTCTCCGGTGCTCATGCCGCCATAGCTGGAACTTGTGTACCATCACTTGGGGTGTCTGACCTATAGGTGATCTGACTGCAATCGGATCCGATCCACCCAGACGGAGGAGAACCGATCCCTTGTTTGTTTATAGCGGACCGTATTGGAGATTACACCTGCTGCTCCATAAAAAAAATGGATGGTCCATTTGGGTCCCCCTGAAAAACAGACAGGTGGATCCAACTGCATTGCTCATGTGAAAAGGAAGGGGTGGGACAAATTTAGATGGGGGCACCAGAATTCAGACTTGCCTAGGGCAGCACAATACCAAAATCCACCACTGCCCACATAGACTTCTAAAGAAACCTTTAGCGTTGCCTGTATCCAGGTTCCCTTCCAACTCGGAGGTGGTTTACTTTGTCAATTACACGCCGCCTGCACAAATCGCTCTTCAGTCGTCCTTCAGCGGTTCTGCCCTTTCTATGGGGTGACAAACATGAGAAATGATTTTGTTTGTACACATGCTGAGCGGCGAGCAATGATTATTTCAGGATTAAGCAACGGCAGGCAGCCCTGACGGAAGCTGCAGACATCAGAGCCGCATGGGGGCCGAGTCTGCAGAGCAGTCAGCGGCCCGGTAATGAGGCCACCTGAACACCTTCGCTCCGCCGCTTAACTGCCGCCACAAACTTTCCTTTTGATCAGAAGACAATTTCAGGAGAAAACTTCCGTCCAGGCAGCAATTCCCGTAAACAGAGTCAAAGCGGTGTCACGGCGTAGAAATAAATCGCCAATTTGCCATCAGATTTCAGAACCATTTATAGAAATTAATATTGCAGCCACATAGACATAGAAAGAAACCGCTAGGGATTTGTAGAAGAAAAAAAAAATGAATTCAAAAAATAGAAAGACTTCTTTACTCACTGGCCGGTTTAGCAGTAGGCGTGTCCTTCTTGGCGACTCCAATCAACTGTTTTGTCAAAGCAGCTCTTAGGCCATCAGCAATCAGAACACCAGAAAGCAACAGCTGATGACCAGGATGCCCAAAGCCTGCCTTTGTCAATACAATGGGGATGTGAATCAAATACACCACCCACCCGACAAGTCAACCAGTTGGGAGCTTCGTTCATTTTGGAACCCCGATGAAAGGGGAGAGTTTGTGCCCCCCAATGCATTGGCTACTCATACTTTGAGATGTTAGCGGTGTTCAAAAATGCTGTACACAGATCAGCCCCTGCTGCAGCGTCTTACCTTGTGACTCGCTACTGGAGAAGGGAGGAAACGCTTCCCTTTGCCTGCAGCAGACTAATGACAACCTCAGTCCAGGCAATGTTATAATGCTGCAGTCTGATCACTGGAGAGGAGACTTCGGAAATGCTTCTTCCTGCCTGCAGCAGACTAATGACATCCTCTCAGTTTAGGATTGCCCCCTTTAACATCAATGACAGCTTGAAGTCTTTTGTGGTATTTGTGGATGAGGCTCTTTATCTTCTCAGATGGTAAAGCGGCCAATTTCGCTTTTCAAAAAGCCTCCGGTTCCTGGAAATTCTTGGGCTGTCTTGCATGAACGGCACGTTTGAGATCTCCCCAGAGTGGCTCAATGATATTGAGGTCAGGAGACTGAGATGGCCACTCCAGAACCTTCATTTTACTCGAATGTAGCCAATGACAGATCGACCTGGCCTTGTTTGGATTGTCCGTGTTTTGGATCATTGTCATTTTTGAATGTCCAAGTACGTCCCATGCGCAGCTTCCTGGCTGATAAATGCAAATGTTCCTCCAGTATTTTTTGATAACATACTGCATTCATCTCGCCATCAATTTTGACCAATTTTTCTGTGCCTTTATAGCTCACACATCCCCAAAACATCATCGATCCACCTCCGTGTTTCACAGGCCTTGTTGACTCCTCTCTAAATGTAGCGTTTATGGTTGTGGCCAAAAATCTCAATTTTGGTCTCATCACTCCAAATGACTTTGTGCCAGAAGGTTTGAGGCTTGTCTCTGTGCTGTTTGGCGTATTGTAAGCGGGAAACTTTGTGGCATTTGCATAGTAATGTCTTTATTCTGGTGACTCGACCATGCAGTCCATATTTCTTCAAGTGCTTCCTTATTGTGCATCTTGAAACAGCCACACCACATGTTTTCAGAGAGCCCTGTATTTCACCGGAAGTTATTTGTGGGTTTTTCTTTGCATCCCGAACAATTTTCCTGGCAGTTGTGGCTGAAATTTTAGTTGGTCTACCTGACCGTGGTTTGGTTTCAACAGAACCCCTCATTTTCCACTTCGTGATTAGAGTTTGAACACTGCTGATTGGCATTCTCAATTCCTTGGATATCTTTTTATATCCCTTTCCTGTTCTATACAGTTCAACTAGCTTTTTCCGCAGATCCTTTGACAATTCTTTTGCTTTCCCCATGACTCAGAATCCAGAAACGTCAGTGCAGCACTGGATGAAAGATGCAAGAAACTCATTGACCTTTTATACACACACACTAATTACAAGCAAACAGATCACAGGTGAGGATGGTTACCTTTAATAGCCTTTCAAACCCCTTTGTGTCAACTTGTGTGCATGTTATCAGACCAAGGTTGATGAAGTCACGTGATACGTGCGTTTTCTTAACAGTTTCCTAGACGCCTTTTTCGATCAACTTGACATATCTTGTCCTTTCCCTATATTTTTCTATAGGTTCCTTAACTCTTACGGTTAGTCGTCACAAGTTTGAGATTAGTGCTTCACCTTTTACTCCCCAAGACAACTTTGGTTTGGTGCCAGTCCATCTGGTTGATTTTAAAGTCGGTGTTGACGGTCCTTTTAACAAGCCCTACGTTTCTTTTTGGGTGTTTATTGAAGGCCACTTTATG
>BLSH010129786.1:2266454-2283266 GCA_018402905.1 Glandirana rugosa | reverse complement strand
GGATTAGTGCTGTGATGGACGGACCTCAAACGTACAGGAAGGACACGGACGCACCCAAAGGAGGCCTATGAGGCCAAAGGAGGGTGTGAGGTCTGTACGTCCATCCTTTTAATCTAGGACAGTGGGGGGGGGGGGGGGGCACGCTGATTTTTTTTTTTTCAGAATGGTTAATTGCCAGCATTCTTTTGTTTATAATCATCTGACAGGGGCAAAGCCTGCTGACAGCAGATGAGTCATCTGTTAAGGACGGGGCACCTAGCTTCTCAGCCCACTCTTTAACCAGCTATTTTTTTTATTTTATTTCAGGTACTTGTATAACGCTGTCAATTTATGCAGCGCTTTACATATATATTACACATTCACATCAGTCCCTGCCCACAAGGAGCTTACAATCTATGGTGCCTAACTCACATTCATACATATACTAGGGCCAATTTAGACAGGATCTAATTTTCCTACCTGCATGTCTGGAGTGTGGGAGGAAACCGGAGTATCCGGAGGAAACCCACGCAGGCACAGGAAGGACATGCAAACTCCAGGCAGGTAGTGTCGTGATTAGGATTCAAACCAGCAAGCCTTTTGCTACCAGGCGAAAGTGTTAACCGCTACACCACTGTGCTGCCCATTTTCTATTCTTCACAGAGAATTCAAAATCGGTTGATAATTTTTCCACTGATTCGAATCACTCCATAAATTTAAACAAATCAACCAAACAAAATTCGTAACATGACGAATCTATCCGAAACTTAACAAAATTTTCTGTTCTGCACATACCTACTCAGAGCTTCCAGTTTGGAGACAAGAGGTCTCACCCCAGGGTTAGAGGAGCTCTAGACAGGAGTCAGGAGGCAGAAGGTCTCAACCCAGGAGTCAGGTTGGCTCCTATCGGGGTGTCAGGAGAGCCCTTGCTCTGAGTGAGCTGAGAGAACCAGGAGTGCTGGACAATACAGTCAAAGGGACTGGTAAGAAGAGCAGTGCTGCTGACAAGGGATTGGAATTTTCAGTTGACTATACATGCTGATGTGTAAGAACCCCTGCATAGGCAACGAATGTCTAGGGTTGCCACCTGTCCGGGATTCACCCGGACAGTTCGGGTTTGGAATCATGTGTCCAGGTTTCAGACTGCCTGAAACCCGGACACATTATACAGACTAGACTATGGCTTCCCAACAGGGTTGCTGGCTGACGTTGTCTAAGCTGAGAGTGTTACATGAGAGTTACATTCTCTTTCACACTTCCCAAAGCCGGCACTAACACCCCCCCCCCAAACACACACAGATGGGAGAGGAGGGAGGGTTCGATCTGCACCTCTTCCTCCCGCCTGCTCCTCTGTGTCTGCCCCCCACTCCAGTTCCCAGCCCCGTGCCTCAGAAAAGGAAAGTAGGGTCTGGAAATTTGAAGTCCAGCAGCCTCAGATACATCTGGATGAGAGGTGCTGACTGCCAAGGGGTGAGTGAGCTCCCCATCCATCCCTGTCTGTGACTAAAGTCTCCCCCTTTTCTCTCCTGCCTCTGAGTACACTAAGGTAAGCCAGGGTTCTCAGACCACCTCTTACATAAAAGCTCCCCTTTTCACCAGAGGCCACAATGTTCCCCCTTACATCAGAGTCCTCTCTGTACATCAGAGTTCCCAATGTTCCTCCTTAAATCAGGGTTCCCAGAACATCCCTTACAGTACCCAGAATTCTCTCTTACATCAGAGTCTGCAGAGTCCCCCCTTACAGTGAAAGGGAACTCTGTGGATTCAGATGTAAAAGGGGCACTCTGTGGAATCTGATGTAAAAGGGGAACTTTGTGGACACTGATGTAAAGAGAGTGCTGGTTAACTTCATATGATTAGAAATGTTATTTAATAGCAAGATATATGTATAGTTTATACTATAAAAAAAATTGAAGAAAAGGTGGCAACCCTACGAATGTCTAACAGTTTGGACTGGTGAAACTCATTGGAAAAGCACCTTCCATATGATCTATATTTTTTATATGACCAGAGGCGAGGCTTCTCCTTCTGCAGCAGATAAAATAAGAGCAATATACATGGGCAGCATTAACCTCCAGCAGCAAGATCCAGTCAAGGAGTCTCTGGAGGCATGAGTATCCAGCCGTTAACTTGCCCACCCAGATCTACTTCTAGCAGAAATCTCAGCTTTTCATGGATTGACCCTTTAAACAGGAAAAGTTCTAGAGCCAAAATCAACTGCAAACAGGCCGCCTTCCCCCCGATGTAATCTCATTTCACAGAGTTATTACAAGCTGTCTTTTTTCCTGCCCGGTATTGATGCCTTCTCAAGCCAATCTTCCTACCAACTTCAAAAGCTCTGCATTATACATGGCCTCTCTGCTCCACTGATGGGGGGCTCCTAATTGGCAAGAGTTGCATCCTTTAAGATGTAAGGCGTGATGTAAAAAATATATGAGTACAGAAGTGGAGAGGCAGGAGAGGAAACGCTGCGCATGCATCTTTCATGAGCGACTTTTAACAAAGCAGATGTCTGGCCAGAGGCGTGCTGTGAGATCCGTGCCCCGGCGCTGACAGAGGCATCCGCTACGCTGCACAGGAAGAGACAGGGAGCCCGGCACGGGTCAGGAGAGCAAGGCAGAGATCTTCCACAGCTCCGGGAAGGAAGAGGCATCCTTGTCATTTATCAGAGCCACATGAGACACCCCTTATGTTCAGATCAAAGCACACTGCCCCCGTCACACATGGGCCAAAAAAAAATAAAAAAAAGATTTCGCTATGATTCCTAGAAGTTGGTTTTAAATCTTAGTAAAATGAGTGCTTTAAAGTCCGACTAAACCTTTCCTTTGATTTTTATTACTGCATTGATGTCAGGTTGCCACAAAGTATTTGATCTTTTCTTTGCAAGCACAATATTTGCTCTTATTCCATTTCAATATACTGCTCCCAGTGCGAAAGTGGAAGAGCCAAATCTTAGTGTCGGAAATTAGGTTTTATTCCAAACAAATGGCATGTGCCATAGCAAACGCGTTTCAGAGACCATACATTGTCCCCTTCAACAGGGTTTAAAGATGAATTCAGCTCTTTTGTAAAAAGTAAAAGACACACTCAGTGACGCCCAGGGAGGTGCATGACATCTCCTGGGCTTATCTCTATATTCAACAGGTTTATGGCTCTGCCAAGGCATACACTGACACTCTAGGCTGTGAGGGAGGAGAGAAGGGCACACAGAGCAGCCAAGCCCGCTCCTCCCATCTGCTGCCCATTCAGAGAAGCCTTTGTATTTCGTGTACGAGTTCATATAACTCAAATGCTTCTGTGATTGGGCAGGAGGATGGGGAGAAGGAGGCATAGCAGCTTCACCGTCTCCAATGTTGAAGATACTTGGACCTGCACCATCAGCGGCGGGTTTCAGAAATACAGCGATAGCCGTCTTCCTGGAGAGCATAGTCAGGTCAGAAAAGACAAATCCATTTAGTAAAAAAAAAAAAAAAAAAAAAAAAATAAAATATCAAACAATCCATATACAGTACAAAAACGTATACCCACAGTTGATCCAGAGGAAGGCGAAAGCATGATCCAATTTACTAAAGCAGGGGGAAAAATTCCTTTCTGATCCCCCAAGGGGCAATCGGATATTTCCTGGATCAACTTTACCTATAAATGTTAGTATCCAGTTAGATTATGTAGCGCCCCCATAGCATAGGTGCTTTTACTTTTGTAGATTTTTGATAGGAAAAGAAAAATCTAGTCAGGCCTGACTGTAGGTGCAGGCCTGAATGTTTTGATTTGGGCTAGGGGAGTAGCTCAGGGAGGGGCTGGAAATAGAGGGAAGGAGCACCCCTTGGAGATTCCTCCCCCTTGAGCTTGTAAAGTTCTGTAAAGGGGGATGGAGGAGGAGGCGTCACTTCCTGTTGTATGACCGGGAGCTCTGACCAATCCAGCAGCTGGATTGGCAGGGGGCAGGCCACCTTAAATACAGCAATCTGCCAGCAGGTGTCAGCAGAGTTTGGGTGGAAGAGTGAGGATGTAGTAGTGCGGAGCAGGCCTCGCTCAGGAGGGGATCCCCCTTCTGGGGGGGGGGGGGGAGCCTGAGGCCTGGGTGCAGCCAGGAGAGTGAGTCGGCTCCTGGAGAAGCACAGGAGAGCAGCTGAGGTCTACATGGAAGGAGACTCTTTAAAAGAATCCAATGAGTGTCAGCCCCTGGGAGTTGGAGACGGCTGGGAATGTCTGGGAGAGAGAGAGAGCGCAGTCTGTGGAAGCCAGGCGGAACCAACCAAGGGGAAGGAGAGCCATTAGACTGCAGTACGGACCGGATGGGTCTGAAGGATGGGCTGGGAGTAGTAGTTCATCTAAATGCCCGGCTAGCACCAACATACTTTGCTACACAAGAGGGGCTGTCTGGTTTCAGTGAGAAAAACCTACAGCTCTCACCCACAAAGGCTAGTTTTGAGGCCTTGCCAGCGGCTGCAGCAGGCCTCACCATGTGCTAGATGTGGTGAATTAGAAGTATTGTACAGGTCTGATAAATTTCCCTTCGGACCAGAACAGGTGTAATGGTCAGCAAGTAGTGTACTGGAGAGAAGTACAGGAGAAGTGTAATGGTCAGCAAGTAGTGTGCTGGAGGTGAAGTGTATATACTGGAGGTGTATATAGTATGTCCTAAGTTCAATTACTGGGCATCCCAGTCATCCCTAATCCCTATCAAAGTTCAAACCCCTAAATAAAACAAAAAAAAGCACCGGCCTGTTCAGCGACTTTGGATGTGTGGAATTTGTGTGATTGAGGGCAGCAGGCAGGTGGACCACAACTTTCAGCCACTCTTAAGGAAGCTCATGGCTACAATTATGTACATTTAGAAAATAATCCAGACCTTTTTAAAGCAATTTACTGAGCTGGCCAGAGCCGCCTCATTCCACATTTTCACAGCTATTACTGTGAAGAAACCTTTCCATATTTGGAAATGAAATCTTTTTTCCTCTAGACGTAAAGAGTGCCCCCTTGTCCTTTGTGATGACCTTAAAGTGAATAACTACACCAAGTTCACTATATGGACCACTTATGAATTTGTACATGTTGATCATATCCTCCCCTTATGTATTTATACATGGTGATCATATTCCCCTTTTGTTTTTATACATGTTGATCATATCCTCCCTTTATGTATTTATACATGATCATACCCCCCCTTAATCTCAGTTCCTCTAATCTTTCCTCATAGCGGAGCTCCTCCATGCCTCTTATTAGTTTGGTTGCCCTTCTCTGCACTTTCCCCAGTTCCCCGATATCCTTTTTGAGAACTGGTGCCCAAAACTGAACTGCATATTCCAGATGAGGTCTTATTAAACATCAGATGTAAACAATAGACATAAGCCCAGGAGAGGTCATGCACCTCCTGGGACTTAAAAAGTGAAGGCACACTGAGTTAAGTCCAAGGAGGTGCGTGACCTCTCTGGGATTTTTCACTTTTCTTTACATCTGACTGTTTTATTGCACTTTTGGAAGATGGTCATCACAGTTTTTCGAGGAGCCCGACACGGGCGCTTCAGGTCTAAGCATCTTCAACAGAGTCTGTGCAGCTGAGGTGCCTGCCCCCACCCCCCCCCCCTTCCTCCTGCCAAATCACAGAAGCCTTTGTATTATGGGAACTCATTCACAAAATACAAAGGCTTCTCTGAATGGGCAGCAGAGGACAGGGACAGGCATAGCTGCTTTGTGTGCCTCTCTCCTTTTTCACAGCCCGAGTGTCAGTATATGCCTTGGCAGAGCCATAAACCTGTCAGATCTAAATAAGATCTGCTCAGGAGATGTCACTCTCCTCCTTGGGCTTAACTCAGTGTGCCTTTACGTTTTACAAAGTGTCTGAATTCCTGGAATAAAGCTTTAAAATCCACTGGTAAGTACTTGGAACTGAAAGTCTAATCTTTGTTTTGAACACTCAGCACTAGTTCAGGTCCCATCAGTTACTAACTAGTGCTGAGTGTTCAAAAGACAGTTTAATTTTTCAAGTCCCTACCAGCAGATACCATTTTAAGCCCCGATGGAGGACAAAATACGATCTCCAAAACGCATTGGCTGTAGCATCTTTATGGAATATAAACTTAATTTCAGGCTCTAAAATCTTGGTGTGGCACTTAAATTTTCACACTCAATTTTAGAGTACGAGGTCACTGTTCCAGGTCCTAAAGCAGTCCACCCATCACTTAAGAGGCCCCCATCCCCCACCGGGACACCATCACTATACACATATACAATCAGTACCCAAGTACATCTACCCAAGGTTCAAATACCATTAACCTACCACCTCAAGCTTTGTGTGAGCAACAGACTGAATCTCTAGTAGTCCGTTACAGCTGCTGTGCTCCAATCAACACTCATGCTCCCCGACATTGTTGCTGATTGGAGCACTGTGCAGAGAGTGCTTTTGACCATTGAAGATCTGGTCATTGCGTTAAGATAGGGGGTCTCCAAACTACAACACTTTGCTTGCCCTTATCCATGACCTTGGGGCACTATTCCTCCCACTGTCACAAATGATGGGGCACTGTTCCTCTCACTGGCACCAATGATGGGACACTCAAAAAGGGACAAAGGCTAGTGCCATGGAAGTCACCTAAAACATTTTATTATTGCAGGTGGTCAAAAAAAGCCAACGTGCTTCGGCCATCAGGCCTTACTCATGGCTAATAAGTGGGCACTATTCCTACCGCGGAAACCAATTATGGGGCACTATTCCTCCTACCAATACTGAAGATGGGCAATAGTTTACCCCCACTGATGCTAGGACATTTTCTCCCACTGGCCACACTTCGGCCCCCTAAAGTCTGAAGAACCATAAACTGGCCATTTAGAAGAGTGGAAATGCCCAAACAGTTATAGCCCAACTCAAGTCAAAACTTTTCTTTGGTTATTGTAGGATTAGAACCAGTTTCCAATGCTTGGTGTCCCCACATCTGTTGCCTCATAGGGACAGAGATCTCAATAAGAGACCTACAAAAGTTCTAAACCTCCCCCCACTCCATTAGAAAACGTTATTCTAGAAGGCAGTGTTGACCTATGGTTTGACACCCAATTAACTTCACCTTTGGGGACTATCTAGCAATACCTTTCTCCAGTCCAAGAAGAAGTTATGACGGAACACATCCTTGGTGGTATAGTCATGGTCCAACATGTGTGCAAAGAATCCAGCCACCTCCTCAGCTTGCTGGCTCAGCTGGAATGGTTTACCTGTAATGGGTTATTTTAAAATGGAACATTACATTTTCCATATGAAAGCCAATGCGCGCTTGTGTAAAACAAAGTTAAGCAAAATTGACAAAACTAAACTGCTAAACTGGATATCTTACCATTCGAGTTTTTATCCAAGACAATTTTTTTACTATTCTTGGTTTTTATTGCTATGAAAAACACTGAATGAGAGGCACGGGATCCAGAGTTGCTCCTCAATAAAAATCACAGAGCGTGGTCTTTCATTTGAGGAATACAATGTTTTTGGCCAACTGCTCTCAGACTTGAGATGGCTTTCAAAGATTTGGGAAAAAATTCAGAGGTCAAGGGGAAATGTAAAACCCTCATCACACCATAAAAAGGGTC
Organism: Glandirana rugosa; assembly: GCA_018402905.1. Taxonomy (NCBI): domain Eukaryota; kingdom Metazoa; phylum Chordata; class Amphibia; order Anura; family Ranidae; genus Glandirana; species Glandirana rugosa. The sequence continues at coordinate 2,275,715 of BLSH010129786.1, read as the reverse complement.
CAAAGTTTAGCTCTAACCACTGGTTGGTGGAGACAGTCCTACAGTTTTTCAAGCCCTGATGAAAGTGGGCACAGCTTGGTCTCTAAAACACTTTGGCTGTTTCTGGGATTAAAATTGTTTGGATTCAGCTTTATGGTGTTTTTTGTCCTGAAAGTTTCCATTTGGGATGTTTTACTTTTTGTCCAGGTGCTCTGTCCACTAGGAATTCTAAAAATTTAAAGTTTTTACCAGAAAAGACGTGAAGGGAAAATCTTCCACTTGGGGCACTGGTTTCAGTGACAACTGTATAATGAGGACTTTCCTCATTTTGTTAAGAAATTTCCTCAATGGGGATCTGGTTTTCCATTTTAATTGTGAAATAAAGGTTGGCAATTATGTGAATGACAAACCCCAAATGGATCCCGTTATTTTTCCTGAGTTCTACTCCTTAGTGGGCAAAAGCAGCCAGACACGGTAGCTTCCCAGTCTCATTACAGGAACCAGACAAAGTTTTTTTTGGATTTAGTGCTTTTTAAAGGTTGCAGGGTGAGCCATGGAATACTCAAAAAACTAGTACAAAAATTCAGTGATGACAGTCTCCAACTGCACTGTTTCTTCAGGGTACAGCCACCCTCTTAAAGTTTGTGACTAGTGAACCACAGCTCAGGAGACTCCATTGTTCTGTACCGAGTGCCTCCAAGTTAGATCCTCTGTGGACTTCCTTCAACTGCTTATAGGAATTCTGGATGTGGGTATAGTGATGTAGTAGTGGATGAATGAATATTACTGGGACCCAGATGGCCCCCCTCTAAACTTCATCTACGTGCCCAGGGGGCCACAGCTCTCAGGCTGGGTCTCTTCCTTCAGGACAAGGACCCTACTCTTACAGGCCTGTTCATACACACCTCAGCCCCCTACTGGCCATTTTTCCTGCCAGGTATTGGCTGAGGCTGTATGAATATGCAAGCAATGGTCTGCCTCTTCCAACCGCTAAACTCTGGAACCTACCAGAAATCACAGGAAAGCAGGTCCACTGGCTAAAGTGTAGGCAAAAACTAAATTTGCCTCAAACTTAGCAACCTGAGGACGGTGCTACATAGGGACAGGGTTTCTTGATGCTGCTGAAGCTTTTAAACTTCCAGGTGAGCAACTGGCATATTGCAATACAAGGATATGCTGAATATCTAAATATATTCAATGGTTGCACCATCTGCCATCTGCAGGGCAGTTTTTCTGCCACGCGTCAGAACTGTGTGGTGGTGTCACGCGTCAGTACTGTGTGGTGGTGTCACATGCCTTTATCTCCATTTTAGCAGGGGAGACATAATATATAGATTTTATGTCAACTTCTCCCGTTTTGACCCTTCTATTTCAGCAGACAATCCATGTAGTCCCACCAGCTAGAGGAGCCTGGACTGATGAGCAGGAATGATAGGAATTGAACATAAAAGGACAGAGTATAATATAAAAAGGACAAGTTAAAAACGGGAGGTATGATTACTTCTAAGTGAATTTTATATTTAGGTAGAAAAATTGTAATTGAGAAAATGGGGTACACCCATAACACAGGGGACTGAACATTACGGGTTTACCCAAAGAAAGCATAAAGCAGAAGTTGTGCCTTCAGGATGTTCATCTGTAATTGAACCTCTATATAGCCTGGATGAAGAGGGAAGGGGCGAGTCACCCCTTTGAAGGAGTTTAAAAGGGAAACACTTTACACCTAAATGCTTTTAAAAACGGATGACTAGACTAGCAAGGAGAAAAAGGAGCCTAAAGCACCTTCTGGATATAGATTCAAATTGTAATGCGCAATATTTAATATCAAAGCAAAAAGGGCTCTGCTCAAGGAAGGAGGTTGGTTTGGGCGAATGTGGTTTGTAGGATGTGTGGTCATTTTTAAAAAAAAAAATCAATGCATTTTTCCTCTTTTTTTTGCTTTGGTGGATCAATATGGTTTAGAGAAAAAAAACAAATGACAATAGTATTTTTTTTTTTTTTTTTTTTTTTAGAAGACAGTGAGGAAATCTACATTATACAGGCATGTACAGAAATATATAGGATTACATTTTATACATGTTTGGGGAATCGGAAATATGGATATTTAATGATTTTTCCTTATACAGGCGATCCCCTAGTTACAAACATCTGACTTACAAACGGAGGGAGACAACAGGAAATCTCCCCCTAGGAAGGGAAATTCACTTCTGTAAGAGTTATTATGGGAAAAAGGGGTCTCCACTGAAGCTTTATCACCAAGGTTTGCTTCCACAACAACCCAAAATTTTCAAAATCCAATTATTGTGTAGCGGGGTGCTAAATTTGTTAGGCTGTTAGGCAAAATATATTTGCAAGACACTACTGGTCTTGCTGTGATTTATAGTTCCTGATTTATGGATTCCCTCCTTTTAGTGCACTTCTCCACTATGTCAGTAGGTGGCACTGCTGCCTAAGACATGAGTGAGATAAGTCATAATATTCCAGAACATTCTGGAGTGATCTCATTCTTTTCCTAGCCAATCCACTTGGTGCAAGTGCATTGTGGGTAGGTGGGAAGAGACCATATATGGGGAGGAAATCATGTGATCGGGGCAGTGCACAGTCGGTGAGAGTCCAGCCCAGCTCCTCTGGGGTAGGCCCCAGTCGCTCTCCCAGTTCGCTGGGAGGGGCCTGCGGTACAGAAGCCTCATGGCAGCCAGGCCTGAGTCCTTAGGCCTATTCAGGAGTCTTGGATGCCAGGAGACCCATGCCTGTCCGGAAGATGTAAAGTGTTGTGGTGCGCCTGCCCAGGATCTGCTTCAGTAAGGGGACTGAGAGAGTTCCATGGACCCGTGAGTGTACTCTGTTCATTTTCTATGTCAGCATTCACTACAAGCCCAAAAGAACTGTGAGAGAGTTCTACAAGCCCAAGAGAACTGTGAGAGAGTTCTACATGTTTGTGAGTACATTCTGTTGTTGCTAAATTGGGATCCACTGAAGTTTAGAGAGCTAAGAGGGAGTTCTACAGATCCGCAAGTGTAATGTTCGTTTTTGGGGTTGCTAAGTGAGACAGCCACGTGTCAGAGTGTTCAGAAGAGGCTGCGGCCTGTTATGCTGTCTCACTGTATTATTGCCTGAGAGTCTGCCTGCCTATTCATATTTTTGATTGTCGCTGAAAGGGTGTCCTGAGCTCCCTACCCCTCTCTCCTTGTTCTTGTGTGAAGAATAAAAGTTATCCTGTCTAAGCATCAGAAAAGTGATTGGTGTTCAACTTATTTCAATATACCCCTAGACCACTGGAGATAGGAGCGAGCAAAGGGTTGTACTGTCAGAGTAGTAAATTATATCCTCAAACTCAGCCGGTCCTACGGGGGTAAGCGCTACAATTGGAACAGGATGTGAGGTGACATCTTCTGAACAGAAACAGACAGCAAAACAAACATTACAGGGGTGTTAACCCTTCCCTATGCTATCCAAAATGCTTAAAATAGTTTTTTTTGGCTGGAGCTACACTTAAAAAATGTCCCTGTTCCCACTTACAAATAAATTCAACTTATGAACAAACCTACAGTCCCTATCTTGTTTGTAACCCGGGGACCGCTTGTATCTTACTTTTTTGTATCTTTCTCTGTGAACCAAAAAAGTGTAATAAAAATAGATCGTTAAAAACCATCGGTGCAAAATTATAAACTTAAAAAATATGTAAAAATAGAGAATCAAAAATTACAAACTTTCCCAAAGTAGAAACTCTTGATTTCACTCATTCAGCTGCTTATTCAAAATTTGCTTTTTCGGGGGATAAAAAAATAGATCCTTTAGAGGGTGGGTGTATTTTTAGGGTTGTATTTAGGCTAGTTGAGTTTAATTTATTGGACTTTTTTTCACCCAAAATAAATAGATTTGTTGAAAATATTACTGTAAAATGACAAACTTAATTACTTAATTTAAAAATATAAAATTACAAACTTTCCCAAAGTAGAATCTCTTGATTTTGCTCACTGAGCTGCTTATTCAAAATAATTTGCTTGGGGGGGCATCCTTTAGAGGGTGGGTATATTTTTAGGGTTGTATTTAGGCTAGTTGAGTTTCATTTATTTAGTGGCCTTGTTGCCACCCAAGATAAAGTTTTCAATTAGAAAAATGTATGAATCATGGGCTAATATTAATAGAGCCCTTAGGGTTTTTAGTTATTCCCTTTTAATGTGTATTTGATTGTTATTTCTGTATGGACTGACTTTCTCCACCTTTCTTTCTGTGGGGAAAAAAAAAAATTAAATGAGGCCAATAAGGGGACATTTTGGAGGTATAAGAACAGGACCAGGATAGTTGAAGAAAGAAATATAAAAACCTGTAACCTTTAAAAAGCAGTTTAAAGTCCATTGCAAAAATAAAGGCTTAAATGTCACCTCCTGCATCAGCAATTCATTTCACCAAAATTTTCAGGAAAATGAAAAACCCCTTCTTCAGTCCGTAGGGGGGCTTGTCAGGAGCAATAAAGGTTATTCAGCAGCTATGATTAGCATGTGCGCACTTCACTCTTTTTTACGGTTTACTGTTAGAATTTTTTTTTTTTTTTTTTTTAATCCTGCACCCAAGGAGGAAATTATATAAAAGAAATTCAAATCAGAAAGTTTACCCAATTTCCTCTGAATATACAAAGTCTGAATGGAAATAATAACCATCTTTGCTTCTGTATATACTCATTTTGTAACGCCACCACTCAGTTTTGCTGCAAATTTTTTTCCCCCAAGTTTACAAAATCACAATGTAAAATGATTATTCCTCTCTGGGAACACCAGGGTAGCTTGGAAATAGTTTTCTGTAACCTCAAACGCTGCGATGATAAATGCAATGCATAAATCAGCATTTTAAATGATGGAGGGGCTGAGTTCCTCACTTAAGAAGTCAATTTGTATTAATCTGTTTAATGAGGCTCTAAATTGGGCTGATCCATGGCTACTAATCACGTACAAAGGAAAACAAAATCAAGGTTTTTTTTCTCTTACCAATTAAAGCTTCTTGACTTTTGCACCAGAATGGCAAGAAAAAAAGAAAACCTGACGCCAAAGATGGGGGCACCGCCAGCGACGCCAAGGATGGGGGCACCATTCCCGCCATCGACGCCAAGGATTGGGGCACCATTCCCGCCATCGACGCCAAGGATGGAGGCACCATTCCCGCCACCAAGGATGGAGGCACCATTCCCCCCACTGACACCAATGATGGGGGCACCATTCCCCCCCACTGACACCAATGATGGGGGCACCATTCCCCCCCACCGACACCAATGATGGGGGCACCATTCCTCCCACCGACACCAATGATGGGGGCACCATTCCCCCCACTGACACCAATGATGGGGGCACCATTCCCCCCACTGACACCAATGATGGGGGCACCATTCCCCACACTGACACCAATGATGGGGGCACCATTCCCCTCACCGACACCAATGATGGGGGCACTGTTCCTTTCACTGACTCCAATGATGGGGGCACTATTCCTCTCAATATCAATGATTGGGAACTATAGCTCCTTCACCTATCCACAGGGGTGCAATTTTTTACTCCCACAAAGCATGAGACATTATTTACTACCATGGACCGGCCCCCCTAAAGTCTGAAGGACAGTAAACTGCCCCTTTAGGTTTGGAGACCACTGGTCTAGAAAGTGCAAATTGGATGTTTTTTCATCATGCAATAATTTTAATAAAGCAATTTATAGCAAAAGACCATCACCACCAGAAAGACCATTTTAGTCTGCTTCTCTGTTTTTTCTCAGGTCTGCATTTCTGTAAGAGATGATGCTCAGCCAAGGTATTTTCCAACCACTTTCAGGTCTGGATATATCCTTACAGATTGGCTCTTTAAAGTAGTTTCAGGGGGGATTCAGTAAATGGGCATTTGTAAGAATCTGAATTTCCACTCTCACATGGTTATAATATGCATTCTTACTTCTAAGGTATAGGTGTGAGCTGCTAATCCCTTGTATTCTATCTTTGTCAGATCAGAGCTGTCAGCCCCACTGTCAAGCTGTAAGGCACCCATGAAGGATGACCTGTCTCCAACCTGTTCTGCCAGAGAAGGATACAAATCAACAGTACCTATAATTTTATTTAAGGTAGTACTGACAGTGTAATTCTCTAACAATTTGCTTGTCTATCATCATTAAACTCCATCAGAAGATAGGACGGCCTTGCAATCTGACACATCTACTCCGACAGGTAGCATACAATAGTAGCACACATAGTCTGAAAGGTAAGGTTGCACAGTTGAGCTGAAGACTGAAGAATCTGCCCATTGGTTACTGGTTATCCAACACATCTAAATCAAGTCTCCTCTCAAGATAAATATTCTTCCTCCCAGAGAAAATACAGATGCAACTTGCCCGTTATGCCCACACACGATACCCAAGAACAATAGATGCCAGTGCTAGAGCTGTGTCCTGTGCTGGATTGTACAGATGTGAGCTTTAAAACCCCAGCTTGCTCCATGACTCAGAACTGTCTTGGAAACCTAAAATTCCAATAGTTGACAAGACTTCTTACCATCATAGTAAAACTTCACATCCGCGGGTAGTGGTTCGTAGAGTGGCGCAAATACTGGACCCTTGTGTTCTAGAAATCGCCATTTGACCCCATCTTCGTACTTCTCCTCTTCCCACCTGTAATAAAAAATAGGTGGTGGGTAATGAGGACATTTAGAGCAGTCAGGGTACCTTTACAACTAGCTCTACTTTTAGAACTGGTTCCACTGTCCCGGGATGAAGCAAGCAGATGTAGGCCAGTTTAGATCAACTAGAGGTGTACTAGTATTGTGATGGTGCTTCGGAACAGGCTACACCCTAAATACAGGTGTACCCTGTAACAAACCTAAAGGAGAACCTAGTCTTATAAACTGAACTTATGTCAGCCAAATGGAAGTGTAGCACAGTGAATAATTCTATTTAAGAAATACAGACATCAGCCAGGTCAAGGCTAATGAGTTCCACTAAATGCAGTCTATATGTTCAACTAAAGCCTAGTTCAGGCTTTAGTTTGGTTTTTCCTGTTAAAAAACAAACAAAACAAAAGACACATGTCCACTGCTAAAAGAAATTTATTCTATGATTATACACTTTTATAGCCGAACATGGGCACTGTTCTAAATGTTAAAGCTGAGGCACTCTGAGTCAAGTCCTGGGCTGATTTAGTTTATGTATATCTGACAGGTTTTGTGTGCCAGGTTTATTGTATGCCAGCAGCACAGCTTCCGGATCTCCGACGCCGGGCTGAGCTGGTCTCAGCCCCTTCAAGCATAGAGTTAGTGCAGCTTACTATGCCTCCCCCTCCACCTGCCCAATCACAGAAGCCTTTGTATTGTGTGAACTCATGCACAAAATACAAAGGCTTCTGTGAATAGGCAGCAGAAGAGAGGACAGCATAGTTGCTCTCTAGTCTGAGAGGAGAAAAGCAGTGTGGAGTGTATCCTCTGGCCATAAACCTGTCAGATATAAATAGAAATACACCCAGGATGTGGCACACAAATACTCTGACTATACTCAGTGTGCCTATACATTTTACAAAATTGCTGAATTTGTGGAATTCAGCTTTAAGTTCAGGCGTTTTCCAGTGATGGGTACTGTTAAAGCTACAACACAGCCAACATTTCAGGCAACCGCTTTTCACTCCTTAGAACAGTTTGGTGAAGACCCTTTTCTGTTCCAGCATGGACTATCCCCTGTGTACACAGTCAGCCATAAGGACCTGGTTTGACCAGTTTGGTGTGGCGCAACCCAACCCTACTGAACACATTTGGTATGAACTGGAACATTGATGGTATGTCAGGTCTTCTCATCCAACACTAGTACCTGAGCTCAATGATCTACCTCAATGACCTAAAAAAAAAATGCTTCTTTGTTTGAATGGGAATAAATTCCCACATTAAGGCTTGATTTACTAAAACTGGAGTGCAAAACCTGATGCAGCTCTGCATAGAAAGCAATCAGCCCCCAGGTTTTTTGTCACAGCTTAATTGAACAAGCTGAAGTTGGAAGCTGCTTGGCTACCATGCATAGCTGCTCCAGATTTTGCACTCTCAAGGTTTAGTAAATCAACCCCAATGTCCTGTACAAAGCCCTGACATCAACCCTAATGAAGACCTTTGGGATGAATTGGAACACAGATTGTGTATCAGGTCATCTCACCCAACAGTACCTGACCTGGCTAAATGGGCAAAAATTCCCATAGACATTCCAAATTCTTGGAGTGGAAGTTGTTCGACACAAAAAAGGAAAGGGGTGGGGGGGGTTGTGGCTTTAGGGGCAACTCCATTTTGATGCCGTTTGGAATGGGATGTCCAACAGCCTCATATAGGCATAATGGTCAGGCGTCCAATAACTGTTGCCAACATGGGGGAGATTTACTAAAACCGGTGTGTGCACAATCTGGTGCAGCTCTGCATAGAAACCAATCGGCTTCTAACTTCAGCTTGGCCAATTAAGCTTTGACAAAAAAAAAAAATGGAAGCGGATTTCTACGCAGAGCTGTAAGTAAATCTCCCCCATAGTGTACATTTTGTGGACTGTCACCCACACTGCAAAATACAGTGCCTAGTCGTTCTATAATGAGGTTCGTTCACTTTACAAATATTTGTTCGTCTAATATGAACACACAGAAGTGGAAGAATTTTTAATTGCTCTTCAAAACAAAAAAAGTATTTATGCTACAGAGGACTTCTAATGTACAATGCCATAAGAAAGCTCTCTAATCAACGTTGGGATAATTGGATTTTGTAAACAAGTACAATCAGGCTAAGAACAATCGTTTTGTTGTGCTTTTGTTCAATCAGCCACTCTTCGGTTAAGACATTCTTGGAGAAAACTATTTTTTCCATACAGTAACCGTATTCTACGTCCTAAATCAATATGCATAGAAATGGGCCATCAATCATAAAGTAACAAAGTTCCCCCAAAAAAGGGTTCCACATGAGTACGCTTTCTGATGCAGGAGTTCCCAGCTATGCACAGTGGTTGTATCTGCCCTTACATCACTAGCAGTAGACATAGCCGTAATATAGGGGCCTGTAGTTGAAACCACAGAGTGTAGAACGGGACCAGGTAGCCGACAATCCCAGAAGCGTTGAAACTTCTCCAGTCAAAAAGGGAAGATCAAGTGGAGAAACAGATGAACATCCCCCCCCACCCCCAATTTAGTTGGGACTTATAGCATGTATACAGGAACATCTCTGGGCTTCAGATCACTACATTCCCGTCTATGTTGGTGACACGTATCGACCCTTGAGGACGTAGTCTTTCGCATGAGTA
>BLSH010129786.1:2249687-2266444 GCA_018402905.1 Glandirana rugosa | reverse complement strand
TCAGGCCGTCCTCCCACTGTATCTTTACTATCCCTATTAAAAGACTCAAAAATACCACCAAAATCCCCGCGATTTTGAAATATCCACAGATACCAATTTCATCCAGGTAGTGGGCAGGTACGTTGATCTTAACGGTATCGGTAACTGTAATACGAACCGGTCCGTGAACGGAGCTCCGTCACCACTTTCCATCTCCACACCCATCCGTACCCTTACGACCCTCGTATCACCACTAACTCTGGACGAAGATTGCATAAGTTAATTGTGGGAAGTTTTGCCGAACTCAGACGACACTTCCGCAGATTGGTTGAGAATCTGAAGATTAGACCAGAGACGACGAATACCGACTACATCTGGGTTTACAGTATCGTACCGGACGTAGGGTCTCTACAAGGAAACACCCCCCCCCCCCCCACCACCCAATTTAGTTGGGACTTATAGCATGTATACAGGAACATCTCTGGGATGCAGGCCATGCTATGACATTTGGGTCTACATCAGCCATAAGCAGCAGAGACCAGATTAGAAGTCTAAGAGTTGGTTAGACGCCTTCACAGCAGACTCAAGCCGTTTTGAAGGGTGTTAATTGAATACGTTAGAAGCAGGTCTCAATCACCACTATGCTCCCAGCATTCCCATGCCTACCCACACCTCTACCTTTCACCACTGCCTCGAGGCAAGTGCCTGGCCAAGCATAATGTCAATGGCTATGGCAATTCTAGTTGCATGGACGGGTGATGGACCTACTTTAACCATAGACACCTATAAAGTTTTAGCGCCCCTAAAACCACCATAAAAACTCAGAAAATTATCCCTATCATTTCTATGTCACCCTCCTGCCGGACTTGCTCTGCGGATGATCAGTCTTTGTGTCCATGAGAAAATCTATTTAAAGTTGAAACATCCTCCTCAATCTGTATGATGTCCACCTGATTCCATCTTGTCAGATTTGATATTGGATCTGGAGAAAAGTCTTTTATCTCTCGCACAGCCAAGCTATAAAACAGCGGAGAGATAATACCTTTGCTTTGTATCCCAGAAACAATGGACAGATGCTTCAAAGGAATGAGTCAAATTGTGCAGCTTCTGTCATGAGAATAAATTGCTCTTTGTTGGAAAGATTTATTAACCCTTACCGATGCCAGAAGCCATTGGAAATTAAGGGTTTTTCGTTCTATCACCTTGGAGGATTTCCAAAAAAAGAAAAAAACAAAAAAAAAAAAACCTATGTTCGGGGCCCCTCATTGTTGCAACTTAAATCGGCTCCCCGCCTCCTTACGCACATGCTATTGTCTGCTATGTGTTGTGGGAGTAGACATTACATTCTACAACCAAGGGGAATCCATGGAGAATAGGGTTGCCACCTCATCCCTTTAAACCTGAACACATATGAATTACACAGGTTGTTCTGAGGCTAATTTAATGCACATAAGGCACCAAGTGAGTTTAAAGCGGTAGTAAACCCATGCATTTAACAGGTTAAAAACCAGTCACATTTCCGGCATGTGCCTGAAATGTAACACTCCCATTGGTTGTGCTCTAAACCAAACTGTCAAACCATCCAATGGCTGGTGTCATAGCTGATCACATGCGCAGCATCAGAGCAGTTGTAGATTAAACAGAGGCCAAGATGGCAGCTTCCTTGGCTGAAAATGATAGGAGGGTTTACTACCACTTTAATTACCAATCAGCCACAGAACCTGTGCAATTAATGTGTGTTTTCGGGTTTAAAGGGATGAGGTGGCAACCCTAATGGAGAACCCGTCCAATTATGGAGTTCAGGTGTTCCCAGTGGAGGGTATGTTGTAGCAATAATAAAACAGACAATTGTATGCATGCAACCTGGCGGTATCAGTTTTGGGGAAGGTCTTTTTCGGTTCCAGCCTTACTGTGCCCGTGTTCATAAAGCCAGCTCCATAAAGACATGATTTAGGGAGTTTAGTGTTGAGAGAGTCAAGTAGCCTGCACAGAGCCATGACTTCAACCCTATTGAATACCTTTGGGATGAATTGGAATGCCATTTGTGCACCAGGCATCTCGTCCATAATGGATTTTACAAATGCGGTTTTGGCTTAATTGCCACAAATTCCCACAGACGCTCCAACAACTTGTAGAAGGCCTTCCCATAAGAGTGGAGGTTGTAGCCAGGGGCAACTCCATATTAAAAGTGGAAGTAAACCCTCCTATTTCAGTCAAGGAAGCTGCCATATTGATCTGTGTTTAACCTCTTGCTGACTAGCCGCCGTCATTTCTTTGCGGCAGGTTGGCTCACCTGCGCGAACTGCCATAGCTGTACGGCGGCTCGCGAATGCGTGATTGCGGGCTCCCCTACGTAAACAATGCAGATCCCCGTTCTGCCAGGTGACATGGCTGATATCTTCTGCTCCCAGTGATCGGGAACAGTGATCTCTGTCATGTACCTGGCAGCCCATACCCCCTACAGTTAGAACACACCCAGGGAGCACAGTTAACCCTTTCCCTGCCAGTGTCATTTTTACATTGATTAGTGCATTTTTATAGCACTGATCAATGTAATAATGTCACTGGTCCACTAAAGTGTCATTTGGGGTCAGATTTGTCCGCCGCAATGTCACAGTCACGTTAAAAATCCCAGATCGCCATTACCAGTAAAAACAATAAAAGGCCCTTAATCTATCCCATAGTTTGTAGATGCGATAACTTTTGTGCAAACCAATCAATATATGCCTATTGCGATTTTGTTTTAACCGAAAATATGTAGAATATATTGGCCTAAACTAATGAATATTTTTTTATATATTTTTTTTGGATATGTATTATAGACGCAGTCTGCTGCATGAGGGAGGTCGGGAGGAGTGGGCTGCACATTTAGAGATCCTGCATGTGCATCTGACATTCACTGTACAATCTCCGCCTTCATTCTGTGAACGGACGTAGTGTATAATCCATATGTAAGGTCCCTTCTGTCCAGTATACTATACCAACCTGATACGTCATCCATATGCACTTGCTCCTACTCCACGCATTCAACTGCCTACGGTCTGACCTCTCAACCATCTTTACTGTATATATATATCCTAGACAGCAAGGGCTGACCCATACAGCCGGGCAGCCTCCCCTTGGTGGGCGCCTTGGGGGGAGATCCTGTCCTGGGTGGGGTGCCCCCCCTCTCTGGGTGGGGGCATTGGGACCGGTTCTTGCCTCCCACCCCTGTGGATGACCCAATACCAGTGGCAGCAGCATCCTTTCTTCCTGCTTTTAACCTGCACTAGTCCTATATGAGAATCTACATTTATGCTATACATTTGTCTGATTATTAATGAGTAATACCACCACTTTGCCCTGATGAAGAGGAACGCCGCACAATCTTGAAACGCGTTGGGTTGCACTTTGTCTCAATTACACAGCAGTGCAGTAAGTGGTTCTGCTATATGTACTTGTTGCATTTTAACCGCTTGCCGACGGCTGATCGGCAATTGACGGTGACAGTGTGGCTCGATCGCGCGGATCGCCGTCATATGATGGCGGCCGCGAGATCGAGGCCAGTGAACGAGCGCGCGCCGCCGGAGGCGCGCTTGCACGCTCACTGTGTCCGGGGAGGGCCATAGAACCAGTGCGGCGGATTTGATCTCCGCCGGCCACCCGCGATGCCCCCCCCCGGAGTGAAAGAACGGAGGTCCGTGTAAGTAAACACGGACCTCCGTTCTGTGAGGGGGGGGGAAGGGCTGTGATCACAGCCTTCCTCTACATGGAAGGTGTGATCACTTCCCTTCCCCAGCTAGGGCAGTCCCCCCACAGTTAGAACACGCCCAGGGAACACAGTTAACCCTTAGAGCGCCCCCTGCAGGTTAACCCCTTCACTGCCAATGGCATTTACACAACAATCAGTGCATTTTTATAGCACTGATCGCTGTATAAATGCCAATGGTCCCAAAAAAAAGTGTCAAAATGTTCCGACATGTCCGCTGAAATATCGCAGTACCGCTAAAAATCGCAGATCGCCGCCACTACTAGTAAAAAAAAAAAATAAATAAATAAAAACCCCAGAAATGAATCATCCGTAAACGTGGCCACTTTTGCGCAAACCAATCAATAAACGCCGATTGCGATTTTTTTTATCACAAATATGAGGAAGAATATAAATCGGCCAAAACCGATGAAAAAAATGTTTTTTTATATTTTTTTTTTTGGATTTGTATTTTAGCAAAAAGTAAGAAATGTGTTTTTTTTTTGCAAAATTGTCGCTCTTTTGTTTATAGCGGCGATCAGAAATGACGCAGCTGTAATCAAATACCACCAAAAGAAAGCTCTATTTGTGGGAAAAAAAGGACGCAAATTTCGTTTGGGTACAACGTCGCACGACCGCGCAATTTTCAGTTAAAGCGACGCAGTGCCGAATCGCAAAAAGGGCTCCGGTCCTAAAGCTGGAAATCCTTCCGGTCCTTAAGTGGTTAATGTATTACTGTTTTGTACATTGGGTTGTTCGGTGTACCCCACCTCATTCCCCTTTTCTGTTCCCCCAAACTTAATTTTTGTAATAAACCATTGACATTTTTATATTACTTTGTACCTAGTCCTTAGTGGAGTCTATGCCCTTTAAAGTCCCACCAGAGGGTTTGCCTTTCTAATGTTCTTTTGTTGGTACGCAAAGATCTGAGAACCCCTAACCACCTATTCCCAAAACATACCTACTGCATGTTCTCTGACAAAGAAAGGTGATGCATGCATTCATACCAGCAGATTTTCTAGAACCAAATTGCGGTTTTACCAGACTGACGTGTCCTAAGCCCAGTTCACACTGATGCGGGTTAGAAATCGTGCAAGTTCAGCTGAACTCGCACGATTTCAAACCGGCAATGCAGTCAGACTTCGGGGGCGACTTGACAGAAATCTGTGTGGGTTCATGCACAGATGTATATTCAAATTGCCCCGGAAGTTGCTAAAAAAAGTACAGGAACTTTTTGGAATCTGTGCGGCATCATACCGATTCAGATGGTGCCATTGTGGGCAATAGCTGCCGATTTGGCATGCGATTTGACATGTCTGTAGTGCCCTCTACCATAGGTAGGTGCCTAGGGGCAGGTTTTGGGTGAGTGTAGGTAAATTTAGTCAGGCTTGACTGAGGGTCAGGCCTGATTGTTTTGATTCTGGGCAGGGGAGTGGCCCAGGGAGGACTGGAGACTGCAGGAAGCAACACCTCTGGTAACCCCTCCTCTCTTCAGAAAAGTTTTTGGAAATGGGGATTGAAGAGGAGGTGGGGCTTTCTGTAGTAGTAGTTAAGAAGCCTTAACCAATCCCTAACCTGGATTGGCAGGGGGCAGACCTCCTTAAATACTGTGGTCTGCCCAGTGGGGGGGGGGGGGAGGCGTGTTTGGGTGGAAGTACTGTGATCTGCCCAGTGGGGGGAGGCGTGTTTGGGTGGAAGTGATAAAGATGAAGTAGTGTGGAGGGTGTCAGGGCCTGAGGGAGCCCCTAGTCTGGGGGGGGGGGGGGGGGTTGTGACCTCAGCCTGGGAGAGCTCAGGTGCAGCCAGGAGTAGAGGGAGATCCTGAAGGAAAGGCACAAGGGTGAGCGGAAAAGGACAGCAGGATTGAGAACACTACAAAGAGATCTCCGGGAGGAGCTACAAGTAACAGTGAGTGACACAGCCCAAGGGAGTAGATGCACAAGACAGATTGGGAAGAGGACAGTCTGAAGGTGCTGGAGGAGATTGGGGTCTGGTGTCATGGACAATGTGTGGATGGGCTGGGAGTTGTAGTCCATCCCTGGCTAGCTAGCACCAAAGCGACTCTGCTACACAAGAGGAACCTCAACCCCTATACCCACAAAGGGTGGCCCGAAGGCCCGATAGATCTACATCAGGTCTCACATATGGTAGCTAGGTCGTACAAGTATGGAGGCTGGTAAATTTCCTTTCAGGCCTCACCAGTGGAAGTAAGGACCGTGCAGGAGAGAGGAACCAGGAGTTTTAAAGTGAAGTAAGAAGTGTGCTGGAGTGAAGTGAAGGAGTTGTATATACTGGGTATTGTATATACTGGTCCCATGTACAGAACTGTTTGACCGTTGGACATCCCAATCCCTGTCCAAGTTCAATCCCCAAATAAAATCAACAAAAACAAAGAGAAAGCCTGTTATCTGACCCCGGATGCCAGTAGAAGTGTGATTGAGGGCAGTTGTGAGCAGGTGAACCACATCAACTGGCCACCCCTAAGGGGGCCATTGGCTACATGGCAAATTGGCCCAATGTAAAGGTGGGCTTAAGCAGGTTTGAATGCAAATTGCTGAAGCACAGGCTTCAGGAAGCAGACCCACCTATCCCCCTTGAAAGGAGTATGCCGGAATGCGGTTGCATTGGATAGAGTTTGCAGAGGATTGCATTAACAATCATACTGCTTTTTAGAATGCAGTTTGAAGCAATAAATGAAACCAAAGAAAAATACGGGTGATCTCAACATTTGCACAATAATTGAAGATGGACTGGAAGAGAGTCTTGTATATAGTCCATTAATTCTAAGGAATGCACTTAAGGGATAACACAATCCTAACTTAGAACCCTCACCACATGAAGTCCTACAGTTCTTTGTGGTCACCACCAAGTACTTGCGTGGTGGTACCGTTCAAAAAAAAAATTAAGCCTACAGTGTGCCCTTTCCCTGGAAATAGTCATGAAAGAGTTCCAGTACCCTGAGTGAGATTTGGCGATGGTGGTCACTACTGTTCGGCTCACTGTTCCAGTTGTTAAACTTTAAAGAGGAAGCAAAGCCCTGCCTCTACCAAGATGTCCTCTACAAACCGACAGTATAGAAGAAGGCATGGGTAAGTCAGTTAAGGGGGAAAAGATCAGTAACAGAAAGACCACATTCAATGCTGGCGACTAGTACTTTGCCCACTGCCTGCCTTTTTCGGACCCAGCTTCCAGAGTTCAGCTCTTCTTGAACGGTCTCCTGGCTAATCTAGGGAGCTAGGTCTACTACTTTGATAAAGCTCCATGTATACAAACCCCCCAAGGTCTACAAAATCAGAAATACAAAATGGAAATGGAAAACAAAATCTAAAAACTTTCAGGAACCTTGGAAGTGTCAGTAGAGCTCTTGTTGAACTACAAGAGGAAGGGGAAAAGGTTGGATGGAATCAAGGGACCTAGCACAACTATTGAATTTTTTTAAGGTTCCTGACTTCACTTGCTCTATTTTTGTTCCAAAGCTGGCAAGGCTGACAAAGAAGCTACTGATAAGGTCTGTGCTTGTAATTCATACTGGAAAAACCCTGATAAAGGGGGTGCTTGGACCCCCAAATTACATTGGCTATTTTTTTATTTTTTTTTAAATTGTACCCAGCATTTAATGGAATAAAAGTTATATCTGGTCCTCTTCTCTGTGGTGTGGCACGTCAACTTTCAAAACTTGTTACATTACACTACAAGCCAGGGCCATCTTAACAGCATCATGGTCCCCTGGGCAAAGTAATACACTGGAGCCCCCTACCAGCTTGCCCCAATTTACACACCAACTCTCAAGAATTAAAGTATAAATAGTTAATAGAATTAAGCATATATTTATTAGTACTTTCAATTAAACCAATTTTAAACCAAAAAAAAAATGCCATTAATGCAAAGACGAATCAACACAAAGAACACAGCATGGGGGAGGCAGAAGGGCACAGTACAAGTTTTGGGACACAGCCATCCCTGGACAGCTTAGTAAAAAGCATGACTATCCGGGCAAATCCAGGACAGTTGGCAACTATAATGTAATGCAAGATCATCATGGGGCCCCCATGCACCTGGGGCCCCCGAGTAGTGCCCAGGGGTGCCCATGCATTAAGACAGCCCTGCTACAAGCCAAGGAGTGGAGATCCTCTAGGGCAGTGGTCTCCAAACTGTAGCCCGGGGGCCAGATGTGGCCCTTTGCTTTCTTTTATCAGACCCTTGGGGCACCATTTCATCCACCGATACCATAATCCCCCCCCAAAATGAGACCAGTGAAGGGGCAAACTTCCTTCCAATTATACCAACAATGGGGCACAATTCCTCCCAATGACACCATCAGGCCAATTGACACCAACGATGGGGCACAATTAAACATACAGGTAAAAGTCAGCGCACACCAAAACTTAAAAAAATGATAAGGAAAGATGAGGAATGTGGCACAGGCTGCTCGCAAACAACAACCGATCCAATTGTTCCAATAAGTATAAGATAAATTGCAGCGCCCAAGTATTATAAATAAGTATAATGGGAGGTAGTACTCATAAAAATTAAAAAGAAAATTAAAGTTCAAACACAGGAAAGTGAAGTTGGAGGCAATCACTTGGATAGGGATCGTTCTTGTCCTTACCTCACCTTGACTCCCAACAATTGATGACACCAGAGAGGTTCCGGACCATCTTTTCCAGGATATCTGTGACCTGCATATTCCTCATTGGACCCTGATGACATCAGACCATTCACCCCACTGATTCACCTTGATACCTGCGCATTGCCTATGGGATTCTGGTAAGCATACATCCATTATCATTTATTGGATTTATCAGAATACCCTGCGGTCTTGAGTGCTTCCATACAGATAAGATTTTCCTGACACATTTGGATTTATGAATATTGGGATTCATCTCTCATACGGTTCACTTTCCTGTGTTTGAACTTTAATTTTCTTTTTAATTTTTATGAGTACTACCTCCCATTATACTTATTTATAATACTTGGTCGCTGCAATTTATCTCTTGATGGGGCACAATTCCTCCTGGTGACACTAACAATGGGGCATAATTCCTCTCAAAGACACCAAAGACGGCGCATTGTTTACTCACACTGATGTCAGGACCTTTTCTACTCCCAATGGCCGCTGTCCGCTCCCCCCTCCCCCCCAAAGTCCGTGGGACAGTAAACTGGCCCTCTGTTTAGAAAGTTTGGAGACCTCTGCTCTAGGGTGTAGAAGCCACCTGCCCGGGAACCAGATCATTTACACAATGCTAGTAAGATAACCCTAGGGGTCCTACTTTCCTCAACAGTTCTGTTCCAAGGCAGTGGCTCACTAAAAAGTGAACGTTACAGACGACAACTCCATAGCATGCATCTTTTAAAAGCGAAGGCAGCAGTGGGGGCTCCCACATTTCTATCCTGACAAATCCACTTCAAGGGCCATTTGCGTTTACCTGCAGAAATTAGAATCCGATTCTTACCACCGCCAGCGAGCAGCCTCTTCCTCCTCTTTCTTCTTCACTTTAAGAGCAATAGCCGCTTCCCTCTCTTCTTTTGTTTTCTTTGGTTTAGCCACTTTCTCTTCTTTTGGTTCCTTCTTGATTTTCTTTTTCTGCAAAATAAAAGTCATTGCTAATACTTAACAGTACTAACAAATTATATCCTAAAAAATGAAAGTGGCTTAAATGTGAATACTAATTATAAATGCAATCAAAAAAAAAAAAAAAAAAAAGTTTACAAATTCATATAACAATGAAGGCCTCTTGATCCCCTTTAGGGAAAGAGTCTTGACTGATGGGGGCATGGTATGGAGCTGGGAGTATACAGTATAGAAGTGGCCAAAGAGGATTGGTGGAAGTGCGGGGTGATAGGGTTGGGCCTGAACTCAAAAGGACTGCCCCCAGGGAATCCTGGGCTTTTTTTGAAGAGCATGTGGCTGGAAGAACTGCCCACCCTCCCTCCCCCTTTTTTGGATGGTCACAGCTTTAGCTGCATTTTTTACCATGCCAGCATTTGAAGTTGCTGTAATGGGCTATGCCTTTGATGGGAAATTGGAATTAGGCTGTCTGTCCAGCACTGGTTTAAAGTGTTTACATGTTGCATATTAGAAAATTAAATAAAGCTGTGGCCTTGCCCCTTTTCCAACTTAAAGTGAACCTTCAGTCATTTTTTTCATCTTTCCATCTATTAAATCTTCTGACCTTCTTGTTAGAACTTTGGATAGTAAAACCTTTTTCTGCCACTTCCTGTTTGTCTGGAAAAAAGCATCGGCGCATGACATGCACAGCTCTCTCTCATCAGAGTTCGCCAGGAAGGGAGGGAGGACGAGTCATAAGAAGGCCAATAAGAGCTTCAGAGCTGGAGGTGTGCCTCTGTGTGTCTGTGTAAATCCAGGAAGTGAACAGGCAGCAGCTTCAGCTGACCACAATTAAAGTGATTGCAGCCAGACTCAGTGGAGGGAGATTTCTGCAGCATATTTGGTAAGTACAGAATCACAGTATATATAAAATAATATATACAAAGTGGTTGGAGGGAAGCTTCAGAATGACAGACATTTTATTACAAATTATGCATGCAGACTGCAGTTCCTCTTTAACAGGTGTAAGCATGGTTTGTTATACGGGGGGGGATTGTGCTTATGTTAATAGTTGACTTTATGCATACGCCTATGCGTCTCAACAGTCAATTCTCTCTCAGCTATGTATAAATAGTGATTTCAAGTGAAATAGTGTGCAATAGTAAAGTATTCCTTCTGGAGTTAATGGGGAGATATCACCAAGAGAAGAAAATGCAAGACATGTCCAGGAACTTAAAGAAAGGTCACCCAACCCCTATTGTGGCAAGTAGGGCTAACCAGAAGCTTATGACCCCAAAAAGGTGGTCAACACAAGCCTTTGTTAGTACAATCCTCCAAAAATGTCCCCTTTAAGACCATTGGGTGGAAGTGACGTTTGACGTCGCTTCCATCATCCAATGTTATGGAGTCGAGTGGTGGCCATCATTCCCTCACTTGGCTCAATGCTACTGGAGGGGAAAGGACCCAAATCGGCTCCGCTGCTACCAACGGCTTCGGTAAGAAGCAGAGACCACCGGGGAGAGATGGGGGCGAACCCGCCACAGAGACCACTTTTATCTGAAAGCAGACCACCCGCTGTTTAAATGGCAGGGTTATGGCAGCTATTCTCTGCCATAACCCCGGTATTCAATGTCAAACAGCCGACGTATGACGACGGGCGATCCGTAAGTGGTTAAAGAGCGAAATATGAATGAAGGGTGTCAACACCCGGATGAATCACAGCGCACTAACCCCCTGGGATAAAACCACCTCTAGTGGTCCTGCTGGGAAAACAAGGAATATACAGATTTTAGACAAATGCAGAATAAGTGTAAAACAATATTAAGCCTCTAGGAGTGTAGGTGTGAGAGTGAGGATTTATTTTGTTAGAGTAGGAAAACTTTGGCAGGCCAGGCCTGTTTTGTGTAATCTGGGTGGTGAGTGGCACAGGGTAGAGCTGGTGACTGAGGATGGGCTCAAGCATGTCCGCAACTGCACATGCCCGAGCCCACCAGGAAGCTGACACTGCGCTGTGCTAATCACAGCCAGTGAGACATTTCCCAATCTGTGAAGCCGCGAATCGGGAAAGGTCTCACTGCCTGTGATTAGCGCGGCACAGTGTCAGCTTCCTAATGGGCTCGGGCATGTGCGGTTGAGAACACATCCGAGCCCATCACTGGTGACTCACAGGCATCACCACTGAGACCTCCCTCTTTCCAGAGCCTGCTAGAAAGTTCTGGAAAGAGGAGAGGAGAGGTGGAGCTGCATAGGGTGTTTTAGGGAGCCCTGACCAATCCCCAAACTGGATTGGCAGGGGGCAGGTCTCCTTAAATACCCAGGGTCAGCCCAGCTATAGAGTGCTGAAGGAGTCGGGGGCCTTTGGAGGGAGCTCCACAGTCTGGGGGGGGGGGGGTGACCTTGGGCTCGGGTGTGGACGGGGCCCTCTGAGAAAAGTGGAGGTGTCCTGGACAGGAGGCACAGGAGGATCAAGAGGACAGCGGGAGAGAGCACTGCAAGGCAAGTCTCCAGGAAGGAATCACCAGTGGCAGCCAGAAGTGCTGGTGACATGCACAGTCAGGAGGACTGGGGAAGCACGCCTGAGAGGACTGGGAGATTGCAGTCTGGGATGCATGCAGAACCAGCGGTGTGGACTGTGGTAGCACAGGCAATGGAAAAGGTCGGCTGCAGCCAGGAGGGCTGACAGGGCCTGAAGAGGGCAAACTGGGCTCAGTAGCCTCGTGTAGGACAGCTAGCACCCGAACCTTGCTATTTTGCTACACTATAGGGGTCTGCGGTCCCTGATTGCAAAGGGACATCGCTAAGGCCTGGCTGAGCCAGTGTCAGGCCTAACCAATATGTGCTAGCTGATTCTGGGAACCTAACCAAGTGAAGTGCTGGAGGAGCAGAGAAATGATAGTGTGCATTAAATAGTTGTGCTGGAGTGAAGTTTGCAGTGTATATACCGGCGGTGTATATAGTTTGTCCCAACAAAGTTCTACAATCCAGTGGGCATCCTATATTTCCCAATCCCCATCCAAGTTTTTTTCCCCTCAATATAACAAAGTGCATGGACTGTTCTATGTCTCTGGATGCCTGAGAAGTGAATGCCGAGCTGGGCAGGGCGACAGGTGGACCACAACACTCAGCAGCCCCTACGGGGGTACCGTTACATTTCTAAGAGCTTATGGGTCACATGAGTGTATATCATTCTGCACTCCTGTGACCCGTTTTCAGCAGACAGTGGGCTGACGTCACAGAGCAGTTCCAGGCTGGGGAAAGATGGCGACCATATGGTCAGGATCCATCCAGAAACCAGCTCAGCGAGCCACTCCCGTCCCCTCCACAGCCCAGTGCTCCAGTGAGCGAGGGGCGGGTGGGGGGGTTTATAGAGAGACGGCCACTAACAGTCGCCAGCTCTCTGCTCAAGGAACACCAAGTGATCAGTGGTGTTTGATTACTCAGCTCTCAAAGTCTTAAAGCTGGCAAGGGACAATGCAACATCGGACCAATGTTTCATCCGCCATTGATTTAAAAAAACAAGTTCTCTTAATGATGTAGGTGGCCCAGACGGTTATACAATATACTGCTAAACTATGGAAGTGCAGCTTTATTCCAGCATGGGTATACTGTATGGCTGTAGCAACACAAGGGGGTGGGGTTGGGTTGTAATATCCATAGTGTAACATGTAAAAAAATAATAATAAAGTAATAGTTGCACCAATTATTAAAATGTAGCTCAGCATGACAGTAGGGCAGCCTCTGGGGCAGGTGCAACCTTCTTCAGTCCCTGAAGAAGCAAGGTTCCCCTGAAATCCGTTCCTGTCCCAGCTTTTGTGCTCACCAGCCACACTAGGCAGCTCCTACACCCCGGCTTTGGTTTCCATCAATCAGCACTAGCAGCTGCTCCCAGTCCACAGAGTTTTTCTCCCTTGCCGGTGGCCAAGGCAAGGCTTCCTAGTTCCCCTCCTGTTTGTCCCTAGCCCAGAGGCTGCCCTACGGTCACGCTGAGCTAAAATTTAACAACTAAGTGCAACTTACTTTTTAATAAATGTTTTTTACATGCTACAGTAAGACTATTGCGCATTTCTATCCCCCCTCTCCCCCCGTGCTAGAAACATTTGTTGAAGTATTTGCCATTTTGTACACTTCAAAACAAGCAGTTAAAGTAAACTGGGATCAGTTATCTAGGACTGCAGCCAGGGCAATTCAATGCAGAGCCTCTACAAAAGCTGATAAATCTAAATGGTTCATCAATCTGGTCACCCAGAGTCCCCGCGCATGAATTGTTCATAGAGGTGGGATGGAAAAACTCAGCGGCCGCCTTATCAGAGATAAGTGGAAAATTGAAGGTGACGGTAGGAATGAGGGATCTCAGTTACTGTGCGGTCTCTGGAGAGGGAGAAGCATCAATCTCTATTCACAAAGTGGAGAGACTAAGGTAAGCATAAGGGTGACTGACAGCCCCATATTGCAAGAGGTGCAGAAGCTTCGCGAAAACAAAAATCAATTAGAGAAGAACTCAAGGCAAAGGCACCCTTTAGTTCACTTATATACTCCTTAATAAAATTCTATTTTAAAATTCCCTTTTTCAAATATAGTAGAGCAGGGAACTGGATGTATGACTGGCACTCACCATGGCTAAGTAGCAAGATCAAGGTCATTGTAAGCAAGGATAAGAAAATGAGCTCCAGAGAGAGTAAAGTTGGCAAAGGAGATACATGACTAGCGTGAGGAATCTAGACCTAGGAAATAATTAAGGGGTGAAGTGCAAGCATGTATATGGGAAAGGCCTCCTCTCACAGGAAGAGGGAGGTCAGATATGCAGGAAGAATCCACCATGGGCGAATCTTGGAGCAGCCATTCTAGAATTCCGCAGAAATGGAAATTTTCCTCCCACCCACCTTCTCATCCACTTTGGCCAGTTTAATGATCATGGTGACATGGTGGGTAGGAGTTTTGGTATAATAATAAAAAAATTATATATATATACACACACACACACACACACACACACACACACACACACACGGCAAAGGGGCGTGTAGACCTCAAAATCTTAGAACAGCCTGTCTCAAAAGGTTTAAAACAGAGGAACCCAACTTTCCAGTCCCAGGGAACCCTAATAGCTACCATATCTACAGCTCATGGCTCATGGCACATCAGTGCCATGATCACTGAAGCGTGCTCCATACATTTGTGTATCTGGGAAGATTCTACCCTTACAAATAACTTAAAGGATTGTGTCAGTGGTATTTATCTCTGGAAGAACCCCAATTGAGAAGGGTTGTTCTAGAAATATAGGGAGCTACTGGTTTGGCAAAAAATCACAAATTCTCATTAACTTCAACGCAAGTTTAAATATCTGGCATTTCCAGGTATTGAGGAGCATGTGACAACAATTGGCCAGCACCAACCATTAGAGTTCATATTGAGGATCATGCAATGATCTGAAGTGAGGTAGAGAAGGGTTACCCCACAAAGGGTGGCGGGTGACTAATAAGTAGGCTTAAGAAATCTACCAGATACCTATGCTCGGAAAAATGTTCTAGGAGGGACTCGGGAGGTTTTCATAAGTTCTACATCTCCCGCACACTAGATCACGAAGTTTCATAAGAGAACCTAGAATGGCCATCACTAAAAGGGCTGCATTAGCTGTGGACTGCGCGTACCACCATTTACCCATAACTAGGTCAAGTTAACCAATAAATCTGATAATTGGGCAACACCATGACCTACATTGCTACATTGTACGGTTAGGTGCAGGATAGATTTCGCCAAACGAGGAGGGCACCATTCCAAAAACAACTCAATCACTGTTCATGGTCTTTGAAGGGTGGTGGGGTGACAATTATGAAAAACATGACTGGATTTGCGTAGAAATAGTTTAGGAAAATTAATGTGACCCATCAGGTTCAGAGGCAGAGTAGCCCAAGAGGTACATACCAAAAAGTGCAAAAGCAAAAGATGAGATTATAGAAACTAGACCTGGATATCTAAATTCTTCAACTCACTTCAGGGTAGTAGGGACAAGAAGCTCCCTCACCTAGATATCTAAAGAGAAAATGACCAATTTAGACTAGTTGATCCAAATTACCAAAAAGTCTCCAAAAGTACTGAAAATCTCAAAGTCAGCCTGTAAGGATATGACTGCATCTTATAAATACAAGAGATCAGCAGCATAAAGCAAATTTTCTAAGAGACCAACTCGCAAACCTTCAATGAGCTGCAATTCTAATGGCTAGTGGTTTCAAAGCAAGAGTGAAAGGACTAGGTAAGGGCACCCTTGATGGATACCCCTCTCTGTCATCTATATGTAAGTCTTGTAAAGCATGTGCAGCCACATTAGGAACCTAGGCCCAAACCCAAATATCTGCATCACCTCCCAGAGAAAAGCCCACTCACCAAGTCAAAAGCCTTCTCAGCATCTAAGGAGCCTATAACCCTTGTAACGCAATCGAGTAGTCAGATTTAAAAGCAAATGGCAGAGGAGGACATCACTGCCGTTCTCAGACATAAAACCCATCTGGTCGAAAAGTACCACCCAGAATAGACAATTTTCCTGATTTTTTCCAGTATCTTTACATCAACATTAAGCAAAGAGACCAGCCTCAAAGTTCTCCGGATCCTTACAAGGTTTGGGCACAAACACAATAAGAGCTTCTAGACAAACTCCCCAGGAAGCAAATAGGTCGAACAGGGCTGTGAGTCTAGGCCCTCGGAGCTCTATATAGTGAGAACAGTATTCTACAGGAATCTCATCCACCTTTGGGACCTTGCCTGGTTGGAGCTGGCTCTTCAATTCTTGCATGTTTTCGAGTGAGATATCCTGATCTACAATATCCCAAGCGCGGGTATCTAAGGCAGGAAATGTAATCCCATCAAGGTATCTAGAGATCAGATTTACTATAAACAGCCCTAGAAAAAAATAGCTACCGGTAGTATTCTATAAACTTAATATTAATATGTTCAGTAGAAGTGGATGGTCATCCATCAATATCCGCTGAAGGCAAAATGGTCAAACAAGGCCTTGAATCTAAATGCCATGAGCCATGGGCGTCCGCAGAACTTTTTTCAGGGGGGGGCATCATTTTAAGGTCACCCATGCTCCACCCCTTTCGACAATGTCATGAAGGGGAGGGGCTTAGCCGCAACTCACAATTATTTATTTTAAAGGGGGAAATGGCAGACTTTATTCCAGACATGTGCTATGTACAGGGTGCAGATTTCAGGCGTGTGCTTTGTACAGGGTGCAGATTCCAGGCATGTGCTATGTACAGGGTGCAGATTCCAGGCGTGTGCTATGTACAGGGTGCAGATTCCAGGCATGTGCTATGTACAGGGTGCAGATTCCAGGCGTGTTCTATGTACAGGGTGCAGATTCCAGGTGTGTTCTATGTACAGGGTGCAGATTCCAGGCATGTTCTATGTACAGGGTGCAGATTCCAGGCGTGTGCTAATGTATCGTGTGCGGACCTTAGACGTGGGACATGTATCGTGTGCGGACCTTAGACGTGGGACATGTAT
>BLSH010129786.1:2201454-2219836 GCA_018402905.1 Glandirana rugosa | reverse complement strand
GTCGGGCGGACTACCCATAGTTACGATTGTCAGGGTAGCATCACCGAACGGAATGACACTAATGTCACCTCCATCAGTAAACCTATAAGTATCTAGAGAAGTAAGATAAACATTAAGATGTTTTACGAGTATATCTATTTTGGTAAGTAAGACCTCTAAGTGAAGCACGACGTTACCGGTGCAGGTCGTGCCGCCACCAACCGAGGGATGACCATGGTGACCTTCCTCTTCATCCAGGCCAGAATGCCGGATTTGATCTGAACAATTTTGATGAACAGGAAGAAGCAAAATATGGCGGTGACATACAAGGTTGAACTGACGCCATAACAGGTTAATACATTTAATACGATGTTTAAGGTGATATGTGTTGTAGACAAAAAGATGTAACAGAACAAGTAGGAAATCAAAACCAGTGCTAAGAAGATGCTGGACGTGGCCATTGCAGCACGAAGTGAATCTCCAGAATGAATGGTTTTATCTATATGAGCATTTTGTAGAATTACAAATAGAATGAAGAGATCTATGAATATCCAAATGACTACCTCCACTGTAATCACAGTAAGGCAAGCCACTACGATGGGACTGTTAGCATTGATACCCATCAGGCGGGCTGGAGCTGCTCTAATCTTTATGGTTTCGGAAGTCTGAATGATTCTGTGCTCTTGGTTGCAGTGTAAAGCAAAAGCCTTTAGATTAATTTTCTTACATGCAAAGTCTGTGCCGAGAGCTATCAAATTGCTATACAATGGAAGTCTTTGAATACACGGAAAAGAAATTAGTTAGATGCAAAATAAATGCCTTTTCTAGTAGCCTCTGCAAAGATAAAAAGCAAAAAAAAAGGAAGGGCAGACCTTTGCACAGATAAATCCTTTTTTATATAAAAAAATTGTAATAAAATTATTCTGAATCACTCAAGCAGAGATCCATGCTAAAATGGAATCTGTCATTCTTGACAAAATTGCTCCCTATGAAAAACTCTGGAGGCCTGGATTATCCATTATTTATCTCCTGATCTTAACAATTCTCTCTTACTGCCATATTCTGCATACTACCCCAACTGCAGTCCTCTCTAGGGGCCCCTTCCCCCCTCTGTCCTCCCTCTTCAATTCCATACCCACAGTCTCATACACCTAACGGTTCCCGAGACTGCTCTCCTATGCCTATCCTCGATACTATGGGAGAACACGTTTTACACTCCTGATGATGCCTGTGTCCTGCTTCAGATTAGTAGATCTCTATGTAAGTAAAAGCTTGCTATTTAACCACTTCCTTACTGGGCACTTAAACCCCCCTCCTGCCCGAACCAATTTTCAGTTTTCAGCGCTGTCGCTCTTTGAATGACAATTGCGCCGTTGTGCGACGTTGTACCCAAATAAAATTTGCGTCCTTTTTTTCCCACAAATAGAGCTTTCTTTTGGTGGTATTTGATCCCCTCTGCGTCATTTCTGATCACCGCTATAAACAAAAAAAGAGCGACAATTTTGAAAAAAAAACAATATTTTTTACTTTTTGCTATAATAAATATCCAAAAATAAAAAAAAAAAAATTATTCATCAGTTTTGGCCGATATTTATTCTTCTACATATTTTTGGTAAAAAAAATCGCAAATGGCGTTTATTGATTGGGTTGCGCAAAAGTTATAGTGCCTACAAACTATGGACATTGATTTATGGCGTTTTTTTTTTTTTTTACTGGTAATGGCGGCGATCTGCGATTTTTATCGGTACTGCGATATCGGGGCGGACATGTCGGACGTTTTTGACACTTTTTTGGGACCAATGACATTGATACAGCGATCAGAAATGTAAATATTCACTGATTACTGTATAAATGTCATTGGCAGTGAAGGGGTTAAGCTGCAGGGGGCAGTGAAGGGGTTAACAACGTTCCCTGGGTGTGTTCTAACTGTGGGGGGGCGGGGTTGACAGGGGCATGACAGATCTAACTGATCCCAGTGACAGGGATCAGTAAATCTGTCATGCCCCCCTCACAGAACGGGGAACCGCCGTGTTTACTTCGGCGGTTCCCCGTTCCTCCTCTCTGTAAGGAGATCGCGGTTCTCCGGCGGACATCGGGTCCGCCCGACCCGCGGGCACGCTCCCGCAGCATGCGCGCTCCGCTGGCGCCCGTGGGAGCGCGCCCAGCACAAGCCAAATGGGAGGACGTCTATAGACGTCCTCCCGGCATTTTAGAGCCGCGCTGTAGCCGTCATTCGGCTATGGCGCGGATGGGAGGTGGTTAAGGAAAGAATCCAGGCCTTTTTTACAGCAATCTACTGTGCTGGCCAAAACCACCTCTGGAGGGAGTCTATTCTACATTTTCACAGCTCTTACTGTGAAGAAACCTTTCCGTGTTTGGAGAGTAAATCTTTTTTCCTCTAGACGTAAAGAGTGCCCCATTGTCCTTTGTGATGACCTTAAAGTAAATAACACCAAGTTCACTATATGGACCACTTATGTATTTGTACATGGTGATCATATCCCCCCTTAATCTCCTCTTCTCAAGAGAGAATAAATTCAGTTCCTCCAATCTTTCCTCATAGCTGAGCTCCTCCATGTCTCTTATTAGTTTGGTTGCCCTTCTCTGCACTTTCTCCAGTTCCCCGATATCCTTTTTGAGAACTGGTGCCCAAAACTGAACTGCATATTCCAGATGAGGTCTTACTAATGATTTGTACAGGGGGGCAAAGTAATGTCTCTATCTCTGGAGTCCATACCTCTCTTAATACAAGAAAGGATTTTGCTTGCTTTGGAAACTGCAGCTTGGCATTGCATGCCATTGTTAAGCTTATGATCTACCAAAACCCCCAGATCCTTCACTATGGATTCCCCCAGTTGTACTCCCCCCTAGTATGTATGATGCTTGCATATTCTTAGCCCTCAAATGCATAACTGTCCCTCTTCCTCCTTCCGTTTCTGGGCCACCTAGGGACGACTACTCTCCTCCTAGGCGGCCCCTCCCTCCTGGCAATGTTCTGGGACACGTCACCACGGGCCCCAGAAGATTGCCTGGCCACTAGGAACGCGCAGCGTGACTCGCGCATGCGCAGTTCGTGCCCGGCCGTGAAGCCACGGCTGGTGCCCACACTTGCAATGACGGGGAGGAGGGGGAGATAAGCAAGGCTTCGGGCGCAGCCATCACTGGACCACGAGACAGGTAAGTTAATGTTTATTAAAAGGTCAGCAGCTACACTTTTTGTAGCTGCTGACTTAACTAAAAAACGAGTGGAACTCCGCTTTATGGTTTGCAACTATTTGTCCCCTGAAGAAGCCGGGAATGGCGAAACATGTTGGGACGCAAGTCATCAAGATTGTTGTAAACTTTCTGTATACAATGTCTGTTACTATGTACTCCATACAATGGATTAATGTTTAATGTTAAAGTCACCACCTTTACATAGACCTCTTTGGTCTATCTTCCCACATATCTAACCCAGTGGTAAATCTATGTATAAAGAATAACCCCTGATTTTGGGACTTTTAAGGCACTAACAACAAATGTATATAAAAAGTATCAAATTTATTTATACATGTAAAATTCAGATTCAACAGATATCTACGTAGAATACTTGAATGATCCCTCTACCTTTACCTTCAAGTATTCTACGTAGACATCTCATATTTCTGGTGATATACGTCTATCACTCCATGCTTATTTATGTAATGTTTTATATACATTTGTTGTTAGTGCCTTAAAAGTCCAAAAATCAGGGGTTATTCTTTATACCCATTTATGACCAGGGCATTTTTTGCTATTCAGCACTGCGCTACCTTAACTGGTAATTGCGAGGTCATGCAACGCTGTACCCAAACATTTATATAATTTTTTCACACAAATAAAGCTTTCTTTTGGGGGCATTTGATCACCACTTTTTTTATTTTTTGCGCTATAAATGAAAAAAGACAAATGCGGAAAAAAAAAAAAAAAATTCTACTTTCTGCTAGAACATATCAATAAAAAAAAAAAAATTCATAAATTATGTTTAAAATATATTTTGCTCCACGTCTTGGTAAAAACAAAAAAACAAGTACATATTGATTGGTTTGCATGAAAAGTTATAGCGCCTACAAACTATAGGAATTTAATTTTTTTTATGCGAATGGCAGAGATCAGCGAATTATAATGGGACTGCAATAGTGCGGTGGGCAATCTAACACTAACTGACACTAGGGGGGAGACTAACTGCCACTGACAGCACCGGTGACACTAATACAGTGGAACCTTGGATTACGAGCATAATCCGTTCCAGGAGAATGCTTGTTAAACCAAATCACTCGTATATCAAAGCGAGTTTCCCCATAGGATACAATGGAGACTCAGTTAATTTGTTCCACAGTCACTGCTGGTCAGTGCAGAGTTTCAGGGGTGCTGGTGTATGAAATGCCATATGTGGCCAGAGGTGTGGTGGCGCTGGTGAGGCTGGGGAACGGTCTACACTTTTGGTATTTCCTAATGCTTCTCAGCATCTCCGAGCCTCACCAGCACCCCCGCACCTCTGGCCACATGCAGTATTGCAAGCACAGAGGCTTAATCCTGCTCATTTTGTGAGACGTAGCTAACAGAGTCAGGATTTAAAAAATAAAATAAAAGCAGCTCGTATTGCGAAACGCTCGAGTTGATTGAACAGGATTATTATCCTGATTTTAATTACAGTGATACTACTGTACACTGTCACTGTATTAATGGCACTGGCTGGGAAGGGGTTAACATCTAGGGGCAAATAAAACCCCAAACCAAAAATGGAACATATTGCAGCTTACCATTCATTAGATGTGGCGGCTGCATCAGTTTTTTTTTTTTTAGGCTTTTTCCACTTGGTTTTCACCTGGTGATCTGGCCAGTAACACACCTCCTGTATTAAAGCGCCTCCACTCTGGATGAAGGAGCACAGGGGGCAACCTTTGGACATCAGCATTTTCTGTCTGGGGGGAGGGGAGTGTTAGTGTATCTAAATCTGCTAGACCATCTAACAAACTGAAGCCTAAACTCCAGCTCACACTTTATAATCCGTTACAGTTTTGTTTCTTTGGGGTTAAAATTTTTACATAAATAAATGCTGATCATTGTAAGCACCCATCAGTGGTAAATGGCTTGTCTCATTGATAATGGATACATTCTGCTGGAGAGCTTGTGCTTTTAAAAAACAGACTTACTGGCCAGATCACCAGATGAAAAAAGAAAGCCTAAGGGGTCAGTCAAGCTGAGGTGAAAAGTGCTTGATGATGCTGGATGTCCTCCTGCCAGGATATGAGGCGGCCTCTGATTTACTGCAGCTTCTAACTCAAGATGGGCTCAGTTGTGTTCGGGATCCTAGTCCCAAACCCACCTGCCCGATCGCGCCAGGAATCCGACACTGCACACCGCTAATCACAGGCAGCGAGATTTCCCGGTCCGCTGCTGCACAGATCAGGAAATGTCTCCCTGCCTGTGATTTGCGGTGTGCAGTGTCGGCTTCCTGGCGCGATCGGGCAGGTGGGTTTGGGACCAGCATCACGAGCATGCCTGCGTACATCTCTACTTCCAGTGCACACTGTGGGAAGCTCACAGTGTGCAGTGAAATCTAATTCTGGATGACTGGGATAACTCTTTAGAAGCCAGGACATATGCACACACTTGTCAAAAGGCCATCATGGCATCACATGATCTTAAACCCATCTAACCTGAGAAACTGCGAGTACTTTAAAAGGAATAACAATTTTACCCAGAGAGCTCATTCTCCTTTTGCGGTGCAGATTGGGACTTCTTGCTTGCCTAGAAAATAAAGAATTCAAATTAAAACACGCCCTACAGAAACATGGAGGAGACCCTGTCTTCTCTACAGACGTTTTTTACATTTACATTATACTGCTATGCTGGATGTTGTGATGCACTACCCCCTCCACTCAGCAGGGGGAGAGCTATATCCAGGGAAGCCTATGGACTTCTATGCAGAACACTGAGGATGATGGGAATTGAAGTCCAGATCATCAATCATAGAATGGGACTCATGGGCCCTGACGCTACAGTTCCCGAAAACACAGAGTTAGAAGGGGAGTGGTGGAAAAGCTTTTACTGGACTGCGCTAGCAGACTTTTTACTTTTGGCAGCGGAGTCCATGTGAGCTCATCAGCCTCTGCAGGAGACCGGACCCAGCGGACTCCGGAGCCTGAGGCCTGAGAGCAGCGACACAGAGGTCATTGCTGCACACAACATGGCAATCCTTTCCAACTCACCTTTGCGGCACAGAGGCTGGAACATCTTCTTACTCTCCCCTTCATATCTTATCCCCGGTGCTACGTGTGCCTTTCCTACAGATGGAGTCTACAGCCACACCGCAGGGACTGGTGAGAGGGCCCATGCCCACCATTCACACTCCGATAGCAGGGGGGGTGGAGTTACTGGAAGCATAGGTGTGAGCAACCTATTGCATTAGGGTGTGCTCCCCAAAGCTCAAACAATGTGTGTATATACAATATATATATATATATATCTCAGTAGAGCAGTGGACAATGTCCGTAGGGCAGCGATTCGTGTTAGTAGCTTATTTTTTATTACTTTTTATTTACAATTTTTTTTACAATTTTTAGAGGCTTTGGTGAAATATAAGGGGTCTAAACACACCCCTAATGTCTCACTTTTGAGATGGAGAAAGGGACTAAGGACAGATACCCCAGTCTATCTGCAGCCAAGCATCAGGAGAAATCTGTGCAGCACAGGGTAATTCGAGCGTACCCAGGACACACCTGGCACACCCTGTGTGCACACCTATGACTGGAAGCAAAATACTTACTACATAGCACTAACACTGCATGCTAATTCATCCAGACTGTTAAGTGCACCTATGTTGCTTACGTGCCCCAACTATAGCCGGCAGAACACCACAATAAAGGAGTGCCCCTACTAGACTAGTCCTTACTATTCATTTACCACAAATTCACTGTCCAGTGAGCCTAGGCCTAGCAAAGTCTCCGGAATGCAGTTAATTTTACCCTGTCACTCTCCATTGCTGCACTAAATGATTCTGCGGATCCCGGTGCATAGTTTTCTCCAATTCCTACTGCTGACTATTGATCATACTGTATGTTCAGTTGCACTACTACTGCTGCTAACCCACTTTAATTACCAGTTATACTATGACAATATATTGAGACCTGCCTTTACTAATTCATTTGGTATCAGTTTCAGATTTTACCACCCCCCCCCCCCCCATGCTGACACCCTGATCCACCTAAGGGCTTTTTCACACGCACGGATCGTTCGGGTCCGCCTGTCAGTTTTTCAGGCGTACCCGAACCGACGCTCCATTGTCCTCTATGGAGCGACGGATGTCAGCAGTGACATGTCCGCTGACACTCGATCTGCTCCGATCCGCCAAAAGCAGACGGATGGAAACCCTATTTTCCATCCGTCTGGCGGATCGGATGAACATGGACAGACGGTCTGTGTCCATCCGATCCTCCATAGAGGAGAATGGAGCTGTGACAGGTCAGTTTCTGCACAGAGTACAGAGACTGTCCTGTCATCCGCCAGCTCAGCGGGGATCAACGTCAAAACGCTCGCTCCACTCGTGTGAAAGGGGCCTTAAGGTTGCTCCAACCCTGTACCCAGAATTACCTACTGTGATTTCTGCTGTATGATATCGCTGGAGTTATTCAAGAGGTCTAGGCAAAGGCAAGGAGCAGTGGACCCATCTTAACCAGGGGCTCCTGTGGGGGTGGCACTACATACAATTTAGAAAAGGATGCTGTCCTCCTGGAAATGGTGCCTAGGTACCACAGTGCAGCCAATAGGGAGGAGTGGAGATTGTTCTGTTTCAAATGCTGCTTTATGCATGGTCGTTCCTCCTTAGACCAGTGGGACATTATGGTCACCTGCTGACTTGGCATTATCCACATTCAGCTTAACTCTTTAACGACAGAAGTTTAATCCCATGTAATTTTACTTCAGTCCAGAGTATGCTTTCCCAGTCTCTTGAAATGTAAGAAAATTACTTTCCTAATCCGTGTCACTCTGAATCAGCGGCAAAACTAGGACCCATTGCAAGAAACCATGAAGGGCCCCCCCTGACCTCCCCCGCCCCCCTTCATCTGAGCCCCAGTCTTCCAATTTGTGGAGGGTGCCCATGGACATCCACCCAGAACCCTGTTTCCCACATGCTCCCTGGAACGTGCATCCAGTGCAACCACAGCGGCACTTTATCATGTGAAAAGCTGATCGCATGTAAACAATTACTGGTCATCAGAAGCCCTTCCCTCCCATGCTGTGTCTGTGTGAGGAACGGAGAGCCCTTAACCAGCAAGAATGTCAGTAAATTGTTTAAACTTATAATTAGTGTCCTGATCATCAGCGGAGCCCATCAGTGCCCATGAATTCTGCCCATCAGTGTCACCTATCAGTGCTCAATGCCCCTCAGTGCCACCTATCAGTGTTCAATGCCCCTCAGTGCCACCTATCAGTGCTCAATGCCCCTCAGTGCCACCTATCAGTGCTCAATGCCCATCAGTGCCACCTATCAGTGCTCAATGCCCATCAGTGCCACCTATCAGTGCTCAATGCCCATCAGTGCCACCTATCTGTGCTCAATGCCCATCAGTGCCACCTATCTGTGCTCAATGCCCATCAGTGCCACCTATCAGTGCTCAATGCCCATCAGTGCCACCTATCAGTGCTCAATGCCCATCAGTGCCACCTATCAGTGCTCAATGCCCATCAGTGCCACCTATCAGTGCTCATCAATGCTGCCTATCAGTAGCGGTAGGGGATAATTAATTGTTGCATCAATGCATCTCGATGCGGCCTTGCACAATTCTGCATCGATTCAGAGAATGGGCCGCATCGATTGCATGGATGACGCAATTTCGGCTCCCCCTGCCTATCCCGGGATAGCCCTGCCTGCTCACTCTGTTGAAACAAATCACCGTCAGTCCCTCTCTGTTTCATGCATTCCTGTTTAGGGGCGACTCAAGTCGCCCTGCACAGCACGACTTCAGCGCAGTTTGCAAGCGACTTCTGTAATATAAGTCAATGCAAATCGCCTGATGTCGCCCCCGAAGTAGTACAGGAACCTTTTTCTATGTCGGAGCGACTGTTAGAACGGTTCCATTGCACTGCATGGAGAGTCGCCCCTGTGTGAAACTGAAGATTCCACCTGCTGTTTTCCTTCTCCTCCTGCCCAGACATGACTGACCAGCCAGTTTACATTAACTCTTTCACACCGTAGAAAGGAATGCATGAAACAGAGTGACGGTGATTTGTTTCAACTTTAAAGTGCACAGGCAGGGCTGTCCCAGGAGAGACACGGGGTCTCCTGGGAGTGCAGGGGGCTGCATCATGTAAATGGGCTGTGTAATTTTTAATAAAAACCACAGTCAGTAATTGTGATGCATTGTGAATCGTCGATAGGATAATCGTAATAGAATTGTGAAACCAGTGAAGATGTGCACCCCTACCCATCAGTGCCAACTATCAGCATCTATTAGTGCCACCCATCAGTGCTCAATGCCCATCAGTGGCACCTATCACTGCCCATCAATTCTGGCTATCAGTGTTTATCAAGCCCACATATAAGTGCCCATCAGTGCCGCCCCCTCCTCCGTAGGGCTCTGAGAATCTAACTTACAGCTCAGACGTCGTTGACCGTTCTCCCTCCCTCTCTTGCACGGGATGGGAGAGCAGACAGCCGATCTGCTCTGTCTCTCCCCTCCCCTCTCCTGTGTGTGTCCACTGCGGGAAGTGTGAGCTTGTTAGCTGCACACTTGACTTCCCACATAGCACAAACAGGAGAGAGGGGGGGGGGACGGAGCAGATCGGCTGTCTGCTGTCCCATCCCGTGCAAGAGAGGAGGGAGGGAGAACTGTCAACGATGTCTGAGCTGTAAGAGATGGCAGCAACCCAGCAGTGGTGGAAGGCCAGGGCCCGGTCGCAAGTGCCCTGGTAGTTCTGCCACTGCTGTGAATACCTTACACTGACTGAGAAAACACAAAAAAACAAGGTCTAGCTAGGACTGAACCAACTAGCACTAAACATGAGGGGAGGACAGAAGAAACTACCAAAATCACATAGTAAACAAGTTGCAATTGCCAAAAAAACCCTGTAGATATCAGCATACTACAGAAAAAAATTATAGCCCAATGTAGTTCACTATAAAAAAAAAAATACATTAAAGTGATATTAAAGCCAAAAAAAATATATATAAACAAACACGTCTTACTTTTTGCACAGAGCGGCCCAGCTACTCCTCTTCTTGGGTCCCCCGCTGGCACTTCTGTCGCCTCCCATCTGTCCAGTGCCCCCAGAGCAATCAACTTGCTGTGGGGGCACCCAAGCAGGCTCGCTCCCGAGCTGCTGCTCTGCATGTCCAATCAGGCATGGAGCCGTGGCTCGACCCCACCCCTTCTCCCCTTATTGGCTCACTGGCTGTAATTGACGGTCTCCGTCAATAAGGAGGCAGAGTCCCCAGAGAGCCGATGCTCCTATGCAAATTGCTGGATCAAGAGGGAGCTCAGCTAAGTATAAGGGGGGCTGCTGCACACAGGTGTTTACCTTCATGTATAGAATGCTTGAAAGTTAAAAAAAATCTGCCTTTAGAACCACTTTAAAGTGGGGCAGAACAGTGTCATTTTGGGAAAACTGATTCAACAGAAATTGCTAAAATTTTGGAAACTTCGTTTTGCAGAGAATTTGCTTGGGAAAAAAAAAAAAAAATCTTTATTTTTGGTATTTGATATTTGACTACCCGCTCTCGCTTTAAAATTTTTCTATCACTCTTCCATCCAGAGTGAAGACATCCTCCAAGCCAGGAAGTATGTTACTTACTGGCCATTTTACTAGGTGGAAAAAGCAAACATTTAAAAAAAAAATAATAAATAAAAAAAAAACACCCCACTCGCCAACCAGCCACCATGCTTGGTAAGCTGCAATTTATACACATTTAGTTTTTCACTCAATACTTTAAATACATTTTGCATACATGAAATGGAGATGTTGCCCCAAAACATCCCAATTTTCAATTTGTCAAATTTCAGGAAATTTAATTCACAATTTGCTCGGCTCTACAACCACTCATCCATGGATGGGACAAGGACTGGCATTTACAGGCTCAGAAGTTGGGATCACCATGATGCCAATCCAGCTTCATGGAACCAAGGACCGGCTGAATATTTTTTATACAGGAAAACATGGGCCGTTCTAAGTAACCAGAGAAAAGTTTTATTCCTTCTAACAACTTCAGAGGCTTTTGAACTACAAACACCGCTAGAGACCAAGTCCCCCGAGAGGGTATTTTTGCAATAACCGCTCCAAAACAAACCCATTCACCTTGTTCTTCTTTTCCTTCCTTTTCTTTGGTCCTTCTTTGTTGTCCGTTTGCTCTTTTTTCTCATTGTCTCCTTTCTTGGCTTTTTCCTTTCGGTTTTCATGTCCCGATTTCTCTTCATTCTTCTTCTCTTTGGCTGCCTTCCCCTCTGACTTTCTTGAAGGCTTCTTCTTCTTCTCCTGTTTGACGTTCTCAGAAGTGTCCCGGAAGACGCCGTGATCTGCTGTCGCTGTCTCTTGTGTCATCGTTCTGGGAATAGAATTGAATGGAAGAGTTAAAGACATTTGTGATCAATATATTGGACTTCCATTGTAGCAAAGATTTTAAAGAGTTGGTGGAAGGCTGAATGTGGAATTTTAACTTGTGATTTTATTTAGAGAGAAGCTTGGGCACCATGCCAGGAGGGAGTGGGGTGGGTTTAAGTCCTGACTTTTGTTTTCCTGTGGTGAGAAAACCACTTTAAGAAAAATAGTTTTGAGTTTGCATTGGGGCTCATGTACATGTATGCAGGGCCATCTTAACAGCATCATGGGCCCCTGGGCAAAGTAATACTCTGGGGCCATTACCAGACTTCCCCAATTTATGCACCTATTCAAGAATTAAAGTATGAATAGCTGATAGAAATAAACATATTTATTAGTACTTTCAATAAAATTGATTTTAAACTATAAGAAAACATGCCATAAATCAAAGACTAATATCAAAACATGGGCACAATACTGGGTTTAGGAGGGCACAGTACATGTTCCAGGACGCTGTCCTGTGCACAGCCGTCCTAGCAAAAAGAATGACTGTACCGGCAAATCTGGGACAGTTGGCAAGTATGACGTTATGCAAGATTATTATGGGGCCCTCATGCACCTGGGGCCCCTGGGAAGTGCCCAGGGGGTGCCCATTCATGTATGGTTGTGTGGCGCTCACCCCAAAAGGACTGCTGAGAACAGACAGGGTCTCCCTATATAGTACAGAGGACATCAGCCACACCGACAAAACTTAGTCTAGGGGATGGCTTTTGTATTTATTGCTGCAGAACAGGAGAGTGGTTTAGGGTCACGGGATACTCTAGGTCAGTGGTTCTCAACTTCAGTCCTCGGGACCCACTAACAGGCCCGGTTTGCAGGATAACTGAAATTCATCACAGGTGATATCATTTGCTTTTCAGTGATTGCAGTATTCTAGTCTGTATCTCCCCAAGGGAATACTTAAAATCTGGCCTGTTAGTGGGTCCCGAGGACAGGAGTTGAGAACCACTGCTCTAGGTCAACTTCTCAACCCTAGGGTCCTCCAGAGGTTGCTAGGGGTTCCTTGAGCATGAGCAATTTCTGCCTCTCAGATAAGTTCCCACTGACACCATTCATCCGTTTAGCTATACCTATAAGAGGGTAATTCTTCCCAAGACCACCAATGTAAGGAGACTTCTTCCCACTGACCATTAAGCTAATGTATCATAAGTTGTAGATATAATTTTTAGCAGGGTTTCCCTGAGACCAGAAACTTATTTCAAGGGTTCCTCTCTTGAAAGGTTGAGAAAAGCTGAGTCTAGTCGCTCAGTTTCAGTTTTTCTGGGAGGTAGCTTTCTCCACTGCAGGTTGCAATCAACTGAAGCGGCATTGCGGAGGGAGAGGAAGTAAAGAGGAACTTCATCCCTCTATGGTTTCCTGGGTCATTGGGGCTGCTATCAGAATGGATGCTGGTGCTCCATGTGACTGGCGGCTATCTTGGGTCAGACAGAATATTTAAAGAGGAGTTCCAGACTCCTACAAATACTGTAGCTGCTGATTTATTAGGACACTTACCTGTCCAGGAATCGAGTGGTGTCCTCACTCAAGGCGATTTTTCTATCAGCTATCAGGGCACTGCCAAAGAGTGCTGCACTCTGTGAATGGGCTGGCTGTGGGAGGAAGGAGGGGGGCATTACTTCCGGCTGAGTTTGCTGCGGAAAGCTCAGCCAGAAGTGGCTGGTAACCAGGTACCCGCTCCACCCAAAAGGTGAAAATGTGGCGGGGGGGGGTGGAGAAGGCAGACAAGTGAACCTTCCCCTTTTGGGTAGAGCTGTGCTTTAAGGACCTGCGCAATTTGCGTGTGGCCAATTCAGGACAGGTCACCCGTCTGGCATGGAGTACTTAACGTCAAGGAGGGGGCAGCAAAGGAGTAGGGAAAGTGCAGGGAGATGCCATCTTATCTAAAAGTCTTCCCACTTGGGTACGGACCAGCCAGGCTGCCTTGGGGACACACACTGTAGGCACACTTGCCTTCTCGCCAGGCCTGTCCTGTATTGCAGAAGTTACAATAGATTTCAGTTTTTCTGCACTGGGAGTATTTACTGCTACCACTCCACACTTCACCTACCCACAAGCTGGGGATGGTCTGCATGTCTGAGACTCCACAGCTGTAGACCACAGAGCAGCTGATCGATGTGTAGAAGCAAAAGGGAACCAGCAGCTATCAGTCCCCAGCAACTAACAGGGTCCCAGGAGCTATCTGCCATCCAGTCTCCATGGGTAGATCCTTAATGAGGAAAAAATGGCAAAGTCCTCCTTCAGACCTGGACTTTGAAACCGTGTCCTTCAACAGGTCTTTTTTTTTTTTTTTCAGGCCCTTAACACAGCAAATGCTGAGGCTGAACCTGTAGTCTTGTCATGTTGATACTGGAACTCTCCGTGATGAGGAAAGAACAATCTACTCAGTCCTCCTGTATCAGCTCCCCAGCCACCTTCCAGGGATTGGCCAGGGTATGAAATATTTGGCTCATCAACTGAATCACCCTCCCTATGCTCTGGAAGCTTCTTCTAGAGGCAGTGGGAAGCAAACTCCCAGCCTGTGAAACTCTGAACTGACCATCTCAATCTCTGCTCCCTTGATTACAGAAGGAGCCAAAAATGAAATTTACCTATCAACCCAACTAGGAGGGTGCTACACAAGTGCAGAAGCATACCTGCTGATCTGCTGAGAAATCCAGTGTGCTACCAACTTCCTGTTTGAACACAGAGCCTCTGTAGCACTGAAATCCCAAGCAGTGTTGTCAGCCC
Organism: Glandirana rugosa; assembly: GCA_018402905.1. NCBI lineage: Eukaryota > Metazoa > Chordata > Amphibia > Anura > Ranidae > Glandirana > Glandirana rugosa. Next base: position 2,205,514 of record BLSH010129786.1, on the reverse strand, counting down.
TGGGCAGCCCTCCTCTAATTCAGGGAATTCAAATAGCCAACCTAAGTCTAGATCTCTAGATCAGCCTTTCTCAACCTTTTCAACACCGAGGAACCCTTGAAATAATTCTCCGGTCTCAGGGAACCCCTGCTGAAAATTCAAAATCTACAACTCATGATGATACATTAGTGTGATGGTCAATGGGAAGAAGGCTCCTTACACTTGTGGGCATTGGGAAGAATTACCCCCTTACAGATAGCTAAAAAGATCAATGGTGGGAATTTATCTGAGAGGTAGAAATTGACCATTGCTCAAGGAACCCCTAGCAACTTCTGGAGGAACCCTAGGGTTCCACGGAACCCTGGTTGAGAAACCCTGCTCTAGATGTTGGCTGGAAAGCAAATGGTCTGGAGCTCTAAAGAGATTGCCTTTCCCCAGTGAGGAGAGTTCCAAGCCTCAGGGGGCTGTTGCCCCTGAGGCAGCCTATGGACAATGTTGCGGTTTTGTGAGGTCTCAGCGTTGGCAAAGCAGGGAACCTGGAACTGACTGCAGGACTTCTCCAAAGGGATCTGGTTTGGAGAAGGCCTGCCTCATACACTGTGCTAAAGGCGACAGCTGTCCTGGGGGAACCTAAACTGATCCCGGTGACATGACCTAGAGATTGCACTGGGTACTGGCAGCTCATTGCATTGGAGCAAAGTAACCAGATGCTCAAGAGACATAGCTTGTGGTCTTCAGCGGTGCTCTACTCACGAAAAATTGTGACCGTATTGCAGAGATGTTCAGAATGTTTTTAGGTTGGTTGCCCAGGCATGCCACTTTAAACAAAGATCCTATAGCAGAAATGCATGAATTCTCCACTGCTTCTGGAGAAGGTACATAGGCACCCATTTCACATACAACCACGCTACTATAATTTAGGTTTACTGGACCACCGATAGCAATCAACCCAAGTCCACTTTTAAAGGCCGCAATTAACTCCTAATTACGTAGCTATACACCTTGGCAAATAAAAAGATATAAAGTAAAGTTCTCCCTACCCCCTCCTTTAATTAAATGCGCCAAACACACAACACTATTAAGAAACTTGTCTGGCCCAGTTACACACGGTGCACCAATAGGGGTCCTGAATGCAATTATAATCGGTTAGATTAAATAAAATGAATCCTCTCCCCGAGGGGAGACAGCGATGGATATGCATAAATAGCCCGCCGGGAGGATGCCAAGTAAGGCTGCTAAAGCCGCTTTTCATCTTGTTGAATATTAACTTAACTCTTTAATCCTTTTAAAATGTGTGACCTGGGATGCATTATTCAGTCTTCCTATGAAACTAAAAATTACTGAGATTTTCCTGTGCGGGATCAAATTCAGCGATGCCGCCAACACAGCTGAAAATACATATATAGGAATGGTTTTACTTGCCATGGTATTTATCATTCATGCGATTAGTTATGCGATTCCCTGCAACACTGCATAGCCAGCTCAGCAGGCTCACTTTTCTCCACTTTAGTACAGGTTGGTCAAAGACGCAACCCCCAGCTTCCTGGTTGGACAACAGGTGGAGCCCTTTAACACTGGGGCGGCAGGGTGTTAGTGGTAAAGCGCCGCTAGTCTTAGCGGCGCTTTGGCATCGCTATTCTGACGGAGTGCTTTTAACCCCCAAGAAGGGGATGAAAAGGGGTTAAAAGCGCCCGCATGTGCCGCTTGGGAAGCGCTGCCCATTGATTACAATGGAGGTGGCGGTGCAGGCGCAGGTTTTTTTCCTGTCCTGCAAGTGCACCACCCCAATATGAGAGCACTCAGGATTTCACACTGGGGTGGAATGGGGGGAGTTTTTCAGGCGTTATTTTTAGCACTAAGACCCCTCTCACACTGGGTCATCTTTCCAGGCGCTGCGGTGCTACAAATAGCGCCTGTACAGCGGCTGATAAACTCACCCCCCCCATTCTTCCCAGTGTGAAAGCCGGAGTGCTCTCACTGGGGCGGTGCGCTTGCAGGATAGGAAAAAAAGTCCTGCAAGCTGCATCTTTGGAGCGGGAGTGATGTATACCCCTCGCCTCCACTGCCCCCTCCATTGTAATCAATGGGCAGCACTTCCCTAGCGGGTTTAGGTGGCGCTTTTAACCCCTTGCTAACCCCTTCTTGGGGGTTATAAGCACCCCGCTGCCGCCTGTCATAGCGCCGCTATAATAGCGGTAAGGCTACTTTCACACGTGGGCGCTTTACAGACGCTATTTGGCTAAAAACAGCGCCTGTAAAGCACCTCAAAAATCCCCCCCCAATCTACCCCAATGTGAAAGCCGGAGTGCTCTCACACTGGGGCATTGCGCTTGTGGGTCGCTACAAAAAGGGCGGTGCACTGAGAAGTGTATACAGCGCTCTTCCACCGCCCCTGCCATTGAAATCAATGGCAAGTGCTTCCAAAGCGGTTGCACGCCACCTTGGAAGAGCTGAGCGCTGGCACTTTTAACCCCTTGTTGTCTGAAAAACACAGACAAGGTTTTACCGTGAACGCGCTGCAGTGTGAAAGTAGCCTTACACCCCTTTCACACCGAGGCGCTTTCCTAGCGTTTTTGTGCTAAAAATAGTGCTTCCAAAACGCTTCTAAAAACGCTGCCCATTAATTCCAATGTACCTATTCACACTGGGGTGTCGCGCGACGTGTTTAAAAAAAAAAAAAAAGTCCTGCAAGCATGTTTTTTTGTGCTTATTCTGAGCGCATTAAAAACGCCCATATACATTGAAATTAATGTAAAGCGATATAAAGGCGCGTTAAAAGTGCCAGAAAAACGCACAGAGGTTGTGGAAAGGTCAAAATACCAGGAAGTAAACAGGATGTAATGTAGGGGGATGTGCTATTTAATGCTAGCATTTAAAAAACCCCTAGGCGTTAGCGCCAATTATAGCGCTAACACGGGAAAACCGCTTGATGTTTTGCACGCGTTTTTTCAAACGTCTCGGTGTGAAAGTAGCCTTAATGCGCTGCTGTTTAGTGGCTCTTTACCGCTGCCGCCCCTCCCCGGTGTGAAAGTGCCCTACAGCGCCTGAAAAACGCCCCAGTGTGAAAGGGTCATTAAACCAATGAATGCTTACACACTGGGGCAGTGCGCTGGCAGGGCAGTGAAAAACCACCCCTCTTCGTTGAAATGAATGAAAAGCTCTTCAAAAGCGCCTGAAAAAGCGCCTGAAAAAGCGCCTGAAAAAGCGCCTGAAAAAGCGCCTGAAAAAGCGCCTGAAAAAGCGCCTGAAAAAGCGCCTGAAAAAGCGCCTGAAAAAGCTCTAAGGCTACTTTCACACTGGGGCGGGCGGTAGCGGTAAATCCCCGATAGTGTCAACTGGGATTTACCGCTGTTATAGCGGCACTATGCAGGCAGGAGCGGGTGCATTTAACCCCCAAGAAGGGGTTAAAAGCTCCACCGCACAGCGCGACCGAGGCGATGTGCAGCCGCTTCGGGAGGCCGTCCATTACTTTCAATGGAGGGGGCGGTGTAGGAGCGCTCACAAGATGCGGCTTGCTGGACTTTTCTTGCTGTCCTGCAAGCGCACCGCCCCAGTGTGAAAGCACTCAAGTTTTTCAGGCGCTGCACATGCGCTATTTTTAGCACCACAGTGCCTGAAAACGTTTCAGTGTGAAAGTAGCCTTATTCAAAAGTGCCTGAAAAGCTTTTCAAAAGTGCTTTACTGGCAGTTTAGGCTACTTTCACAGTGGGGCGGGCGGCAGTGGTAAATCACGCTTGTTTCAGCAGCGAGTTATAGCTGTGCTTTTAACCCCCCACAAGGGGTTAAAAATGGCGGCGGGCTGCACTTCCGAGGCGGTGTTCAGCCACTTCGGAAGTGATTACTATTGATTTCAATGGCAGGGGCGGTGGAGGAGCGCTGTATACATCGCCCCAAAGATGCGGCTTGCAGGATTTTTTTCTCTGTCCTGCAAGCGCACCGCCCCAATGCTGTCTCTTAATTTCGTGAAAACTTTTCGAAAAGTCCGTGAAAACTTATTCCGATGAAAGTGTGACTTTGCAAAAGTCCGTGACACCACGATTTTTATCGCGTACACGTCGCGGACTTTTTGAACTCACGAAAG